>VWZD01005377.1:693092-900937 GCA_013396695.1 Sakesphorus luctuosus
GGGTGGGGTGGTGGGCGTGGCCTATCATAGCAGGCGGGGTTTGTGGCTCTGTGGGCGGGGCCAGGAGGATCCGTATGGGCGCGGGGCGGGCTCGGCCGCCATTTCCCGCCGGAGCGTGCGCGGGAAAAGGTAAAGAGGGGCTTATTTGCGTTGTGAAGGAGATGATGCGGGATCGTTGAACGCCAGCTGCGGCTCAGAGACATCGTGTCAATTAGATCGTGGCACTTAGTGCCTTGTCCTGCCTTTCCTTAAACACCTCTAGCTGTGGTGACTCCACTATCGCTCTGGGCAGTGCATTCCAATGTCTCACCACCCATTCTGTGCAGAAATTCCTTCTGATGTCCAACCTGAACCTCCCCTTGAGTCCATTTCCTCTCGTCCTATCACTGTTTATCGGGGAGAAGAACCCGCCCCCCACCTGGCTACTCCCTTTTTTGGGGGAGTTGAAGGGAGTGGGAAGGTCTCCCCTGAGCCCCTTTTTGTCCGGGCTGAGCCCCCTCCAGCTCCCTCAATTGCTCCTCACAGGAATTCTGCTCCACACTCTTCCTTAGCTCTGTTGCCCTTCTCTGGACCCAAGTGTTAACATTTTTGTTAAGAAGTGTTTACAAATATTTATGTCTATGTTAACAAACATCAATAAATGTTAACAAATTTAAACTGTACCCTTTGGGAACGGGTGTAAATCATGTGATTAGGAGCTGGAGAAGGTGAAGTATTTTCTTACAGGTGTGATTTTCAGAGGTGAGTGTACAGCTCAAATCACAGAATCCCAGACAGGGTCACCTGGTCCAACCTTGCTCCTCAAGCAGGATCATCCCAGAGCACAAGACACAGGATTGTGCCCACCTGGCTCTGGAATATCTGCAATGAGGGGGAAACTCCACACCCTCTCTGACGAATCTCTTCCAGTGTGTGGTCACTGCACAGTGAAGAAGTTCTTCGTGTTCAGGTGGAAATTCCTGTGCATCAGTGTCTGCCTGTTGCCTCTTGTCCTGTTGCTCGGCACCACTGAGCAGAGCCTGGTCCATCCTCTGACACCTCCCTGCAGACACTGATAGATATTCATGATGCCTCCTCTCAGCCATGTCTTCTCAAGTCTGAACAGGCCCAGTTCCTTCAGCCTTTCCTCACAGCACTGCTCCAGTCCCTTAATAAACTTTGTGCACTGGACTTGCTCCAGGAACTCCATGTCTCTGTGGTACTGAGAAGGCACCAAGGACAGGCTTGGCTGCTTCTCTCAGGGCAGGTACTTTCTGTCTTCTTCCTAAAAGGCATGTCTGGCTCTCCAGGAATTCCCAGCTCTGCTGTTTGCTGGTGCATGAGGAGATAAACTGTGGTGTTGCTGCCCTGCTCCCGCCCTCTTCGGTACCTGCCATAACCCAGGGCCTTGGGTTTGACAGTGAGGAAGATAAGTGGGCAAGCCCACCCCAATTAATGGCTCTTTTGCAGGGCTGTCATAGTGTAAAAGCAAGAGAAAACTTGTAAGAAAACATGGTGGAATATTTAACATAAATAAGGAGTTGCAACCTCCTTTCTCTCCTAGAAAAAATGAATTCTAATATATATACAAGCCTCTATTGCAACCTTGCTACAAAAAGGACAGATATAATTTTAAATGTAATTAACTAAATGGGAAAAATCCTTCTGTAGCTGGCATAGACCCATGTAACATGATTTTTAGTAATGTATGTTACGACTCTCTTCTTTTTTCCCTGGAAGAGACAAAGCCACTGTGCACATGCATTAAAAACAAAAAAGAATATAAGTATATCCCTGAACAGTTTTACTTAACAGTAGCAAAACCATGGCATTTAACTCCCCATCCCTGGAATGTTCAAGGCCAGGTTGGATGGAGTTTGGAGCAACCTGGTCTCGTGGAAGATGTCCCTGCTCATGGCAAGAGGGTTGGAACTAGACAGTCTTTAAGGTCCTTTCCAAATCATCCTGTGATTCTGTGATTCATTTCAGCTGCCAAGCTGAGTTGCAGAAATGACCACTCTGTTTAATTCCAGCAATTTAAGCAGCTGTTCTTGTTGCAATGCTTTACCATGTAGGAAAACTGCAGGCCCAGCCTCGAGGAATCTCTGCTCAGCAGCAGTGCCACATCCAGTTTCTGGGGAAAAATGACTTAAATCTCTGGGGCCTTGTTTCATTCCTACAGTTAACACATTTAAACATCTTGCTGGGAGTCTTCAAATTGCTGTGTTTTTTTCCAATGTAGAAACAGTGATTCAAAATCTACCTGCACTTTCTCTCTCCAAAGCTAACACTCCCTAAAGAGCAGTACAGGCAGAGATACCAGTATTGCAGGTTTCTGGGACTTGTATTTTAGGTTTGCCCGTTCTCCTCCTATGACAAACACTTGCACAGGGAGTGAGTGCGATGCCACTGCTTGTGTTGCATCCAGTTGTGCAAGTTGCAACCTGCTCTTTGGCTTTGGCTTCTCCAGACAGGAGTCTTGCTGTTCCAAACCGTCCCTTGCAGGTTGGATCGGGCACAGATGAACAGGGGTTGGTACATGCTGGCTGATGGAATTAGTCCTGCTACCTGTGAAGGCTGGGAGCTCCTGCTCCTCAGTTATTATGGAGCTTTATCACAGCACTGCTTATGTTGTAATCCAGCAAGTGCTTGATCTTTTACCTGCCCAGGCACTGCAGGCATTTTTAATTATCTGAGAGTTAATTTGCATAGGAGCTTTTGCTGAAACAATTCATACCTCTGTTATTATTTGGTATGAGTTTCTGTATCAATATTTATATTTTGCTAAAACCGAAGGCGCTTCCTGCTAGCATTAAGACAAAAGAATTGCTTTAGAGCAAGTTCAGGACTCATCCAGCACTAAGAACATCTTCCAGTTTTTCTCAGGGAAAGAGCAATTATAACATGGGGTGGGAGAACATCTGCTCCAGTGCCTCTTTTCTATGCAGGGATGAGGAGACAGAAACATCTTGTCTGATGAAAAGCACGTTTTGCAAGGCTTGACAAATATGATGTTCACCCTGAGCCAGTGTGGTATGTGTGATTTTAATGCTGGTAAGACTGTTCCTGCAACTCATGTCATAGAATTCCAGTCAAACAGCTCTCTCTGTGTGTTCAGCTGGTTAAGGAATTCGGTGCTTAATTGAGTTCAGAGGGGGAACTGCTGTTTGTGGGGGAATTGGGGTGGGAGAACATGCCAGGAAGGGCTGTCTCTACCTGTGCTTGTCCCTGTGCTGCTGCCATGCAGCTCCCTCACCCCTTCAGCTTAAAGTGGAGAGCAGAAGGGATACTGCTTGGAGCTGTAGGAAGTCCAGACTCTTGCAGGGCACTGGGAAGCCGAATGGGAGTTGAGGAAGCTCAGCTGTTCTTGTACTGTCAGCACTGCTGTAACATCGGAAACAGGTCCCTTCCCTCGAGCATGGGTTGAGCCTCTCCACCCCCACCACTCCCATTCCTGGACCAGTTATGAATATCTGTTACAATCCATGTATCCTTTCTGTCTTTACTTTAGGAACACTATGAAGTGTATACAGTATCTTCTATCTGTGTTTCTTTGTATGGTAGATGAACTAAATCCTGAATAATCCCCTGGAACAAGGGAATGGTTTCATCTCCATGTCACAGATAGGAGGTGGAGGCACAGACAAAACAATACTTTGCAGGGAATTACAGAACCAGCTAGTAGAAGATCCAGGTTTTCATCATGACTCCTGACACTTGTCCTTGCCAGTAAAACGTGTCCCCCTTTCAATGCCACAGGATGTTTTATAATAGATGGAAAAAATGTTTTTAGCAGAATTGTTCTACATTAAAAGGAAGCATTTATTTTCATTGGTATCAGCTCAGTGAAGGCTTGACCCTGGGACCACAATGGGAGTTTTATCCTTGACTTTAATGGAAGAGCAATCAAGGCCTCATGCTATTACGTCCTAAAGAAAGGCAAATACTGCAGTTTGTATCAATGAGATAAATGTCTCACAGTTAGTGTAAGCCACTATATTCTTGCAATAAATGGTTTATTAGATTGATTAAATGTCTTAACTTCACCTCAGCTATTAATCACTTTTGGCAGCTGTTTACTGCTTTGTATACTTTGAAGTAATGGAGTTTATTCCTTAATTATCTCATTGCAGTTCAGTCATTGTTTCCTAAATAGTGCCATTAAAATGGTAAATTGCAACAGTAAAACAGTGTCAATACAAAGTTATGGAGTTCCCATTTTATGATGCATTCAAAAGGTTAACGCAACCTACTTGAAACGTGGCTGTGATGTCTGCACAGTGACCTATTTGATGTGGAAGAAGAGGTTTTGATGAAAAAACAGTAGAGCATTAAGTGTGTTGGGACTCTGCTTTCACCAAAGTGAAATATAAAGTATTCCCTGTTGCAATAAAAGTGCATATCAGGATTTATTAAACTAGTGCATGTTTGATCACTTTCAGTTTCACCAAGTGCTATGAATTCCAAGAATTTTGTGCCTTTGAAGACAATGTGTTTATTTCAGTGTAAAAAGAAATGAGAAAACCCCAAGCATGGCTATCATTTAGAGGTTACTGTTGTCATTCCACAGAAAGATAGGCCAGTACCAAATCAATCAGAAGAAAATGGCTGTTTTTAATATTATCTTCAGATCTGGCAGCAAGTCATAATGTAGCAGTTACACAACAATTTCCATTCTGAGTCCCTTTTTCAGTCAACTGTAACTGTCCTGAACTTTAACATTCTGAATTGTCTGTTTCAGGCTGAGTTGTTTGGGAGGAATCAGTATTACTGTCAAACTGAGAAACATTCATGCAACCTGCTTTCAAATACTGTAACAGAAATCGTCTTTCTTGCTCCCCAATAAAGGCTTTTGGGGAAAAAGTAACATTGCAAATCATGGTTCTTGTGGGGTTTTTATTCTCCTTGACTTTTTATTGTGCATATGATAAAAAAGGGGATCCTTAGCTTGGGTTAAATTAGTGCTGAAGGAAAAGTGAATGGGTTTTTTACTAACATTAACAGTTTTTGTTCAACCCCAAATTCCTGTAGACTACTAATCCTGAAACTGAGATTAAAGAACCCAACTAACATGAGTCTTGATTGTGCCAGATATCAAACACCCACATGAGAAATGATGCCTGAAAAGCATTTGACCCAGTGTGAAACAAACATATAATTAAAATTCCTGGCCATAATTTTGGTGCTGGGTTGAATTCAGCTGGTGACCCACAGGTAGAAGGCTCTGAGAGCTCATCACCTGGTGACCTACAAATGACATATCCAGTCCTTCATGATCGCAAATGCTACACCTTTGCAAGACAGCCTGTCCTTTTTAGCAAGCAATCAAATAATGTTTCAGCCTTTTCAAAGCCTGGATAAGTCTCCCATTCATGTTCTCATTGCATCTTCTGCTTCATCTGGTCAAGTTTAGACAGTTTCCTGCTGCCCTAAGATGCTCATCAACATCTCAGAGCTGGAGAGGAGCTGCCACAAGAATTCAGCCAGCAAAGACATTTGTAACAAAGCTCCCACTCAGTCAAGACCAGGTGACTGAAGACAACTAGTTAAATTCTTTAGCCTAAATAATTTGTCCTAAAACATATCAGGGCCTTCTCTGAATCTTTCAAACTCCATAAGCAATACCACAGAGCCAGAAACAACCATTTAGGAGCCAACAGCAACTTCAAGTAGTGCAATTGCTTGTTTATCTACAGCCTTAAGCCATATCTGTTCTGTGGAGAGGTGGTGGATGCCCCATGCCTGGAAACATTGAAGACCAGGTGGGATGTGGCTCTGACCAACCTCATCTGGTTGAAGATGTCCCTGTCCATGGCAGGGGGGTTGGATAAGGTGACCTTTAAAGACCCCATTCAAGCCAAACCATTCTATGATTCCACTATTTTTGCTGTTGGTAAGATGTGAGAGGTGGGAATTCTGTGTCCTCAAGGGACCACAGTGGAGACAGGACAACAGTACCAGGGCTTCACTTTTGATTGTTCTGCTGTTTTCACTTGAGCACAGTGGTGGAATAGGACAGAACTTGGCTTTGCCCTTATCTAGTTACCCATTGTGAGCACTCTGTTCTCCAGTGTCCTGCTGCAGCGTTCCTGCCAATACGGCTCTAGAGGCTTGGTTTCCATTTCAGATTCACTGGTTGTCAGATAGTTTATCTGTGAAACAGATATAACAACAGCTAATCTCGTGTTATGGTTCTGTGCCTGTTTATGACTCTATTAATACCAACTGTGGAAAGCCTGGGAGTGGATTTTATAGGGCACTGGGGTAACCAGTTACTGCACATTCCCCTGAGGCTACGTAGCATCAAGTGTAGCAGCTTGTCCTTTCCAGACTAGGTCATGATCATTTTAACTCTGGCATTCCCTATCTTTGGGGAATTTGACTTTGTGCTCTTGGTATGCTTTCTGAGGCATGATTAGTAAGCAATTGATTTTACCCTGTGATTTATACTTACAAAGATTCCAACTGATTTAGAAGAGGCTCCATAACTAAGCTCTACCTTGTGCACCAGCTCCAGTGAGGATTTCACAGCACTTAAAGGTGAATGACTGGACATTAATTGAAGGGAAATAGGATAAATACATGATGTTTTCATAACTTGAGAGGTTCATGCTTTTAAACGCCTCTAAATTATCAGAATTCTCATTTTGATTGTTAGTGCCCATTCTTAAAAGTGTGTGTTTTATCCCCTAAATATGGGCAATGTTAACCTAATACCTGATTCAGTGAGGCATTGGCCAACACAACCATTGTCACATAAAAAGCAGGACAACAAATACCTTCTTACTGATAGGTACGTGGTGGTGTTGCTAAGTTTATAAGAGCAGTGATCCATACATGCAGTGTTAGTGACGCAGTTAATGGTTTCCCATTAAGCACAGTAAACATGGGAAGGTATTTGTCTACCAGTTCTGGGGAAACCAGCTGATGAGCTGTGAGAAAGTCCTGGCTTTGTGGAGGATGAAACGGGATAAGAAACTCATGACAAAGGCCTGAAACAGCCCTTGGCAAGGACTTCAGGTCATCTTGGCACATGGAAGCAGTAATTTATCCTAGGAGTCACTACTGGAATCACCAGTGTGACCTATGAAATAAAGCAGTAGTATGAGTAAAGGCAGTAGAATCTGGTCTAATTGAGAAATAGAAAAAGAGGAGTGAGGAACACGAAAGGTCTTGTGAGTGCAAGGTCCTGTCATTTGAATCAACTGATAGTCGTGGTAAGTAGCCATCTAATTTATTTTTTGAAAGGACTTCTCAGAAGAAAAACCTGATGACTGTTGGAAAAGCAAAGTCAAAACGATTAGGAATTGCAATGAGAAATTCTAGTCAGTGCCTAATTTTATGCCTTTCATTTCAAATTGCATAAATGGTAACTTTGCTTTTGGTCTTGTGCCTAGAAGAGCACCTGAGAACGCACCATTGCATCATCGTCGAGAGTCTACTGGCCTTTTTTAATTATGGGCTGGCTTTGGAAAGTGAAGTGGCTTGGTTGGTTAAGGCTGATACTAGACCTAACTAGCAGTGAGTGACTACCACAAAAACTGCTGGCATGGAAACCACAAGCCTCTTTGAAGCCTTTGGAGCTGTGGTGCTTCCACTTGGACTATTAGATTGAAATTTCATTCACATGGCTGCTAAAATGGAACAGGAGAGTGTCAGGAATGTGAAAGAGCATTTCTCATGTGGTGGGATGGTCCCTGTGGCTGGAAATAAAAAAATCAGAGTCGAAGTGGGTAGGTTTGAGTGAGGGGAAGAGGACAGAATTATGAAAGGAAGTCGTAGGCATGTGTGAATTCTGTGCACAAACTATGAGGGGGAAGGGTAGATGGAGGAAGTGGTAAAGCAGAGGAAAGGCATTTGGACCACAGAAAGGGTCGGGAATAGGAAATTCTTAAAGAAAAGTTTGTAACAACTTTCAATCCTAGTGGTTTTCCCCTGAGAATTTCAAATGTGGGATGATCTTCAGCACCTTGTTGCCAGGGTGCTTCTTGATGATGTTTGTTGGGAAAAGGAGCTTTAGATGTAAGAAAAGCAGGGATGATTTAAAGGAGTTCTGTGGCTGTGCTTGGGAATAGTATTGTTCTCTTCTCCAGTTGTCCCTTCTGCTGCCTGTGTAATGAAAAGACTCCACTGGACTCCAGGAACTACACATAACTTTGCTTCCTGAATATGTAAAGCTGTGGAGGTCCTGCTGCCTGACAGGTTCTTGATGGTTCCCAAAGCCAGAGATTCTGGATACTCACCAATAGTTTGGAGTAATATCCTACACTTTTCACTAGTAAATATTATTCTAGTAAAATAGGCCATGAAAAATGTTCTCTGATGAGTATCTACAAGTAATAGAAGGGTCGAAGCATCAGAAAGAAGCCCTTATGTAGGGCAACTAGGATGAAATTGAGCTTAATAAAAACATTGGATTGTGAGATCAAGATAATTCAATAATCTTGTTGAAATTAGTCTCATTGATCTGGATTCTGTACAAAAAGTGGTGGGAAGTGACCCACAGCATAAAGATCTACAGTTCTAAGTGTAGAAGGAAATATAATTTCCTGTGGAAAACTGAAGCATAGAAAGAGTAATTCAACTGCAGTTACACAGGCAATTTCTGGCAGGGTTGGGACTACCCAGTCTGCTCCCTCTCCAGTCTGATGTTGAAGCTATCCTGTAAGATCTTGAAAATCAACCTAATAAAGACACAGGAAGCAATATGGTGTGATAAGTTGTGTACAACTCCTAGAAGACAGGCGAAGTCCATAATTTGGTCCCATGTCCCATCAATCAGAAGCAGAAGCCGCGGGTGGCTCAGTGGGATGCGGGAGCTCAGCCCTGTGAGCAGACACAAAGGACTCACGGAGCTGTGCTATCCCCTCATGCAACCACAGGGCAATCATTTGTTAAAGAGGTGCCAAGTGCGACAATGTACCCGATGCCGGGTCAGTGGGTCATTGGGAAGCCTCCACTTGTTTATTTTTGGAGTCACCATCCCAGCAGGATACTGCTGAACTGAGATTCTCACACGAGCCATTCCCAACTTGAAGCCTGTCCCAAGCCACCAACTTAATGAGTGCCATGGCTGTCGTGTGCGGCAAAGCCTGGGCTGTAAGTGGAAGAAATAGATGCAGCACTGTTAGCTGGAGACGTGTGGGCAGGCCTGCCACAGCAACAGACTTCCCACAGCCACAGAGTGGGGAGTGCTCTGCAGGCTGAGTTGCCATGTTAATTCAATTAATTGCTTCTTCAGCTTGGTTGAGAGATCAAAATATGAAGTACAAATATCTCAAGATTTTTTTTTTTCTTGTCTGCCATGGGTAAAGTGTTGTTGCACGTGATTGTCTGCCAAATGTTCAGCTGCAACACCTGCATTCTGATGTTCTCAGGTGATTTTCTCCAAGGTTCGCTAGACAGCTATTATACATTTCACTTTCCCTTAGGTCAATAAATGAAACATTTGCCTTGCATACTTGCATTATGTTCACTGGGGGACATATATATGACTGGGTACTGGCCAAACTGGTATTTAGAGGCTATGATAAAGCTGGAAAACAGCATGACAGTGTTATGGTCCAAGCTTCATTTGCAATGCTTTGCCCCTGGCCAGTCATCCCGCAGCCCTGAGCAGCAGGAGTGAACTCCATCCCATTTGCATGCAGGGAAGACTTTGAACTGCCTGAATTTTCCCCTTGGCTGAAGGCCCTCTGCAAGATCCACGCACCATTAAAGTTCTTTATGCATTAGCTTTTAGCAGAATAGTTAAATAATTAGGACAGTCCGTTGGCCAATATACTAATAAATTAATTACTTAGGCTTCCATTGGCTGCTATTCATGTGACCATGTGGGTTGTTATTTGCAAGTATTTATACTTGCAAGTATTTATACAGCTCCAGCTACAAGTGGAAATGATGGAGTTGTGGAGGAATAGTAGTTTTGGGGAGAGTTGGGGTTTGACCTGATGAGGAAACCCCCAGCTCTGTCCCTAAGGAGGGATTTGTGGCTGAGGGATTGGGTTGTATTTGCAGAGTGCCTGGGCCTGAGACAAGACCAACAAGCAGCTCTAGGACACCTGCTTGACCTGTACTGCTTTGATTTCAGGAAATTAAACTCTACCCCACAGAGAAAGCGCTGAAATCCTGCTGCTTTTGGGAATGTTATTTCAATGTACTTGTTCAGTGAGTTGGCCTGGTAGTTTACAATTCAGAAGCCCCGGAGCATTTGTGAATTGTGAGGAAAGTACACTATTCATTATCTGCTGTCAGGCATTCATCATGCCAGCGTAAGCTTCAATCCTCTCATCAGGATGCAGAACATTACTTATGACCAGTCACAGGCCATGAATAATGGCTTAACAAAATGAACAGTTCTCCAGCAATTCAGACCCAGGTTTGTTAATCAAAACTATTCAGAGCCAGATTCTGGCACCCCCTCATAAACACTGAGTAACACCTTCTCCCGGTGCACCCTCTTCAGTGTTAATTGCGTTTATAGTTTAACAAACTACTTTTTTTAATGTGGCTGACCTCACCTAACAGGCTCGTGGAAAAAGCCAGAGTTTGCCTTCACCAAAATAAGTAGTTGTATCATTTTGCATTAGCACTTGCTGTAGAAGACCACTTTGGCAGTGCTGATGAATCTGCATGTCTTTTTCCAGATGGGATCCCCACACTGGTCAACAGCTAAGTGCTGTCTAAAGCTAAGCAATGATTTAAACATATCTTTTATTCTTTATGTGGGAAAATTAAGTCAAGTGATATATTGTTTATGGGACCTTATGCACAGCAATAAAATGACATGACATTATTCATCCATGTGTAGGATTAGGCCCTGCTCTGGCTGGTGTTTCAGACCACCAGCAGGTCTCTCCTATATATTGCCAAACATACTTCAGGCTCCTGCAAAGTGGAATATAGTGGTGTATTTGCAACCCAGTCCCCAAGTATTCCTCTACAAATGTTCAAGGCAGCTGGCAGCTCAAACTCCCTTCCCCATTCGTAGGAGGCTTCTTAATTTTTTGCTATTCTGGACTGTGCCAAGGAAGCTGGTACTGCATTCCCAGAAGAAGGGATTGGTTGTTGGAACTTTTTTTACATGGGCAGATAGTGATGGGGCAAGGGGAAATGGTTTTAAACTAAAAGAAGGCAGGTTTAGATCAGATATTGAGAAGAAATTCTTCCCTATGAGGGTGGTGAGACCCTGAAAAACATTGTCCAGGGAAGCTGTGGATACCCCATCCCTGGAAGTGTCCCAAGGCCAGGCTGAATGGGGTTTGTAGCAACCTAGTCTAGTGGAAGGTGTCCCTGCCCATGGCAGGAGATTGGAAATAGTTGATCTTTATGATCCCTTCCAATCCAGATTGTTAGATGAATCTGTGATTCTATGATTTCATTAACAGAGAGCTTTCTGGGTAGTTAATGTAAGGTAAAGCTCTGGAATACTCATTTGAGTCTTTTATCTTTGATAATATCTTGGCATTGTAAAGCACAGCCTTGTCTGTGCTTGCACATACCAGGTAAGATCCCCAAAAGTGGTTGCCCAGTGATATTTTAGGGCATGGGACTACAAGCAGATGTAGAGGTGGTAAGATGTGTCCAGGATCCTCAGTACATTCCTACTCCTCTAATATTCTTGGGATGAGACTGCCAGTGAGACTCTCAGGGATGTCATTACCAACAGCCATTGTGGTCAGACTCTTCTATGTGTTTGAACAGAACTCTGCATTTTGTTTTACATATTCATCTTTTAAAATAATTTTTCAGGGCATAATCTTCCATAACCAGTTCTTCTTCCTTGGGATCATATTTTGGGAAACAGCCACAGCAGTCTCGCCCCTGGAATGTATTTCCCCATATGTCGGTCTCTTTGTATGGGGAAATCATGGCTCAAAATGAGGAAGAAAAATCCCTCTAGATCCGTGTTAGAGGATCTCTCTATCAGCAACGTCTGGCGCAGGGGAGGCACAGCTTGCTCTGGTTTTTTTTTCCACCAGATTATGGTCTCAGGCACTATCTGCAAGGAGTGGGAAGAGAGGAGCAGGGAAAAGAGGGATAAAAAAGAAAAGTCCCTCAACCAGAGAGAAAGCAGGAGTGCTTATCTCTCCCTCTCCCTTCTCTGCCTTACATTCACTGCCATCAGCTCTTCATCATATTTCTGCTCTCAGAGGTATAAATGTGGACATCTGTTGGGGAATAACCAGATATAAAGTTTCATCTCCTCTTGGAAGTTTTCAGCAAATTTTCATTTTGGTAATTTCTTTTCTTCAGGCAATTGTATGTTCTTTATTAGAGAAAGCAAAGGGAAAAATGCAACCCAAACAACATTTCAGCTTCTCCAGCAAAGTTTCTATTTTGATTTATTGAAAACTTGTCCACCCAGTTATTTATATTTTATCTGCGAAAGGCTCAAAAAATTTCCTCCGAAACAGATATTTCCATGGAAACGTCCATCTTTGATGAGATGTCGTTCCTCAGATGTTTCAGCTGAAGAATTTTGTCAGTTCTGGCAGAAAAAAAAAAAGAGTGGGGGACAGAACAAAGACCACACTCCCAGGAAAACATGCAATGCTTCAAGTTAATGGGCTAAAATGTCAGCTGGTAAACTGCCATAAAGCCAGAGAAGTCAACCAGTCGACCCGAGTCAATGGAGCTATGCTAATTTACACAGAGGATCTGGCCTTAGATTTTAATAGAACCAGCCTAGCAAGCTGTTTCTCTGCTTACCCATCCTCCTCCCTTTTTAATAAGCTCTCACTCATACTTGGCCTATCCTTTAATAATTCACCCTTCTCTCTTCATGATCCTTCTTCCTTCTCTGGAGATAATGGGATGGGATTTTCTGCTTGCAGCTCTCACAGAAATATCACAGACAGGTTAAACTCTGCACAGCTGGCTACTGACTTCTCACATATCCCTCGTGCCTCTTCCTGGACTCTAATATCCATCTTATCTTTGGTCTTTACTTAGCCAGTGCCAACTGACTTCAATACAATTTGCCACATATTACAATACAGTGCATTGTACTCTGATCTACAGATCCTGGATATTGAAGTATTAAGCTCGTGGGGCAATCAATTACTTTAATGGGAGTTGTGTGCTTCTGGCCACAATTCTGGAAAACAGATCTATGAGATAGCTCTAGGACGCAATCCAACCTCTGGACCAAGAGACTGCTCTGCTGCAGAAGTTTTTCTTGCTTGGGGCCAAACACAATTGGCAAGGAACTCATTATATGTATTTTTTGTTGTTATGTGTAACTACAATATGAATGGCCATGTGTAACTGCTCAGTCCTGTGTAACATGTAGCTGTATGAATTAAATATTTGATGATATCCACTTCCAGACTTGTAAGTTTCTTGCCCCATTCCCTTGAAGACAAGATGCAAAGTACTGAATTTTGTAAGATCCCCTAGCCAATTTTTCTTAATCTAGTTCTTGTTCCTTGGTGATCATATCTCTCCATCTCAGCTACTTTGATTAAACAAAATAGTGTTGATGCAGAAACACTCCCTTACAGACCTTAAAAGCTCGTGAATCTTGGAAGATCCTCATTGAAAAAGAAATTACTCTTGATTGTCTCTGTTTGAAGCAAATAGTTTTGAGTACCCAGAGAACATGAGCCCTTATTTTCACTGAAATATTTCAAATGCTTCAGTTTCTTGTACCTGCTCTTGTTCATGTGGAGGAGTGAGGACACCATGCAGAGTCTGAGGTGTCTGCTCTGTTGATTTCTCAGGAGCCCATAACATGGAAAGCACCTTTTGCACACCTTTTTCCAGAGTGGCTGAGGTGCTGTTTGATTGCTCCAGGCACAGAGCTGTGTTTTCCAGGGAAATAAAAAGTAATGTGTGTAAATGGTTCCCTTACTGAAGCGCTGTGGACTTTGCATTGATTAAGTCAGCCTTTTGGAACAACAGAAGTATGATTGATGTCATTTGAATTCAGCTCAGCATCTTGATTGGCATTCTTATTTAATGACTTTTCCTTATTTGCTGAATTTAATTGATGGTTGTTGCATTTATTTCTAAAGAACATTGCTTTAATTAAAAAAAATCTCTGCTCTACAGAAATTAATATTCCCCATCTATATGGCACAAAAGGTATGTGGTGAACATAGAGAATAATTAGTAGTTGTAGGAGGACGACTTATGAGAAGATGATTATGAATATGTAATATAGGAAATAGACTACAAGGAAATTAAACCAATACATTTATGAGTGAGTAATTGACCTCTGAGTAAATACGAGCATTCTCTCAACAGCCACTTGACATGTTGTTAACCACTCAGTATTTCAGAACATTAACCACCCTTTTTAACTAACCAGTTCTTAGCTATTGCCAACGACTCACTGTCTGGAGGTGCTTCCTGTCTTACAGGGTGATTTCTTGCCATAAATACACGTGGTGCCAAGGCTTTGAGGTGGGTGGGAGAAAAGTTGTAATCTGTGTGAATCTACCCTTGGCCAAAGGAAATGGTTGTAGGGACTAACTAAATCCACTTCCAGAATTACAGTGTTAGAAACGAGATCAGAATTTCATCACTGCTACCAAATGAATGCAGATCTTTCCACCATGGAGATGTCAGTCCAAACTGAGATTTTCAGAATCAATGGTGAAGTTTCTGAAGTAAATTTTCAAAATTTTCAAAATTTCCATTTTCCCTTAGATTTGGTGAGCAATTAGGAATTATGACTTTAAAAGTGTAGGCTAGAGCTGTCAGCCTGTTCCCAGGAAGTCCCAATACCTTCCAAATGAGAGGCCTGATAGATATGAACTGATACATTAGCCATAAAAATATAGCTGATAACGTTTATATTTGAGGGATTGTTCCCAAGAAACACAGAGTGTCCAGGAATAAGGGCTGGGCCTTTAACCTGAATTCTGCAATGGAATAAGTGGGGTCAGAATCCCCTGAAGGAAGGGGGATATCTTGAGGATTCAGAAATCATAATAATAAAAAGCAAGATGGTGAAGTTTGTTCATCAGAAAACTTTTGTGTTACAATGCTCACTGGAGAGTGGTGTATAAGGGATGTATATGGAGGATAACAATTGTTTTCATTCCAGAGAGACAAGTTATTCCATCTGATTATGGACCAAATGAATTGCGAAATTACTGCCAGTTTTACACCAATGAAACTGATAATAAAGATGTGATATCACTGAAGATTTGCCTTTTCTCCTCTTTCCCATTATCTGGTTAGTGCACCAAGCATTTTTTACACCATAGAATAGAGGGCAAGTAGTTATCTGGAGAATGTAATGATCAACTACAATACGTGACTGATTGGATCAGGTGGGTAGTGTGAAAGATGAGGTTCACTTGCTGGCCTTGGCCTCTTTGTTTGGCAAAGAGAGATAAGAAGACAAAGCTCAGTTTTATCAGAAGTTAACAAATGACTAAGTAGACGAGAATCTCAAATCTGCTCTTTATTTCTTGTGATCCAAATAATTAATGGATGATATCTGGAGGTGGTAAAAGACCAAACTTAATTATCCTCCCCTCCATCTCTGCTGGAAAGTGGAGTGGTGCTGATGGGAGGTACTGTCTGTGTCAGTGAAGATGAGGGGGGTGGGCACAGAGTTCATCAGCCTCCTTGGAAGGTCCTCCTCTGCACAGCTGTACTCCAGAGGAGCCCATACAGCCCTTTGGCTGTCTTGCTGCAAGTCAATAAGTTTGAGGAGTTAAGTTTATGAGCCATAGGAATGACATCACGAGCCTACCCCAAAGGAAAGGGGTGGACGTGCTCTACTTCAGCACAGCTTTTAGCAGCAGGGAACACTATGGTTTCTTTCCTGGAAAAGGAGAACAACTCATAAGCTGAAAGCAAGTAGTCCAGAAAAAAAAATTATCCAGTCTTTTTTTATGGTGATAATGGGAAGGTTTTAAAGGTTTTACGCCAGTGAAACAGTGTTGAGTTTCTAGACTTTGCCTTCTACTGTTAGAATGATCTGTGGCAGTTTTTTTGCCCAAGGCACCTAGTGCTGTACCAAACAGTCTCCAGTAACTGTTGGGAAGTTCACATGGATGAGGGACCTTTCCCCATAAGTAGTTTGGATGAAGTCACCCTTTTCTGGAGCCTGAAGGACTTTGTTAGTATGGACACAGCCAGATGGTGGTAGTTGGCTTGTGGACCATAAAATGCTCCCTGGCACAATATAGTCCACTCAGAGTGGTGTAGCTGAACCCTTTGAAAATGTAGTCAGGCATTCTGGGGAGATCCTTCCTCACTTACCTCTTCATCTAAGAATAGCCAGGATAAGTTGTACGAGGGAGAGGGGAGATGGGAGATCACTTACACAAAACATCCACATTAAAAATGACAAGGCTGTTTGGAAGATCTGACTCCACTTGAATTGCAGTTTAGGACTTTCTGGAGCATTCTGCTTTTTTTTTTTTTTTTGAGTGTTTGTGGAAAATAAAAAGGCATGATGGAGATTTTGGATACAAGAATTGAGGGTGTATTTTGAGCCTCTGTAGCCATGCCCGGTTTCAAAACAAACAAACAGCAGCAAAGATGTAAAGGTCAAGTTCAAACTGGGGGCGAAGACTAAGATGCAAAAGGAGGGAGTAGCAGTGCAGACTCCAAGAAAACATCCTTATGCACCTCTTCTTACAGGTAAACACATATTGGTCTTGATAGGTGAACATGGGTGTACAGGCTTTGTAGAGATGAGGACAATGTTGTGCAAATCTAGAAACCTGATGCTGGATGGGTTTGATTCTGAAGTTCCTGAGAAGAGACTTCCAGGCAGGGAAGTTAAAAACTTAGTGGGTACAGAATTCAAAAGATGAAAAGAGTTTATCCATGGGAAGAGATGAGAAGTACAGGTGACCCTTGTTTAATCAAGGGTAACGATTTCTAAGTGTTTAGATACTGTCTTAAATGTTCTGCATCCTAAAGCAGTGTTAAACATAATGAGCCCAGTTCATTTTTACTGGCACAAATGAGAAATAAACCTCTCCACTCACTTGAGTTTCTGCTGCATGCGAGATCAAAATCAGAGCCAGAGGCACTTGGAGTCTGAAAGAAATGTTTTTGGTTTTGATGTCTATTTTTGCTGCCTCTATTTAGAGCAAACACAACCAGGACTGGAAGTGAATACAATGTCTCTGAAGAGGTGAATTATTCCCAGCCAATCTGTAGTGGCAGAAATGTGGTACCTTATGGGCTTGAAATAGACCATCCTCATTAACCACATGTTGGGCCAAATGCCATTAATTTCTACAGCCCCTCAGGGCTGAATTTAGCCCATTAGAACAAAGTGATAATATTGTTGGAAGCTATTTTTGTGCCCTGTGCTGTAAGTTGGATATTGTGATGCAGCATAAACTAGCTAAAGCCAAATGTTCTATGCTTTTGGGCATTAAGTAGTTTCTTAGTATTTATCCATGCTTTTCTCAAGGGTTCCCAACAGTACTAATTAGTGTACATTAATGATGGCTGAAATTCAGGGAGAACTAATGCAGCAGGTGTGTCGGGGGATACTTGTGGTGCCTCCAGAGCCATATCCCCCTAAAGGGGTTTGAATTGAGCTGTATGATGTGGTGGTATGTTGGCCAGTGAGCTGTGGGACTTTACTAGTGGTAGTGATTGTGGGAGTGCCAGTGATATGGAGTGAAGGAAAACTAGGCAGGACTCCAGGCAAGACTGCCAAAGTCTCTGTCATGGCCCACCTAGGACTGTTGAGCTGCATGTTGACCTGTGCATGTTTAAACTAAATCAAGAGAGATGCATGTAAAATGCTAGGAAGAAATCAGTCACTATGAGGTTGATGAGGCCCTGGTACAGGTTGGCCAGAGAAGCTGTGGCTGCCCCATCCCAGAAAGTGTTTAAGGTCAGGTTGGGTGGGGCTTGGAGCAACCTGGTCTAGTGAAAGGTGTCACTGCCCATGGCAGGGGGGGGTTGAAATGAGATGATCTTTGAGATCCGTCCCAACCATTCTGTGTTTCTAAAATAGGTGGCCAGACCCTTTCCCATAAGGGACAATGGGAAGCTAAGAAGCTGTTGAAATACCTGGTCTATGTGCTACTTTTAAGCCCTTCTCTCCAGTTTTCATTCTATTGATCACTTATTCTGTGCCTTTTGTCCATCTTTAATTTCTGGTACGTGCCTTATGAGCTCGGGAGTATCAGGCACTGCTGGTGTTTAACCACTCAAATAGGACTCATCAAACTTCTGCCAAACATTCCCAGTGTTCCCAAATCATGATCCCCTTCTCCCGCTGAAGTGAAGGTGGATGCCCTGCTGACATGTGACAGTTTGTGGCATGATGCTGTTCTCCCACGTTGTTATTCCTGTGGCAAAGCCAGCAATGATTGGACACATCCCCTGCCTGATGCACGCCTGGGCTGTGCTGCACTGGCATTAGGTGCCTTTACACCTGCTGGATAATTGTGCTCTCACTGCCTTCAAGATCGGGCATGTGAGCTTCAGCCACTCTGAGAACAGCTTCACTGGAGCAAAAAATCCGCTTAAAGGGAGGAGCAGAGCAGGCTGAGCTGCTGAGTCATCCCACAGCCCTCCTCGGAGAGCCTGGACAGCCTTACACCGACTGCATGGGATCAAAGGTGGAGTGACCTTGTGCTTCGGAGGCGAGGCAAAGTCCTCCACATGGGCTGGAATGTACATTAGCTCTGGAATGCAGACAGGCAAACACTGCCTCTATTAGCAGCTATAGGCAGCAGTCTAAGATCATCTGCATCTGTGGGGGGGAAGCTCCACATGTGTCCAAAACCCAGAAAAGCCAGTGGAAAGTCTCCCACATATTGTGACTCAGTGCTCAGAGAGAGTACTCACAAATCTGTTCTTCTGGCCAGGATTCTGGTTAGTCTGGGTGATACTTAGTTTTGGTCCACTGTGTTTTGAAGCTGGATGAAGCTCCTGGAAATACTGAAACCTCTCTTTAATTTGCTTAGTAGGAAACTTTAATCTCATCCTGTAACTCCAGAATTCTCATTATAATCTCCAAAGAAACATTAAAATGGTTTAAAGGTTACTATTTCTCATCCCATCTCCAGCCCACTCTGTTTATTTCAGTGGACTAAATATCAAGGTTGTTATTTCTGTGTGTGAATCTCTAGTTCTGCCCTTGCTGATTTCTATACCCCCCTTCTGGCCCTGGTAATTAAACTAAGCAACCTTTTGGCTACTTTTAGAGGACTTTCTGGCAAGGCCTGTTTCACTGCCTTGTCACCTGGATCCAAAGCAGCAAAGAGCCCAGTGGTGTTTGCCACCTCTCCTTCATTGCTCTGAAAGGTGCAGGACAGAGAACACAAAGGTGTTGGCCAAGATGAAATAAGGACTCGTCTGTTTAGAACCCTTGCTCAGTTTTGGGCTCACAGGTGCTGCTACAAGGTAAGATTCATCTCTCTTTGCCTCAGGCATGTGCATTGTGGGCATTTACTTCTGTGTTGTCATTCTGGATCCCCTTTATCATCCAGCATTGTAGCTCATCCTAAAGTAGATATTTCCAAGACATGCCCTATTGGGTTATGCCCTAAAAGACCCTGTTTGTCTTCTGGATTCTGATGGGGTCTAGCAAATCAGCTCAGAAATAGACTTCTACATCTGAGACATCCAGATTTGATTAGAGACTCAGACTCACAGTCTAGTTTTCACTGGATCTCAGGATTTTAAAATCAAACCTCTGTTCAGTCTTTTTCCTCCATGTTTGGAGATGGATTTGCCGCTTTCCAAGATAGGATGTGAATTTGGTCCCTAAAAGATCTGCACATATGGCCCTTTGCAGAAGTCATGCTACCAAAAGTTTCTTCCTCTAGGAAGTATTTTGTAACAGGGGAGTATGAATGGGATGGCTGTGCTTCTTTCTGTTACTGCTTGGGACACCAGGGGCGGTCCCATGGTGTAGTGGAGAGCACTCCGGTCTCCGAATCCAAAGGTCGCGAGTTCGAGTCTCAGTACGGACCGCCCCCGGCAGTTCAAGTCTCCCTGCCATCCCATCCCGTCAGATCTTGGATGCTCAGCAGGGTCAGCCCCGGTCAGTACCGGGTGCTGTAGATAGTCCCAAGGACTTCACTGTCACTGTCCAAGCTTGCTTGGCCGTGGCAAATGAGCCTTAGGACCTAAACGGTGGGGCCAGTTCTGCACGCGCTGTGCCTCACCTAAACAATCCACTGCGCAGGCTCGGAGGGCACACCCATGTGGGGAGAGCCCTTCCCAAATCTTCGTTCGCAAAGATTGGCCATTATTGGGACACCACCACTGGCCAGAATGCCCAAGAGCACAGAAGCCACCAGGGCAGAAAGCCCAGATGGGCTTCTCCAGTACCTAAAGAAGCTACAAGAGTGCTGGAGAGGAACCTTTGTCATGGACATGGAGTGATAGGACAAGGGGGAATGGCTTTAAACTGAAAGAAGGCAGGTTTAGATTAGATATTAGGAAGAAATTCCTCCCTGTGAGGGTGGTGAGCCACTGGCACAGGTTGCCCAGAGAAGCTGTGGTTGCCTCATGCCTAAAGTGTTCAAGGTGAAGCTGGATGGGGCCTGGAGCAACCTGGGATAGTGGAAGGTGTTGCTGCCCATGGCAGGATGATTGGAACAAGATGACCTTTAAGATGCCTTCCAGCTCAAGCCACTCTGATTCTACAATGTCCTCATGAGTCAATCTACTTGCAGAACAGGAGGGCCACAACCAGATCATGCCTTGAAACACACCGTGGGATCCTTAGGCTGAGAGACGCTGTATAAACACAAAGTATCTCCATTGATTATACATGACAGTGAAAGGGAAATGTGTGATTTAAAGCAGGCCAGCTCTGGTCTAATCACAGATAAGCAGCACTGTTGGTCCAATGGTGCTGCCCACTCTGCACTGCTCATGCTCAGACAAACTGCAGGGGAAGGATATTTTTTCTGTCAGTGCTACAGAGACCTGAGTGTTTCTATATGTCTTTCCTACAGCGATAAAACATTGACACTGCTGACATGTTATATTCCTCTTATCTGGGGTGATTGTGCAATCCTGGGGGTGTAAATCTCCAGCTTCCTACAGTGATGCAAGAAGCTCTGCCTCTGCAAAGAGGGGGAGCAGTTTGGCACAGCCCTGCCCCCCCAAAGCAAGACGTGTGACTTGTCAGCAGGAAAATTGTGGAAGTGATTATATAGAAGGTGACAAAAGGTTGGAAGTTAATGCAGGGACTTTCCAGGAAAGAACCATGCAGTCTCCACAGCAATTCCTCCTCTTGCCGTGTGTCTTATGTAAAATAACAAGAGACTGACTTACTCATCTGACCTCCCAAACCTCCGAACCTCCTGAAATTCTGGGCAGGGCCATCATGCTTCAGGGTGCTGATACATGATCAATTTTTGGAAACACAGGCCTGTTAGGAGTGCTTCCAAGTCGTGTATTTCCAAGTCCTGCCGACTTGAGGGCTCTGGGATTGATTTTCACCTCACGCAGGTTCAGGGCAATGAATCAGTGATCAGGTGCTGCTTTCAATGCCTCATGTTAGCAGAGACGCGAGGCTGGCAGGTAGGAGGTAGGACCTGTGCAAGACCTGTGTCCTTCTAGAGTGGCAACTAGAAGCCAGGTGAGATCCACCAGGGCATCTCAAAGGGCTTGAGACGACTGTATTTAAGCACCTGCATTCCTTCCTGCACATCTACACCCTCAGTATCTCCATCAGAGCTGGGCTGTTTTTGCAGCAGAGACATAAGTATTTTCAAGGTGTGGTTTAGCCAAACTGTTTTTGACACCTCTTCCCGCGAGTTGTTCCCTAGACACCACAGACTGTCATAACTAGATTGCTGTGACTGCACAGGGAACTCAAATTTAGACATTTACATGCAATCAGCCGAACTTTATCGCGGATCTGGTTTGTCTCACACTGACATTAACTTAATACCAAAAAAACAGCAATTCACGGGCCTGATTTTCCTTGTAATTACAGGGGTGTTGATGAGATTAGATACAGAACCACCACTTGGCTGTTGTCCCCCAAAGTAAGCTCTGACAGATCTTTGTTATGGTAATGTTTTCATGGCTCCTTGTGTAAAAACAAGAGTTTCAGTTAATAGTTATTTGTTTGAATTCAAGCCAATTGCAAACGGCTTCAGTTTTAACAGACTGTCGATAACAACGAGGTGAGTAAGAGATGTTTTGTTTTGCTGGTGATGCTGAAAGATAATTACACATGTCTATATTGCTCCTGATCCAATAAAAAAGTTTCACTCCATCCCAGAGAAAACATTTCAGTTGACTTTTAAGCATTTTTTCATGCTAAGAAGAAAAACAGAGTGAGAATGTCTCTGAACAAAGAGACATTTCACAGTGAAATCCATCTCAAGCAACTTATGTTTTTTAATTCTAAATGAATTCCTTTGGCAAAACTGACAAAAATTCACAGTGTTGCTCCTTTTTTTTCTTACCAGAAAAAGCATTTATCCCCCCAAAAATATG
Organism: Sakesphorus luctuosus; assembly: GCA_013396695.1. Taxonomy (NCBI): domain Eukaryota; kingdom Metazoa; phylum Chordata; class Aves; order Passeriformes; family Thamnophilidae; genus Sakesphorus; species Sakesphorus luctuosus. The sequence goes on from VWZD01005377.1 coordinate 715,482, forward strand.
CCCACGCTGTTGCAGCTGCAGCATTCAAAGCACCACAGGGCTTTGGACCCTTGCTGGCAGGGATTGGGGTGCCTGGGATGGTTGTGCAGGTTGGTGGCAGCAGGTTGACAAAGGGCCCTTGGAAACCTTCCCTTGCGATACTTCCACAAGGTAAATGTTCCTGGTATTATTTGCAACACAGTCATATGTCACAGCAAATGCCAGGTACAATAAGACCCAGACAGCAAAAGTGAATATAAATAGATGAGGGAATTCCTGGCATTAGTTCTGGAGCAGTTTGGGACTGGAACAAGTGAAAAATACAATTTCTCATAAAAGGAAGTTTCCTGTAAGTAAAAGAAAATCTCCACCATTTCCCTCCCCCTCTTCTTTTTGCAGATTCCACTTTTTCGCCAGGGAAAATTCAACTGCTTCAAGTGAGTTCAACCAGAATTTCATTTTGCTGAACTGGCCTGATTTGGGATGCAGACTGACCTCTGAAAGGCTGAAATTTCCCATGGGAGCAGAAATTTTCTGAATTTTGCTCATCTCTGGTTACTGCTTGCACAGAAATGGCCTAAAGCAAACAAACAGCCACTCTCCTAGAGCAGACAGGAGAGTAGCCTGGTAAGTAGGTTAATTTGGATGGGGTTCCCGGGTGGCAGCTCCTTGTCCTCTCTTCTGCCTGGGGAAACCTGTGCAGTGATCAGCTCTGCAGGCAGGGCAGTGACAAGCTTCTCTTCAAGGCAAAAATAAACTTACACATTAGTAAACTCAGAGATCCTTCCCTACAGGAATTTACATGCCAGGGCAGGCTGGTATGGCCTGACACAGCTCCACTGACCCCAAGAGAGCATCCCAGAAAAAGGATCACCTCATTCTAGATGTTAAAATACTCACTTCCAGAACAAAGCTAAGGCCCTAAAGGATTTTTGGTAGGCTTCATGAAGCAGCTGATAGCCCAGATGGGACTTCATAGCTGTGGTTGGATTCTGAGAGGGTGCCAGCTGGTGCTGCATCCCCAGTCATGAGGTATCAGCATGTTACTGGTGAGGATCAGCAAACATGCCAAAGTGGGGAGCATGGGGGGATGTGAGATGGGCACATGTGAGTGGCTCTGGATGGAGGCAGCTGGTTCCTCCTCATTGCCTCTGTCTCCATAACATGATTGCAAGAAGGCATCAGCCTCCAGAGCTGATGAAAGGCTAGGGCAGGGCAGCCTTGGGGCAACTGGTGGGGGGAACTGGACCCCCAGGTGCAGAGTGCAGCTGGAAGACTTCTCTCCATATATACAGGGCATGTGATTTAGGATCAAGCAATTCTGCCTCCTTGCAGGAAAGACAGAAGTGCCCTCTGAGCACTGAAGCCTCAGTCCTGAGGTGTTTGTGGCTTTCCATGCCAAGCTTCAGCCTTCCTCCAGCCATGCTATAGTAAAAGTCCTTTACTTCTCATCTGGGGAGAGAAAAAGAAAAGTGCCTTGCAAACAGTTAAGACTCACAATCCCCCAGTGAACTAGGGAAGAATTATTTTCTCATTTTTACCTGTCTGGAATATGACACAGAAATTAATTGACTTCTTCAAGGTCACTCAAAGAGTCAGTGGGAGATTTGAAAATGGGACCCAGGAGTCCTGACTGCTGTTCCTTTCTAACCACTAGATACCCAACTTCAATTGCTAGAGAAGCTGCTCTTAGGCTTTACAATTTTGATTAAAGATTCAAAAAATATTGGAGCTTTAAGGGAAAAATAATTCACTACAACTTTACCGAGTGATGTGTGACTGGGCACAGCCCTGCTGGAAATACAAGCAGAGCTCTCTGCTCTGCACATGCATGATCACCACTTCCAACCCCTCCATCTCCACCAGCAAGACCCATCCCAGCCATGTGGCCCAGCAGCCTGACTGACTCACTGTTACCCTCTAGTGCTGGACCAGCCAGTCGACTGGAATCTCCCCAGAAAACAGCACTCCAGGCAGCCCTGGGTTGTCCTCTCCACTCCCAGACACCCCAAATTCAAGTCCTGGCCACAGTGATTCATTGTAGGGTGCTGAATTCCAGCCCCTGGATGGTTTGCTGAGCCACTTTCTCTCCTCTCACATCCGACATGGGCAGATTTCTCACATGGATGCTGGTAGCACGGACAAGCTTTTTGGTTCACTTGATTATGCATCTGCTGTGGGCTTTGTTATTCCTTCCTTCCTTCCTTTTTATTTAAGACTCTCCCTGTCATCTCGAGTTTTGTTCTCCAGACCTCGTTTGCTGTGGTTTCAGTGGAGCGACCAGTACTAGGTTTGCCCACAGAGAGGCTGATGGTGAAATGCCTGCCAGGAACAATTAGGAAAAACTTGTTCTGTTGGAAACTCCTATTTTTATAGGGAAAGCACTGCTGGTGGGAGAGGCCAGAGTTTACTCCCAGATTGTACCAGTAAGGGCTCAGACACAGGAATGTTGTGAAAATGCTGCTGAAAATACTTTCCCTGCACTCTTTAAGAATATTGTTGTTTGTTTCCAAACAACAGTTTTCTCTCTCTGCTGGGAAAAGAGAGGTTGAACATCTTAAGAGCAGCCTTTATGGGTTGGTCTGAAGACAGCCCATGGGGCAGGGAGCAGAGTGCTGGGATCTGGCCAGGGTGAAGTGGGGAGCTTGAAAGGGGGATGGATTTCCTGGGGAGGGTGGAGAAAAGGAGTCCCCTGCAACAACAGAGCTCTAACTCTCCTACTCTGCTTCCAGGGGAAGAAGATGAGCACTTTTCCCTAGTAGGATTTGTCAGTGTTGGGCACCCAAATTAGACGTCATCTCACCCTAACATGGCCACAGCACTGAATGCCAATGATTCAACACTGGAAATACTTGTAAAGCTACTTTCCATTTCATGGTTTTCCGTTTCTCTTCTTTCTTAATGAGTTCCGCCATTTCCTTATTTCACACATGCCAACATGGATTATAACTTGCTCCTTGGAAAAGAGGCCAATAGTCACACTGGCTATGGACTCAGTGCTGCCTAATCAAGAGCTTGCTCTGGTTCCTGACACATTTGGACCTGCTTTTCTGATAAACTGAGCTTGTTTATGGCCATGCATGAAATGCAGCTTGTGGTTTTCTGTCCTAGTGCATCTTGTTTGACTGTATTTTAACTTCACGAAGTGTTCCCTCTGATAGAACAAACACTGATAACTCATATAAATCATTTACCCTTTTAGATCCTGTGATAAAGCATGGGAAAAGTGTCTTGCCTACACCAATGAACTGAGCAAAGCAAACATCCTGGATGATAGGTAAGGAGTGTTTGGAAACTTTATGGCCAGAAACACTCTTTGAGCACTTGTATACACATGCCACAAAAATCCACCCCCATATTCCTGCAATGTGTTCAGCAATGCATTCCTGAGCAAGGCATCTGTTCCTGGAAAACATACAGGGCACTGTTCAGTTGCTTAAATGGAGGTGTAGGGGGTGTTTTTTTTGAGATGCTGTGGGAATCTGAGGCATCCACACCAATCTGGCAGGAAATTATGCAGCCTACAGGCTCCCTCCCTCTTGGAGCAGCTGCTGAAAGCTGGGCAAGATACCCTCAAGACCCTCAAGAGGTGTGAGATAGAGATGTGTTGAGCTCCCTGCATGACATGAAGGGTAGAGTTCTGCTCAGAGATGGAGACAGCTGAATTCCAGTATCTGTAGAACTGTGTCCACATGAGCAAAGAGTGCCTTTCAATCCAGTCCATGGACCCCAGGTAGTGATTCATTTGGCCAGAAGAACAACTCTGTTGGCAACATTAGAAAAGACTCAGTTTGCTAAGCGCTGGCATCTTTTCATTTGTGAGATGCTCCAGCCTATCCCAGACAGCATATACACCATGGATACCTATGGCATCTGCAGTGACAGACATGACAAAGGACTTGAAGGAGGCCCAAGTCTGGATGGCATCAAATTCCAGAGAGATGAAGGTCTCCATAGGTCTTTTATCATGTTTGCCAGCAGACATGTGTGCAGATACCCAACAGATCTAAAGAGCACTAGGCACTCAATTTGGAAACTGAGTTGACCACCAAAACTGGAGTTTATCTCTCCTAACTAGACATTTAAAATACAACTATATCTAATGCGGCCACTCCCAGCTCCCTTTGCCATAGGTGGTAGAAAATGTGCTCTCCAAGGGCATGATTCATCTGCCCAGTTTTAGATGTGCCCTCTGGGAAGATAAGAATTACCCTTTGGTTCTCCTGACCACACAGACTAGTTCTCTACGGGGTTTAAAAGGAGCACAGCAAGATAGGAGTCAGTGTTGGCTTTTCCCTGTAGATACAGACATTAATCAGAAGAATTGCATCTCCAGGAGATAGACAGTCCACCAATTCCTTTGATAGATTTCCCCTGTGACTGGTAATTGTCTCATCTGAATTTGCCTGGCTCAGTTTATGTCCTGCTTCTCTTTAGTAAATTGAAGGATCCTCAGCACTGCAGTGAGTCACATATTCTGATCTTCCCATTGATAAAGTAGAGCTGAAGCTGCTCAAGGCCTTGAAGGATTGCTTAAAATCCTTAAGAACTGAGATAACACATGGTTGAGCACATTGTTTCCGTCAATGAGGACAAATGGAGCACATTATTAAGTCATTCTCTGTTATGAGATAAGTGACTTAATAACAGCCATCTACAACAAATCACAGCAAAGCAACATGCAAGCCACTCCTCAGTGGGAGAGTTTAACTGTGTATCAAAGTGTGTATGTACAAAGAGAGTCAGAAAGACCAGAAAACTGGAGAAAGAATATCCAATGGATGTAGTCACAGGAATGCTGTTAGCATTTTCTGAGAAAACAGAGAGAAGGAGAGCAATAAGTAATTTAGTTTTCATGTCTTGAGTTATCTGGAAAGTGAATTGGAGCTGTGAATTCAGAAAAAAATGTTCAGTTCTTTTTTATCACTTCTAGAGAAATAAAAAATTACTTTCTTAATGGACAGGATTGCACTGCAGAGATCTTGATCCTACAATAAGTTCCCCTGGTGGAAGCAATTCTGAATTTTCACAATTGCTTGAATAGATGCCTTTCTTGAAGCACTCTGACTGCTTTCTTCAGAATGTATTCCTCTATCCCAGATTTTGGAGCAGGACAAGGAATCTTCTCTGTCTCCCCCTTTGAAACTGGTCAATGGCTTAGAACAGGTGATGGAAGAGTTCAGAGAAGGGAGGGCTAAAGATAATTGAGTGGCTAGCAGGTGGTCTCCTCCTTCAGAATGGGTCCAGACACCATGACTAACCTCACTGGTTATGACCTTGTCCTCACATCCCACCAGAGAAATGCTAAGAAGATAGGCATGTAGGATATCTGAAGTCAGTAGGATGTGAGGATGAGTGATAGAGAAGACTCTTGATGCTGGAAACAAGAGAAACTTGAACTACACCCCAGAAAAGGCATCACTACTCACTGTCACCTGGTCCCTCTGTTCCCTGGTGGAGCCTCTGTGCATGGCTACCTTTTCTCTCATCCTTCTCACTTCAGGTAGTGGAAAAGAGAATGTGGATGCCATTCCAGATCATAGAATCATTATAGAATCACTAAAGCTGGAAAAGACCTCCAAGATCATCACAGGTGATGTAAACAAGGTGAGCCGATCCATGTCATGGACTTGTTACAACCCTGTGCACAGGAATGGCACACGAATTGCTGTGCCTTAGTTTCTCCATCTGCACAGTGGAGCTGACAGGATACAACTAAGCATCTCCTGAGCTGTGTAGCTCTAGCTAGTCTAACTCAGACTCCCTGGTGGTGTAAATCAATTTCCATGATACTTACTGACAGAATTCAGGCAAAGCAGCCAGAAATTCCCAGACAACCTGTCAATCCCACGCCTGGGTCAAAACCCACTTCCAAACCTGGGAGTAGGAGATGGACTTCCTTCCCAGAAACACCTTAGCATTACCATGGGGAGGGGAAAAGAAAACAAGACCATGTGCCATCCTCTTTCTGGGCAGAGTTTAGTTGAATTTTAAACAGCCTCAGTAACCTCCCCCATGACAGCAAATGTCACTTGTAAAGTGTGTAATTTGTGCCTGCAGACTTGTGCCACCCAGCCCACATGCAGCCATGCTGCTCCCTTCTCTGTTCTGAAAGGATGTGGTTTTGGCATTTTCTGGCACCCTCATGAGGCACCCACAGATGTGGGACCTCTCCATAGCACATGTGAGATGATGGGCTTTGGGGAGGAAGGAGTGTCCCCACTGCCACCACGGCCACCTCTCTGTGTGGCTCCCTGCACAGGGCTCGGGGCACTGCTGGTAATGGGTATCTGCATCCTACAATTTGTCAGCTCTTGGGGGCTGTGAGCCCACAGGGTCTGCTGGGGGAGAGAGTTCCTGCATCTTCTTGGGCAGATATCCCTACTTTTGGCCTTGGACTCATGTTCTTCCCAACTGATAGACCACTTCTCCCTCCCTCATCATCGCTGTGTTGGCAGCACAGACGGTGCTCGCAGCACCCTGTTTCTCAGCATGACCTTGCAGCAGCCTCTTCTCTAACTAGAAGGCTGACACTGCTGGTTGCTCTGCCTCCTACAAACCCAGCCTGTGCTGGAAGGGAGCTGTGAGACCCGTGGGATGCCCTTGGTTGTAACCTATTACAGCAGGAGACTCTTTGCAGGTCTTCAGCGCTGTGTTGGCCACATGATGACGGTGCCAGGGTGGTCAGCTGTGATGCTCAGTGTGCTGCACAGTCCCTGGTTCATCTCAGTGCTAGAATTATTCACATTTCAATTAAAAAAAAAGCACCCTGATCACACTAGTCCTCAACTATTTTCTCTTTTCTTGTAGTGAAACCTTAGTGGGGTTAAATAACTTCATGGCACCATCCAACTAAACAAGCGTTAAACAAGTGCTTCACGGGAAGTGAAACTTGAACTTCTCCAGTGAGCCAGCCTAGCAAATGCCTTCTGAAGCCTGTTTGTAAATTAAGCAGGCACAAGGCTCTCCTGGAGGTCAGGGAGATATGAACATGCACTGATGAATGAGAGTCAGGAACCACAGGTGGGTGATCCTGTGAGACGCTTCAGTTGCTGACAGAATTTCAAAGACAATATGAATGAAGGTGCTGTGGTCACCACTAGACTTTTTTGGCAGGATTAACCCTCTATTTACCAATCAAGAATAATAAAATTTTCATCTTTTAAAAAAACCTTCAAGATCTGCTTGTGCCAAGTGCCTCAGAGAAGCCAAATACTGTTATGATTATTTACTCAAATGTCAGAAATATGTCCATACCTCGCAGCAGATGAGTGCCAGCATAGAGACCTGACAATCCCATCAGCCCAACAATTCCAGAAAGGGGGTATCCATGCCTTCCCAGCTGTGCAGTGTGCATCTGGGGGAGGTTAAGTGACTCACTCAAGGCTATGTAGCAATATGTGGAAGAGGCAGGACTGATTCCAGTGCCACATTACTTGGGGCTGTGCCTGTGGTAAGGCTCAGGTTGACAGAGAATTGAAGTCCTTACAGAGAGGGCTCCTGATCCTCTCTGGTCTTCATAGAGTCATAGAATTCATTGAGTTGGAAAAAACCTCCCAGGTCATCAAGTCCAACCCTTGGTCCAACTCCAGTCCCTTTACCAGATCATGGCACTCAGTGCCACGTCCAATCTCAGTTGAAAAACCTCCAGGGATGGGGAATCCATCCCCTCTCTGGGCAGCCCATTCCAATGCCTGAGCACTCTCTCTGTGAAGAATTTTTTCCTGATCTCCAACTTCAATTTCCCCTGGTGGAGCTTGAGCCCCCCATGCCCCCTTGTCCTATTGCTGAGTGCCTGGGAGAAGAGACCAACCCCCACTTGGCTAGAACTTCCCTTCAGGCAGTTCTAGACAATGATGAGATTGAGGACAGAGCTAAGGTTGTGCTGGAGCCTGTGACAAGTGAGCTTCCTTCTGTATCTCTCATAACAATATGTTATTCTTTCTTCAGTCCACTCACAAGCTACTGAATCCCTGCTGGCACCCAGCCCATGCATGCAAGTACCTGTGACAGAGAAAAAATTTCCTCTAAAATATTTTTGGGACCTAAAGTATTTTTATAGGTTCTTTTATACTTGCTTCTTTTAGGTGAAATGCACACTTTGAACTTCTCTTGGGAAGAAAACATTTCCGTTTGAAAGCCTGAAATGAAGTGAGGGACACTGGGCTTGCCCAGCCAAATAGGGTGTGAACAGAACAGGAACTGAGTCCCCATCAGATCTAATGCCTGTCCTTAATTAGACATGCTTTAATCTGTGGTGATTAAGTAAATTAGAGTTCAGTGGGAGGCAGGAAGGTGCTCAGCACCTTGGTGAGTCATCTCCTTGGTGGCTCCACCATCGGTGCCAGCCTGAGGGTGGGAGGAGCGGATGCTCCTGTGTGCAGTCCTGGAGGCAGCACAGAGGTGAGCTGGCAGAGCAGGCTAGAAAAGCTTGTCTTCTTGAGGTTTTGGTCAGAGATCAAGACAGGGCCTCAATTTTCAGACAAATCAACCTCATGCTTTCTATGAAGGGCAGTGAAAATAAGTTTCATGTCCCAGGGCTGTGCTCTGCAGTCCTGCCACTGAACTCAGGTTCAGCAAACCTTGCAAAGTCCCTGATGGATCTGCACCTGCTCCCACTGAAAACCTTTGACACAAGCTCAGCTGAGATGAGATCCAGATTTGTAGAGGAAAAACAAGTTGGGGAGGGGGACGGGGTTGAGGAAATATTTTTCCTACACACAACTTTTTCAAGTACTTTGCATTTGGTCATTGCATGGCTGAAGCCCTTCTTTAAAAACAGACCTATGAACTAAGCAGGGACTCTCTTTTCAAAGCTTTTTTGTATTCCTCTTTTACCTCACTTTGTGCCACAGAACTGGTCCTCAGTGGGTGCGGGTGCCATTAATAAATAAATCCTTCCTTTGTCCCCTTCTCCTTCATGCCAACCCCAAGGGAATGAGACCCCTTTAGTATGTCATTATTAGAGTGATGATAAATATAAGCCCTTGATGGAGAGCTGTGGTGTAGGAACGAATTGCCCAATTTTCTTAGAGCAATGGAGACTTGTGGTTCATTAATAAAACATCTTATTACATGGTTTTTAATTATTTTCCTCATCTCAGTGAAGATCGTTACCTCTGCTTACATGAAAGAGCAGATAACTTGATGAAGGTTCTTCTAATAAGCATTGTTGGATCCATCATCTGCCAGAGTATCTTGGTAATTAATGGTTTGTTTAAATTCCAGTGCATAATTGTCTTTGTGTTCTTGACTGTGACTGTTGCTTAGATCCTAATGGGACATTTTGTAGAGAAAACAGGAGGGCAAGTGGGAGTTTAATTCCTCACAAATGCTCATCAGCCAGGTGAGCTTCAGTGGTGTCACGTCCCAGTGGTGCCACTCTGAGAGTGGCTGTCATCGTACAGGGAAACAGCATCTCTTTGCTGGGCATCTGCCCAGGGATCTTCCAGCAATTTACAGTGCCTGACACTGATGTGGATTTAGGAATAGGACTAAACACCTTATGAGCTAACATCAGTTGGGTTTTCTTCTGGTGGCTTCTTCAAGCTCTGAGCACCTTCCTGTGTGATGGCACAAGGTGTCTATACAGGAAGGACCAGAAGATCTGATTCTACTAAATGTTTTCGGGACCAACAGGCATCTTGCCTTTTAGCCCTCAGACCAGGTAGGTCTGGGCACCAAACCACTGTACTCACTGGGCCCTTTCTCCTCTAGAGAACAGCATGAGAAGACCTTTCTTCCTGTCCTTGCTGCAGCCCTGCAGCTTATTTGTGCTCTGTCTCACCTGATTTTATTGTGAGACCTGAAATAGCTGGTTCTTGTGTTCCCCAGCCCCAGACTTGGTGCTGACTCTGATGCTTGGTGAAGTAAATAAATCCAGGCATAAAAGGGTCTTCCAAAGCTTGTGAATATGGAAGAAGTTTTGAAAATGTTACCCGGGCACAGCTTGAAATTCTCAGAAAATGTAAAAAAGAAGTATCCTGCTAAAAACAAAATAAAAACTGATAATAACATATAGCTCAGTAGATGCAAATCCTGAGGAGATGAAGGGACCAAGGGCTCTGCTCACACTGCTTTGAAGCCGATGGGTCATGGCATCAGCTGTGTTGGGACTGTCACTTTGCCACCACTAGAGCATTTAATGAAATTGTAATTTGACAAATCCTGAAGTGCAAAGCTAATTTCAGGCAATGAGATCCCTCTAGGATTGGTAGATGGGTGCACATCCTCACTGAAGAGGTTAACACTGTCAGATGAGCAGTAAAAACATCGCTGAAAACATCACCCCTTCCATGCCTGGAGAATAAACAGTGAGAAATTCCTACTTGGAAGGTGTCTGTGCCAAAGGATGCAATGACTAGAGCTTGGATCTCAAACAGTAAATAGAGTTTTTTATACCTCAATGACTTTAAGACCTATAAAAGCTTTCATGGTTCTCTGCTGTAATCAGATCTCATGCTTCAGGACAGAAAGTATCCTGACACTGAGAAGAGTCTCTTCTCCACATGCCACAGATCCCCACAGGTGATCAAGGACAAAGTGCATCATGCAAAACGCCCCACTGAAACACCCATTACCAGTGCCTGCTGGATATTTCATTTATCAGCCAAAATGTTGAGTAGCTGCCAGTTACAGTGTGACAAGTGAGAGGCTCGTAGTTGTATTGTTGCTTATTTTTGGGAAGCCCCCTGTTACTGTGGTGACAGCCTAGAAGAAGTGCGTGTGCTGTCTTAGATGTCTTTGGGCACTTCTGTTTGTGAAAACAAGCTGTGTTCCCAGCTCTCCTGGCATCGATGGATGGGCTGTTGCCATCCAGCTCTGGCGCTGAGCCAGTGGAGCAGCACAAAGTGATTCTGAGTGATGACTGGGAAGAGGGTGAGCATCACCGATGGTGACCGTGGCTGAACAACTCACCAGTCAGGGTGGGCTTCTCTGAGTTGCTTCAATCAGCTTCTTGGGGGTGTTCCCAGTGAAATTTGAGCTCTGGAGATGCTGGGATGGTGGGAATGCAGAGAGCTTCTCTCTTCCCAAGGTCTTGTCCTTTGACAGATCCTAAAGCAAGAATCCCTTTGTGAGTTACCGTGGGGGAGTCAGCTGGCAGAATAAGGCCTAAATTTAGCTGCTTTTGAATCATAGAATCCTTGAACAGTTTGGGTTGGAAGGAACCTTAAAGATCATCCAGTTCCAACCACCTGCCATGGGCAGTGACACTTTCCACTAGATCAGGTTGTTCCAAGCCTCGTCCAACCTGGCCTTGAACACATCCAGGAATGACAAGGAACAGCAGCATCTCTCTCCCTCTCAAGCACCCGTGGCTTCTCTCTTGTGTTAACTGTCCTCCTCCTCCTCCTCCTGTTTCTGCAAATGCTGTAATTCGAAAATAGAAAAAGGAGAAGAATGAAGCAAAACAACTGCTTAAAAAGCCCTGTAAAAAAAAAAAAAAAGGGGAACCTAAGATATAATTATGCCTCTTGGATGATATTTTCCTCTGGAAAAATACTAAACATGTTCATGTGATGTTCTAGTGTGCAAGTATCTGCAGCATGTCTCCCTCCTGCTCGCTCTCTCCCTCCCTCTCTTGCTCTCTGTTCCAGGAGCTGCCAGCATGCACTGGGGAGAGACCTGAAGACAGCTCAGATGTGGACCTGCAGCACTGCTGGGCTTGGAGTTCAGGATCACTCCAAAATCCATGGCACACTGTCACAGCATTTTACCCCAGAAAAAAAAAAAAAGGACATTTTGAACCCTCTTTTCACCTAAATTTGGGTCTCTGGTTCATTTCTAAGAACTTTCAAAGGGACAAGAGGAATTAAGGCAATGGGAGGCATTGGGACATCCCCGCTCCCATCACAGCCCCGGACAAGCACCCGGAGCTCACCAGGAAAGGCAGGAGCAGTTCCCTGTGGGCTGGGGGATGATGTGAGCAGGGGCAGCGATGCACCAACCCCGGGTTTGAATTCCAGAGCACCGCGGTTTAAGTGAGGTCTAAGAGAATATAAGCACTAGAGGGTTTTGCAGCTCAGTGGCACATGAGCCAACAAATAATCCCCCCCTGGCTACGTTCGCTCCCGCTCCCGTTCCCTGCCCGATCAAGCTCCTCTGTTAATTGCGCTGCGGGAAATTCCCGCTGCCTTCCTATGGAGGCTTCTCCTGAGGTTAAAGGACCCCGGGCTTAATTTATTCACTGTGTTCAGGCTCAGGACCTGCGCTTTCCCTTTCACTTCTCCCCTGAGAGAGGTTTGCAGTAGCTGAAATTCAAACCCTGCAGCAAATCACCATGTTTTGCACTAATTTAACACGAAGCTTCGGGTACTTAAACATTTCTGCAGTCTTTGAGTACAAAAGTGCCCTTTTTTCCCCTTTGCCACCATACCCTCTGTTGTTCAAACCCTGCTGCAAAAAATTTGAGGAATGAGCCATGTTGCTTCTTCCATTCTGGCACATTTCATGTTAGTAAGAGCAGTTTTCCCACCATGTTGCAGAAAGACTCATCACTGGGCACAGTCCTTTGCAGGCTCTTGAGAACCAAAGCTGGATTTAAGGTGATGAGAAAACCTGAAAGCAGAATTGTGCCCCAAAGCCCAGAGTCTGGGTGTCAGATGTTTGCACATCTCAGCACTGGGGACCTGATCACTGGTGCTGCCTTGTGGGGTGAGGCCTTGACACAGCTGGCTCAAGTCCTTCCAAGGGGTTAGATGACCCCATAAACACATAGCATGTGTATAAAGATTTTTTTTTCTCTTAAAAACTGAAGCCTCACATCTATTACAGCACTTCTAAGACAGCATTTTCTTTTAGGTAACTCTTAACCTGTCAGAAAAAGAGATGCAGAAAGAGCAGACCTTTCATCAAATAGAGTGTAGTTCAGTGAAAAGTCAGAGCTGAAGAAAATGGAGATGCCAATAAAAAATAGGAAAAGGAATGTTTCCACCTTTTAAAATTATTTTTGTTTGGCCTGTTATTTTGAAAAGGTGCTTGAAAATCAATCAAAGGCTCTTCTTTCCAGCTGCAAAGGTGTTGTCCTAAATTCAGCCTCCCATGGAAATTCAAGCTGCCTTGTCCTCATCAGGGTTTTAAATTGAATTAGTTAACTGAATTAGGAATGCTCTTTGCTTTTCTGTGTTTGGTAGTGGCTGATAAGCCTGCAGCCTCAGAGAAGGCTGGGTTTGATCCCAGCTGCTGCCTGGACCTGTGAGTGGAATTGGTTAACCGTGTGCAGGAGAGCCCTCCTGAGCCAGACCCATATTTCCTCCATAAATGATACTTGTGACAAATACCTGGCGTCATTGATATTCCATTAGTTTCCTTCAGTGAGAGATCAGACAGCTTTAAAAAGCCAATAAATTCCCACAGATTGTCTCTGAAAGGGAGAAAAAGGATTCCTTGGCAGGCCACACACCATTAAGCCCAAGCAGTGAGCAGTGTTTTATGGTTAGCAGAGCTGAGGTCACTGCTTTTGGTTGGGTGCAATTAAGATTCACTGGAGCTACCAAAACCCCACCATTCTTTGGGTGCTGGGGCAAAGACACCTTGTTCAGCCAGCAGCAGCCTCATCTTGGAGAAGGGCCTTTCTGCACTGCTGCAATTCCAGGTGCTGGGAGCATCCCCCACTGTTCAGAGGTGCAAACTAGCACAGATCCCACTTAAAAAACCCCCAACTTTATGAAGATCCAGGGAAATGTCTTTGAGGCCACAGATTCTGCTTTCCTTGCAGACTAGAGGCCATATCTAATAAACCCATTTTAAAAGGGGGGGTTTCAGAGTGTTGTTAACCTTCTGCAGCTGACAACATGCCTACCTTGTGGTCAGTACATCTGTGTCACTCCAGAAAATGTCTCAAGCCACGTGGTTTCTGTTTTTATATGCAGACGATCTGTATTTGTGGTATGAAATTGCAGCAGGTTCCTCATTGACCAACATGCTCAGGAAATCTGGATACTGTCATTTTTGGGTGCCATTTCCTGACATTTGGGTGTCCTTACATCCATCTGTCTGTTGAAATGATTTCCCCAGAGCTTGCTGTAGCTGTAATCCTTCAGCAAGTCCTTTGTTTCCACTGTTCTGCCTATGGCTGAAAAATGATGTTATTCATGCCCAAATATATCTTTTATCCCTTTGCACCTAGACTTTGAATTTCAAGAAACCATGGGTTGGGGTTTTGGGTTTTGGTACCATTTTTTAAAAATTTCTTTTTAATATGACTTTTTACAGGTAAAAGATATCTTTTGAGCTAAATACCAGAATAAATGAATATGCAGATTTTTTTTCCAAATGCATGCTTTGATGAATGACTCATTCCTTTGTTACAGAAGCATTGTTGAAGCTCTGGTGTTTTCAGGCTCTGAGCAAGGCAAGATTGGGAGGAGGAGTTATTGTCTTTTATTAGACTAGATGATATAGTTGGAAAAAAATCAGGCAAGATTTCAGGCACGAGATCCTTTCCTTCAGGTTTGGAGCTGCTTTTGCTGCCTTCAGGCTGACTGCAAGTTAAAAACAGTCATTGCAATATTTGGCTGAATTTAGCCACAGTCAGTGCAGTTGTCCTCAGCTTTTCCTTCTGACCTGGGAAAAAAGTCCTGGAACTCTCTGCCAGCTTCACCTTAAATTCAACCTCATGCTAAATCTCCTTATTTCACCCATTAGATGATAGCAGCCCCTTTGAACATACTTGCCCACATGTCTGTTTAGCTTCCAGTTGCTTCTTTATACTCGACAAATGAAAGCAGTTGGAGTTAATTAATGGCATTTTTGCCTTCTTCCTCCTGATGTTTGGATGAAATCTCAAGATTCAGGTAATTTCAGTCCTGTACAACAATTGCACAGGAGGAAGAGGAGGGAGAGGGGAGACACTTGCTGTAAGTTAAAACTTCTGTCTAAAATAGCTTGGGGGAAAAAAATCCCCAAACTGACAAACCTCTGAGTAAATCTACTGAGGAGGCTACTTTTCAGAGCAGACCCAGGGACTGGAAAGCTTTTCCCTCTGCTCCAGCCTTGACACAGGCTGGAGCTGAGGAAGGGACAGCACAGGAAGGGGACACCCTGAGGTTGGGCTGCCTTGGGACAGGCTGTGCCTGGGCCAGCAGGAATCCAACTGGCACATCGCTGGCTGTGAGGAGGAACACTTCCAGTCCCTGCCATTATTCTGCATTAACATGAGGCTGTGGGTGATGCTGCCTCCAGGCAAGGTGCTGCCTGATGGATTTTGTGGGAGATAACCAAGCAGAGCCCCAAATCCCTAGGGGTTTGCACAGCACTTGTGTTTATCAGGTGACATAAATGTCTGCTCCGGGCCGAGCCAAGTGCTGCACACTCTTCAGCCTGTTTTTTCCAGCCTGGCTGGGTGTGGGAATGCTTTCTTCCTCCTCTCCCACTGCATCTGACTCAGAAAATGTTTGAAAATCCCAGGTTTGTGCTGTCTCCTGCCTCTCCCCCTCTGGGTGATGGGAGGCTGAAGGAGAAGCAAACAAAGGCATCCTTATACTCTGAAGAACTGATGGGTTGTGGAGCGGCAACTCCTCCTCTCCTCCTGCTGCCCTCCCAGGGATCCATCCTTCCCATTGTCTGCAGCAGCTCCAGGCACTTTAAAGGCTTCCTTAGTGTGGCTCTCACATCCAAGCCAGGGCCAGGGCTGAGAGAGTGATGTTGATATTAATTATCCAAAAGGCTGATTGTGTCTGAGTCCTTTGCTGCTCCCGTGGTCTGTGTGTTCACTTTGCTG
Source organism: Sakesphorus luctuosus (assembly GCA_013396695.1). Taxonomy (NCBI): domain Eukaryota; kingdom Metazoa; phylum Chordata; class Aves; order Passeriformes; family Thamnophilidae; genus Sakesphorus; species Sakesphorus luctuosus. The sequence continues at coordinate 731,182 of VWZD01005377.1, forward strand.
GGTGTTGATGGGTGCAGAGGTTACAAAGCCATGGAAAAAGGCACAGCAGGTGTCTTGTTACCCTGTTCATCTGCACTGGTGTGCTCGCTCCTGTTTTAAAATGATCTTGCAAGTTTGCTGGAGCCAGAGTCTGTCTTTCTTATGTTTGTGTAGCAGCAAACACTGCAGGACTCTGCTCCATGCCCAGGGAGCATGATTTTAACTGGAACAGTGCCATTGTGGAGCTGGGAACGTGAAGGAGAGAGGATGGCAGGCAGTTTATTTCGGAAATCCATTGGAAAAGCAGTTACAGCTTCCTCACAAGGGCAAGTGTAGGGGTAGACATTGATTTCTTCTCTCTGCTGACCAGTAATAGGGCCTGAGGGAATGGCATGGAGCTGTGTCAGAGGAGGTTTAGGTTGGGTGTTAGGAAAAGAGTCTTCACCCAGAGGGTGGTTGAGCACTGGAACAGGCTCCCTAGGGCGGTGGTCACAGCACCAAGGCTGACAGAGCTCTAGAAGCATTTGGACAGTGCTCTCAGGCACAGGGTATGATTCTTGAGGATGGTCCTGTGCAGGGCCAGAGGTTGGACTTGGTGAACCTTGTGAGTCCCTTCCAATTCAGGATAGATGTTCTGTGATTTGATGACCTGGATATCTCAGATCTGGCTCCATCACCCTGGCTGCAGCTCCCAGCCTTGTGCAATCACACTTAGAGGGGTAGCGTTTGGAGGGAGGGGGACTGATGGGGCAGAGCCATGCTGGTTGCTGAACCATCACCCCACAAGCAGCATCTGGGATGTTCTCCAGCCAGAGCTGGTCACAGAGGGTGCAGCTGCAGGAGTGGTGATTTCAAACAGTGCTGAAACAAGCACTGCCAACAAACATTGCCCCTTGCCATGATGGGACTGGATTTAAATAAAGGAAAGGCTATCTGAGGTCTGCACAAGACAAAGCAAATCTGTGATGCCTTTTCTCTGCCTTTCAGGGCTCCTATCTGCAAACAGGGATCAACCCCTCACTATTTTGCTGTTCCTTTTTTTTTTTAATACTGGCTCAGATGCATGCAGAGCCAGATTGGAACTCCTGCTGCAGCACTGGGATGTCATAAAAGCACAGGAAAAAAAAAACCATATTCTCTAAGTAGAGTCACTATGCATATTCAGGTTGGCACCTGAGTGAGATGAGGAGAAGCATTTCCAAGAGATCTTTTGGGGAGCTCTTTGAAAGCATTTTCAAGCCCATGACCTTGTCAGTTGAGCTTCTGAACCCTGTGATGGCCAACAAACCTTCATCCCTGTGTGGTGTTCTCATCTTCTTTATATAAACTCAAGCCCCAGGCAAGGGCAGTTGGCCAAGAAAACATACACAAATTCCTTCTTTCCCTCCTTCCACCTTCCACTCTGCTCAATACATGGGCCCAACATGAGGCCTTGGAAAGAAAGGTCAGGACCATTTGGTGTCCTCTTACTTTGGCTAGTGAAAGGGTGTCTCTAGCTGTGCAGCCTTCTAAAAATAACCCAGGCTTGCAGAGCAGTTTTGCTCTCCACCACGTACAGGAATAAAAGGATAGGAAAGGTCTCGGTGAGGGAGGTGCCCAAAAGAGGTGCCACGCAGGGTTCTGCTTCCCTGGCAAACCACACATATGTTTCCTCCTCTGTGTGAGAATCCTTCATGCTGAGAGAGGGGTTGAGAGGGAAGGACAGACCTCAGAAATCCTCTCTTTCCACTGGCATGGTTCTCCTGGACATCCTGGAGCTGGGTTGGAACAGCTTTTAGTGGCTGAGAAAAGGGACCCCTGCTATAAACCCCCAGTGAACAGGCTGGCAGCAGAGTCTGGGGATGCTGGCAGGGTGCCTGTGAGTGGGCAGGGTGCCACCCTGCCAGATGGATGGGGTGGGGATGTGGAGCAGGCAGTTCCAGGGTGCTGAGAGGGACTTCAGGTGGCCACAGTCTGGAGGGAGACTGTCCCTCCTGCGAGAGGACCATGGGCTGCTCAGGGCAATAACAGCTCCTGGGCTGTGGAGCTGCTGGCTCAGGGCACTGCCTGGGCTGGGGGGGAAAGATACAGGAGATAACACTTTGGGAGCAGGTCTGCCTGCTAGATGCAGCCCCCAGGAGAAGGCACCAAGGGAGATTAAAGGGGTTTAACTCCTTCTGGACTTTGAGGGGACCAGCAGCACAGAGTGGGTTGCAGAGGTGGCCATAGAGTTGACATCTCAGGTTCTGGCAGGGATCACCAACTATTAGAGCTGGCCAGTATAGACCAGTTCACTTCAGTGTTCATCCTCATCACTTTTTTTTTTCCTTTGGCTTGCCTTGCAAATATGTCCTGTGACAGCACTTCTCCCGTGATTTTGAATACTGAGTCCAGCATGATGTTCTATGAAAGGCATTTCACACTTGACTTTTCCCAGGCAATCCTGCCTCGACCAATTAATTCCTCATCTAAGCATGTCCATAAAGTGTGACAAAGTCAGCAAAAGACAGTGAAAAAATGTGCCAGGGAAAAAAAAAATATTTACCCTGGCTTTCAAATTCAGGGAGGTGTTTTCATCATGTTTATGAAAAGCTTAAAAATGTTCATCTTGAATTCTGCATGTGGGTCCTCTGAGTACAAAAAGGGGTATTTCAACTCAAAGGTGTGTGCAGAAAATGTCTATGAGGAAGGTCAGAGGAATGGAGAGTCAACCTTAGGAGAGTGACTAAATCCTCTTGATGTTGTAGATGGATTTTAGTCATTATATGAGCAGTATTGTATTTTATGACTGCCTAAAACAGCTGATTGTGGGATTTGAGAAATCACTGTCTATATATTCTACACTGTAATAGGGAATTAATCTGGCCAATTGCCCACAGTTCTGTGACTGCATCTTTCCAAGGAGATAGCAAGGCCTTATAATATTCCTTGAGGTCTGAGAGGATGGCAAATACTGGGAACAGTCATCAATCTCTGACAAGGCAGAGCAAGAGATGGTAATGATAAAGAAAGTGGAGGTCAATATGATTTCCTTTGTTGGGCCATTTTTGAGAGGGAAGGGCCATGTCTGTGTGTGAACCACCTGACATTGTCCAGGCAAACACTGTGTCAACCATCCCCTCCTCTTTCAACAGGGAGGAATGCAAATGTTCCTGTCCACACCCAGCTGGGATTTTACATCCTCAGTGCAAGTCAAGTGCAGGAGCTGTGGAAGTGAATGACAGGAACAAGGGGCATGTGTGCAGGTGTCCCCCACATGGTGATGGCCCTCTGGATGTGTGTACACCAAAGTCTGGGGAAAATTTCTTTGTGGGAGAGGAAACTAAGAGCTCTTCACTCAGTTACTTCAGTGAAGAGCCCTGGGTGACTCTGTGCTGTAGATCAAAGCTGTCTGACAGCACAGCGTCAGAGGCAGTGCTGGTGCTTACACTGGAGGACAATTCATCCAGCTTGGCTGAGCTGAAAAATAATAAAAAATAAAAGCTGTGGTGGTAACCTGGGAAGGCTGTTGTTTCCCCAGGAAAAAGAAGATTCAGCTAAAAACCTTCTCATCGTCCTGTCTTCTACATGAATCACCAGGAAAGGCACTGTGCTGGGAGCCATGATTTCAGCCCTACTCAAAGCTCTGTGCTTGGTCTGCTCATGTTCTGCCTTTCCTGTCTCCTCTCTGTAAGATGGGGAGAATAATTAATGGCTTTAAGCAGAAAGAGGGTAGATTTAAATTGGATATGAGGAAGAAATTTTTCCCTTTGAGGGTGGTGAGGCCCTGGCACAGATTGCCCAGTTGTTGATGCCCCACCCCTGGAAGTGTTCAAGGCCAGGTTGGATGGTGCTCTGAACAACCTGATTTAGTGGAAGGTGTCCCTGCCCATGGCAGGGGGGTTGAAACAACATGGTCTTTAAGGTCCCTTCCAACCCAAACCTTTCCAGGATTCTGTGACTCTATGAATCATACTTATGAAACATTGCAGGGTTCAACAAACATTTGACAAATACAAAATGCTCTTCCTAAACATAGAATCGATTGGGTTGGAAAAGACCTCCAAGATCATCAAGTCCAACCCTTGGGCCAAGTCCAGTCCATTTACCAGATCATGGCACTCAGTGCCACGTCCAACCTCAGTTTAAAAACCTCCAGGGATGGGGAATCCATCCCCTCTCTGGGCAGCCCATTCCAATGGCTGAGCACTCTCTCTGCAAAGAAGTTTTTTCTGATATCCAACTTAAATGAGTTAGATTGACTTGGATGATGCCCTAACCAATAGTCATCTTCTAAACAAATCTGAGGTGAGGAAACTATTCTTCAGGCTAAAAATTATATCCATGGTGGGCAGTAAACAATCCATGTAACACTTCCAAATCACTGCTCAGTCATTGCTTGGAAAACACCTCTGGTCACAGGCAAAGAATGGTCTCAAATGCTGATCTGACCCCTCTTGGCTCGTTAGCCGGTACGTGCTGTTGGAAACCTGTTTGTGTTGTGCTCTGCAGAGAGAGGGAAAGGCAGCCAAGGGAAGCAATACAAAATCTGCCTCTGGAGGTTCATTTCACAGGGACCTGCAGGGACTTTCACACATGTATAGAAACTTATTAATAATAAACAGAGTTGTCTGGAACATTCCTACATCCCGCGTGGGGGTTAGTGCTTCCAAGTCAGAGAAGTCTTGCAGATGAGGAAAGAGGGACTGCAGGGGTACATGGGAATGTCTGTCTAGGGCTGTGCCCAGAGGAATGAATCTCTGGAGGAGGGTATGGGGAATTGCCTGCCCCTGATTCAGGAGAGACAGCCCAGAAATCAGAGCCAACAAAGGCTTTATTGCTGGCAGCTGTAATGAAATTAAGGAGATGTTTCACTATCCATCATCAGGTGTGTCAGTTTTCAACACTTAACGGCTGGAAGTTAAAGTCTTTCTCGGCTCCATTTCCAGTCATTGGCTTTTAATTTTGGGCACAAAGGAGGGAATTACGCTGGGAGTATTGCAGGTGAGATTTCCTCCCTCCTGCCACACATTTCCGTGGCAATGCATCAGTAATAAGACTTCATGTGTAGCATCTACTTTGCCAAAACAGAATAATTAATTCAGTTCTTAACCTAGTTACTTGTCCAAAATCACTCTGAGATAATTGGACAGAGACTAAGCCAGTCCTTTCCTTTGGTATGTGGCAGCCACATGGCACACACCACATCACATCACCACCCCTCCTCGCAGGGTTGGGACATCCAAGTGGCAGAACATTGTGCTGGGATCTCACCGGGAGTCTGGGGGCTGTGCTCAGCTTATCCAGGTGTGGTCCCAGGGCTGCCCAGACTTTCCTTTGGGATCTGAGGCTGAGGAACCCATACATGGGGCACTTGTCAACTCAATTCAGTTCAAGTGCCATTGAAGAAACCCTGCTGAAGCCTTTGCAGCAGGTTCAGTCCCAGAGTGAAGAAATGAACAGAACCTCTCAGCGTGTGAGAGTAGCAGCGTATGGAGCATGGGAGTACCGAAGAAAAGGAGCCCCTCTGCTTTCACAGCCACATGAACGTGTGTCAGATAGAGATACAGGCTCCCTTTTGGCATCTGTCAGACAACAGCAGTTTTTCAAGGCTGTTTCTGACAGCGTCATATGGATTTTCCTTTTATAACCATCTCTCTCGTGGAAATCCCCATTGGTCCTTGCTATTCCAGCAAAGGAATATAATAATTCAGCTCATTTTCCCCCAGGAAGATCCAGCTGATTATGCAATAGCAATGTGTACCAGCATGTTAATGGTGCTTGGCACCTTCCTGGGCTGCACGGGAGGCAGGGAATATTGCTGTCATTATGGAATTAGTCACGCTGGAAACACCGCAGGGTTTGTTTAATCCAGGGAGAAAAGAAAAAATTTGTTGGGGTAGGGTGGAGACAGGCAACAATTGCAGCTTTTAAGCCAGATGGAGGGGGAGCCAGGACAGGATCCCGCACCTTCACTGGTGAGGGGGTGTCCCAGCACCTCCCTGTGCTCTGGGTGCCTTTGGGCTATTAGTGGATTTTAACTAGTTGTGGGTTGGAGTTTGGAGATTTTTCACCATGCAGGACCCCAAGAACTGTTTAGCTGGATTTTAGCAAGTGTAAATAGTCAGGGCTCTGCAGACCCTCATGGGAGGAGAGGTCTGGAGGGAAAGATCCTGCCTCCCCTCTACTTCAGGTGCTCACTGAGAGGATGTGTTTCTGGAGAGCTGGTGGTCACACACTGGGGATGCTCTCCTGCTGCTGAGGAGAGGAGGGGTCCAGACCAATGCTCCCTGCTCTGCTGCTCTCCAGCATTCATTGCAACCCTGCTCCCAGGTCTGGCACTCTGCAGGTCCCTTCTGCCTCCCCAGGCCGCTAGTACCTTTATGGGGTTAGGTACATTGGCACACACTCACCCATATGTGCTCTCCTCTGAAAACAAAGACCTATCCTGAGGCACTGCCAGCCAAGTGATATGGGTCTGAGCCCTTGTGCCTGACCATCTCCTGGCCAAAAGAAGAGATGTATTGGCTGCAGGTGCCCCATGAGTTGCATCCAACTCCTTTTGACCATTCAGGAGACATCTCTGCAGGTGAGTTTGCAGCAGCTGAGACCCACTCTCATCCTGCTGGCTCTTCAGCCCATCAGGGCTTCAGGCACCTCTGTTTCACAGCTGCAGCTGTGTGCAAGCCCTCCCCATACCACTAGCTGTGTGCTCAGTGCCAAGGAACAGCTGGGATCATGCCAGCTGAAGATTGTCTGCCTCCGGTCTTCTCCTCCCAAGCCAAGAATTAATGGTTTTGCAGCAAACTCAGTGGCTGCTTGTCCCCCACCTGTGCCTGTGTCAGTGCTGCTTGGGTTTCCCCTGCCATCAAGGGACTTCAGATGCTGCCAGCTGAGCCAGCCCTCACAGGGCCAGGAGAGGATTGACCTAGACTAAATTAATGCACAGACAGGTCCCTAATGGTGCTATGAGCAACTCAGCCCTGAGGAGACACTGCTGCATGTAATGCCATAGGGAACTCGGCCAGAAGACTTGGCCCAAGGAGAAGGGACGCCTGTTCCTTCTGCAACCAGCTGCCCACACCATATCCCATCTCATGACTTTGCCTCCTGAGTGCAAGGTCCTGACAAGGGATATTTTCTACCCTGCTGAGCCAGTGGCTTCCAGTACCACAAAAAAATGAGTGCAGCAAGTCTGGCTGTGTGGTGGAGCGTGTCCCCCTCTCCCATCTCTGTGGGACATGGAGGACAGCTCCCTTTGGCAGTGTTCGTCTCTCACTCCTGGCGAGGGGGAAGCAAGATGTGGTGAGGATGTGTTTTGCCTGCTGGGTAGTGCTAATTAACGTAAGAAACAGTACCAGAGGCTACAAGGCATTGAACCGGGGTGTAATTAGCTACATGGGATTTGCTAAGTGTCTCAGTCTGGACAACAAGAAGGAAAAAACCTCAGGGCCAGCCCCTGTCAAAGAGCTGCCGATGACAGCAGAACCCCCTGAGGGGTGGTTAGTGCTGCTGTGGGTCATTTGGCTCAGGGCTGTGTTGGGATGTCTGGAACAGCCCAGTTCGTGCTCCCTGCCCAGTGTGCCAACAGTGCAGACATCTCTCCTCGCTGCAGCTTATTTAATATTCATGCACCCAAGTGCTCGAGAATATCCTAATACTTCATATGCTCAAAAGTCCACAGCTCTGCCCTGATATTTTACTGCCTGTGTCTTCTTTCCCTCCTTGTCTCCTTTTCACCAGGCTCTGCTTAGGTGTTGTCACTGGGTCAATCTGTTCTCTTGCATGGTGATGGGAAAAAGCTCCCCAGCTGGTGTCTGGGTGTCTCCTTGTCACCTCCATTGGCTTCTCTCAGACGGAGAGGGAGGGATGCCCTGAATGGGATTTCATCATGTGAACTCCCTTTGCAGGCCATGGAGATCTAGTGAATGCCAAGAAGTGTGTGTCCAAAATATGCCAGATGAATCACATCCCCAGAAGCACCTGGGTTTGCCCACTGAGCAGCACCCAGTGGCATCCATAGGTGTCCCTATGGAACTGGGAGCCCAAGGCCGAAAGTATCATGTGCTGCTTGTGGTCTCCATGGTCACCTTGTGATGGGCTGAAATTAAATGTGTCTGGTTTAGCCCATCCTTTACTGAGATAATAAACCCACCTATCCTAACCTCTATAGGCTTTGGAAGCCATGCAAAAAGGGATGTATTCTCAAGAGGCTGAACCAGAGGCTGTAGGACAACCCTTCTTTTGGATTAGCCAAAAGGGGACAAAAATAGCCTCAATCCCGCCGGAAGCCTGAGCCTGGGTGGTGATTCATGCTCTGGCTGCCTGCAAGGTTTGCACAGGACTGTGCGAGCAGAGCTGTGGGGTTCCTGGCCCCGGCTGTCCTGAGTGCCTGCAGGAAGGATGAACCCTCTCTGAAACATGCCAAGACTTGGAAAGGAGCATCACGTCACACCTGGCAGGAGGAACCTGCTCCAAACATAATGTGCCTTCTGTTCAAGGCTCCCCTTGCTATTTTTACTCGTATGGATGGTGTAAAAGGTGCTTTTTCTATTTTGCTTTAAAAAATCCACATACAATGAAACACCAAACAAAAGGCACTGGAGCCATACTGGAAAAGGGAAAACAAGGCAGCAGCCAAAAAGTCTGTCTTCTGCTGTTTGGGTTAGAGGAGATCTTTAGTCCTGTTGCTGCTGTGTGCTCCCCTGCTTCCAGCCTGGCAGCCCTTACCTGTGGTCCATGAAAAGGGAGTCAGGATGATTCATAGGAGTGGTGAGGTGAAGGCCCTGGTGACCCACTGAGCAACACCAGTGGCTTCATGGTCAGGATGTGGGGTGAGTGCGACAACCCATGTGGCAGCTTTGGCTCTGAAATAATCCCCCTTCCCCAGGCTTCTCACCTTCCAGGTGCTTTTTGCACTGATTTTAGGCATCTTCTTCTCCATCTTGATGGAAGAGAAACAGACCTGTTTGGCCAGAGACCAAGAAAGCCCCAAATGAAAAAAAAGATTATATTCACTTGCTTAGTGTTTGATAAAAGCCAGTCCTGTGTGAGCCCAGAGTGATTTGGTTTAGCCACAGTGCACAGGGGACATTCCTTACATGACTTTGCAGACACAGACTGAGTCTCTTGGGTTCTGCTGTTATCTCATGACCAATCATTCTTGTCCCTGTTGGGGTAAATGGTCTGGGATGAGGGAAGGGGCTCCAGGTCTGAGGGAGACCCGAGGGACGGTTTTGAATGGCAACTGTGATTGCCTGCATTGAGATTTGCCCAAAGGGTGGGACATAAGTGCTCATCTCCTTTGCAGGCAGTGTAGGAAATTCTTTAATTGTCCACCTCACATCTCAAAAAAATTAAGAAAAAGACTTCCTTGGACAGGAAATCTTAATTTTTCCCCATAACCTGTGCTTACAGTAAATAAAAGCTGCTCCCTGCTGCTCCTCTCGCCTCTCTCATCTCTGGTATTTCTCAGCCCTGGTCTCACACCAGAACTCTGCAGCTAAAAACAAAGAAGGTGCGATGGGACTTTCTGCAAGACAGATGCAACATGGCAAGACAGTGTGTGTGGCTGAGGTGGGATTACAGGGCTGGACTCAGTTTCCGGCTGGAGGCACAGCTTTGGGGCCCCTGTGTGGGCTCTCATCCCTCCAACCCTCTTTTCTGCTTCTCTTTTTGGGAGAGAGGAGTTGCCACCTCCATCTGGAGGGTGAGGTCTCACCTGGGCTCCCTGAGGTGAAGGTCACCCAGATATGGGCAGGACTGTGCCTTGGTGTTTTGGTAATTACTGGCTTTTTCCTGAGAGACAAAGAAGACACCAGGGACAGTGAGGGGTTACATGGCTCCTCTGGGCCCCAAAACTTTGGCCAAACTCTCCTTTGGCAGGTTGGTTCTCAGGGAGAAAGAGATCTTCCTTCACCTGGGAAAGTTCTCTGATTCTTCTGAAAAGCCCATCCACATGGGGTGCTGTGAGCCATGGGGCTGATATCACAGAATCACACAATGGTTTGGATTGGAAGGGACCTTAAAGATCATCTCATTCAACCCCTCTGCCATGGGCAGGGACAACTTCCGCTGGCCCAGGTTGCTCCAAGTCCCATCCAACCTGGCCTTGGACACTTCCAGGGATGAATAGCCACAGCTTCCCTGGCCAACCCATGCCAGGGCCTCACCTTTCTTACAGGGAAGAATTTTTCCCTAATGTCTGATGTAAACCTGCCTCTGACAGTTTGAAGTCATTCCCCCTTGTCCTGTCATTACATGGCCTTGTGCAAAGTCCCTCTTCAGCTCCTTGAGGCACTGGAAGGGGCTCTAAAGTCTCCCTGGAGCCTTCTGTTCTCCGTGCTAACCAACCTCAACTCCCTCAGTTACAGACAGTTAACTAAAAGTGCCAGTTTCCTGCCCTGGCAAACTAAAACAATGTTTATGTACCTTCACATGCAGCTTGAGTGTCTCTACACCAACACAGGTCATCAGCACTTTACAGCGTTAGCCCCCCTGTACATTTACAATAAAAGAAGGTAAAATTAGACCTCCAATCAAGGTAGATTACCCTTCTAAATGAGCCTGTCATGTCTCAAACAAGTCACGAGCACTAGATGGAAGTTCCTGCATGATGACCACTCGAAAGTTGGACTGAGTGACTGCAAATCAGTTTTGAGCCTTGACAAGGTCTGTTGGTCTCTGCTCTGCCCCTTGGCACTGGGAAGTGGGGAGCAGGGATTGGTCAACAGCTACAGCTTAATTTTGCTGAGGATGATGCTGCAGCACACAAGGGATTACATTTAAATTATGATAGTCAGTAGAGTCCTGAAAAGGCCTTTTTACATTGGCTTTTGAAGACTTTTGTCTCTGTCTTAAAAGCACATCAGCTGTGTCTGGACCACTAACCTGAACAAGGCCAAGGCTGGAGCGTGGGCTCCTGTGATCATCCACAGCGTGATCCATGGCATGCACATTGTCCCAAAACAGTTAATTCTCCCACAGCAGGTACCCAGCCTCATTCCCAACAGGCAGGCAGGACACTGCAGCCTTGTTTGGTACAACAGGAAGGTGAGTCAAGTGAAGACGTTGGATGCAGACGCACCTCTATGTGGGAAAATAACACCTTCCCCAAAGTAAGCCAAGGACACCATTCCCCTGCAGACTTGCCTGGGCACTGAGGGTAGATGGATGTTTTGGGTACTCTGAGCCAAGGCAAAAATAAGCTGGAAAAACAGCCTGGGAGCCAAGCCCAGCAGAGTTCCTCAATGCCTCATTAGCCTCCTGAATGCCTTGTCCACCCTGCCCAGAAACACGCAGAAAATTTCTCCTTTGGACTGAGCACAATCTATAAAACTCCTGGCAGGGTCCTGGCCACCAAGGCTGGCTTTGTGCTGGGACCTGTCCTAAGTCACTGGTGCTGAGCTCATCTCACATGCCTTGAGACTCAGCTTTATTTTTACCCAAATAAGAACTGTAATAAACTGTTTAGGTCCAGGTTGGGTTGATGCAATGAGGTGAGAGTGAGGGCACAGTGTGGCCAGCTCTCTGCTGAGGCACTGTGGGCAAGGGATTCATCCCACCACCACTTCCCATGGCTCAGAACCAATCTCTTGGAAGACCCTCCAACTTGCATGCAACAGCAGTCACCACCCAACCCCAAAAATCTTCTGTAAGAAACAATTTTTGAAGATGCTGTGGGGAAAAGTCCCCTTGTTTGTTTGCTCCTTCCATCTCCGTTGGGAGAGAATTTCTGGAAGTCGGTTCCACTTGCTGTCTTGCCTTGGCTGATATATTTCTCCACATCCTCACTTCAGTGCCATCAAGGAGGAGTTCAGACACATGCTTGGGTCTGATGCTAAATCCTGAGATGGAGAGGGAGTCCGCCTCTGCCTTACAGAGAGGGAAGTGGAGGTCTAGGAATAGCTGGTGGGAGAGGCAGGGATGGGAAGGAGGTCCCCTGCAGTGTGCTGGAACCAGCCCTGGGGACACGCAGCCTCAGAGTGCTCACAGGCTCCCTGACTCCAAGCAGCTGCTCCCCTCACCTGGGAGCATTCCAAGTAGCTCCATCAGCAGCAACACCTCCTGGGAGCTGGAAAGGCTGGATGATTGTTTTTGATGAGCCTTTGCCTTGCTGGAGGTTTGCTTGGCACTGATTGCACAGGCACTGCCATATCATCCTCAGTGCTCACCTTGTGCTCTCCTGTGTCGCTCAACACCTTTGGGGAGATAGTGGTGGGGACCCAGCAGGTTTGGGGAGCAAATATGGAGGTCATGGTTGATCACTGCCATGCTCCACCTGGGATGGAGGATCCCTATGGAAATGCAGGGCCCTGAAACAGAGAAAGGCAGCACAGCTTCCAGACTTGCTCTTGAAGAGGGTTAGACCTCACAGCCTCCAGTGCACTGCCTGGTGCCCACCCAGCTCTGACCTCCTCCCACCCACCGAGCAGCAAGGTTAGGGCATTTGGGAGGCTCCTCCCTTACCCTGTAGCCTCCCCCACTCCTTCCCCAAGGGCTCAGGACATGATTCAGCTCATCCCAAAGCAGGGCAGATGATTCACGTTGTCGGAGTGCCTGTATCCCCCCACCAGCTCCAGCAGCAGTCTGGGATGCAGGGCTGAGCTGGCTGTCTTTGGATGCTGATCAGGCCCTTTATACTCTGGAAAACTGAGCAGCTTCCAGGCCTTGCAGGAATTAAAACCAGTGGGATACAGGGTGATCTTACAAGGAGCAGTGTGTGGAGCTGCTGCTGGAAAACCACCAGCCCTGCTGGACATGGAGCTGCTCCATGCCCTGCCTCATCCATTAGTCCTGATGGGACACAGCCTGTTGAAATCTGCCACCCAGCTTTAATTTTTCACATTACTCTTGCTGCAATTTTTTTTTCCCTGAGAAATTATTTAAGCAGATGGCTGAGCTTTATATTAATACACTTACTTCAACATTTGCATAGAGCATCTGTTAGGAAAAAACCCCCTCAAGTTTTGCAGGTTTAAAAAAAATAAATTTTTTTCATCTCAACTTGAATTTCAAGAAACTCAGAAGACGACCACCCCTTCAAAGAGTGTAGAAAAGTGTCATTTATATACCAGTAAGATGGCACTCTACTGAAATGTCACTCACTGGCAGATGATTTGGAAGGGGAGAGGGAAATGAATGTGTATGTTGCAGAACTGATCGAGTCTAGACAAAAAAAAAAAAAAGAAACTTTTAAAAGCAAGCTTCCAACACAGTCTTTTGCTGTTATTTAGGTATAATAATTTAGAACCAAATTGTCTCACTTTTCTCTTTAAATAGTTCCTCATTCATTGAGCTGTTCTGCCTGCATGGCTGATTTGGCACATGGTGGTCATCTCCTGAATGTGTCCTGAGTCTCCCTTCCCCTCTCCTCCTGCTCCCCTCTTCCTTCCTTGGAAAGGAAAGCACAGGGACAGCCCAGGTGGGACCACGGATGCATCATTCCCTTCCTTTCCTTGGCTGCTCAGAGGGCCAGGATCTAAAAGTGCACAAGGTGTGTCCTCAAAGGGTGGCCTAGATGAAGCTGTTGAGAAATGCATGTTTTTCCCTCAGAGAAGTTCTGACAGTTTGTCTAAATCCTGTCTCTCTTTGTTCCCCAGTAAAATAGTCCCCTACAATAATTTTGGATTATTAATTTTTTGACTAGCCACAATAAAAATAAAACCTCATGTGCTGCAGATGAACAAGAGCCATTCCCTTCTGTTCAGGCTCTCTGTGTCACCTCCTTGTTAAACTTGCAGTGACAATGCTTGTCTGATGCTGAGTTACTTTATTTCTCCCTTTTATGACTGTATGGAGCAAAGTCAAACAGTAAATATCTTTATGATGTTTTCAGTTGGCCTCCACAGCACAGGGTCTGGTCTGATGAGCCTTAATAACAATGTCTGTCCATCACTGAGAGCTGTAGGTCAGGCTCAGCTCTCAATCCATACATGCATTTGTGTAATTGCCTCCGACACAGGATTTTCCTCTGGTTTAATACTGTGTGGTTTTAAGAAGGTGCCTCTTTGTGCCTTCAGTTTTTATTGTGTCTTCCTCACGATTCCCACTCAAATAGCACAGAGGATGCAGCCAGGCAAACAAGCCCCACTTTTTGACTCAGGATGGAGACTGATCCCAGCAGACCTCAGCTGAAGTGGAGTCACTCAACCTACAGCAGTGCTGATTCCAAGTAGCACCTTTGATCTGGAGTCTTTCTGGATTCAGGGCTTCCCCTTGTGAGGGCAAGAACAGCCTTTTCAGCTGTACCTCAAACTGGTTTTCACTTGGTTTTATACATCACTGTATCTCAGTGGCACTATGGACTATGGTATTACAGGGAGAGGCAGTATTATAAATCATAGCATATACATGCTTTAATTATTTTGTCAAAGTGATTTATAAGCTCTTACTTACTGGAAAGTACCAGGCTGTACCCACGGACCAGCCTTTTTTTGGTCCTTCTGTGTTAACTCTGAGGACCTGCTCATTGCCTCTCCCTCCCACTTCTGTATTCAGGGGACAGTACTTTCCTGAGTCTGGCAGTTCCTTACCTTGGAAGGGACTATGGAATTGGACCTGGGACTATGGAACTGGACCTGGGACTAGACAGATATTTTCCAGCTCGAGCCAATGTGCCCCACGGAGCCCTTGACACCCCCTCCCTACCATCACCAGCCTCCCGCCCCACATTCCCACCCTGAGGGTCACTCAGTTTATCCCACAACAAACGTTTCTGGCAGGGTGTCAGCTCAGCCAGAGTAATAAAGATTTACAGCCACAGCTGAGGCCATGCCAAAAATACCTGGCATAAACAACCACATGCCAGCCCACAGGTAAGGGGGCTGTGATTTAGGGCCCTTGCAGTGAGGGAGGAGGGAGCTGAAGGGGTGCTGCTTTTTTGAACGTTTTTTTCCAATGTTTTTGGTTTTTAATGACCTGCTTAACCTATGGCTGAAGGGTGTAATTTATGGCTCCGAAATATAACCAGGGGGTTCGTGGCCTCCAGGCTTTGGCTCCGACTGCTTTATCACCCGGTTCATTCCTCAAAGTTTTGCATGACAGCACAAGGGCTGAGCGCCATGAATGGTATGCAGATAAAAACAGGGGGGAAAGGCTTTCCCTCAAAGGCCAGCGCTCCTGGAAGAGGGAAGGGGAGGAGGGATGGAGGGGAATCTGCTGTCAGAGGCTCTGGAGAAGCTGTGAAATGCCTCTGGAGCAGGCGGTGGGAGATATGCAAGGCAATGTCAGAGGTTGTGTGATGGAAACCAAGTGCTGGATGCAACCCCACAGACACTGAGGGGCAGGAAAATCACATCCTGTGGTACTGGAATGGTGGGGTTGGAGGTGGTGATGGCCATACCAGGATGTCCCATCTTCCAGCCCCTCTGTGTAGTCTCTGGCTGCCCAGACTGAACCCAGGCACATCTGGGGGTCCTGTTCCCCTCCTGTGCAAGGGAAGGTTTGTTCTGGGCTTGCACTGGCCTTACCTGCTCCAGCCTCAGACCCAGGAAAGTGAAGAGACACTGCAGGAAGGGGGAATGCTGTGCATTAGAAGGCAAGGAGACACCCCTACGCCTTCCTTCATGGCAGCAGGTACAGAGTGAAAACATTCCCTTTTCCCTCATCATTTAGTGGGGGTAGAAGGGAGGGAGAACTTTGTGGGCCCTGCTGTGCTCTTCCACACTGAACTGCCTTCCCTGCAGTTCCAGCACTGTATTTGGATGAGAGGGAAGATGAGGGATTGGTGACATGGCAGAGGACTTGTTTCCTCCTGGCTGGGGTTTGGGACCAGTTATCTCCCTGCAGGCGGACCCAGAGGAGGCTCCTGCTCGTGTCTGGAGGCTGGAGCTGAGGTCCTGCACCTCATCAGCTTTGCAGCCTGGTGGGATCCAGGTTTTGTCAGCAACAGTAGGGCCAGAGCTGGGTCACAGCCCTCTGCTCTGAGCTGAAGGATGAGGTTATTTCTGTATTTCTCACCCCAGCTCCACCACAGGTACAATTTAACACTACTGGAAAATGCCGAGTTGTGGATTCCCTTTATGACCACAGTAAATCTTTGGGGAAGGTCCAAGCCAGGCTGTGGAGTGTCATCCATGCCCAGTCCTCTTCCTGATTGCCATGTATCCACTCTGAAAATAAAATCATGCCACTTTGCCTCCCTCATGCTTTTCATGGGAGTCCGTGCCCAGAAACATGCTCCCTTGCTTTGTCCGTTTCCATAATCAGAGCAATAAGCTGTGGATGTGATTTAAATCAAGCCTGAGCTCTTGAAAAGCCACCTGTGGTGTTAAAAGCGAGTCAAAAAGTGTGTTAATAGAAGCGTTAACATTTCAGCAGTGCATAGACAGCGTTAATTATGACATTGCCCATCAAGCAGGTCGTTTCTGTGTCCCTCAATGAACAGGGGTTTGGATCTGAGTGTTGGGCTCAGCAGCATCACAGGCCCTCAGGGGAACAGTACCATGCTGGGCAGGCAGAAAGCACAGGATAGGTGTTCTGATTTTCTAGTTAGACCCCTTAAATGCAGGCTGGTATCCCACCTTGGGTCCCAGAGCCACTGGCTAGCTGCACAATAAACAGGGTTTAAACACATCTTTGACACACAGTCAAGGGCTGCACTGAAATCATGCCAGGACAAGAGACTGGACTGAAGTATCCTTCAGGGCAACAGTACCACCAACCTGGGGAGACATTCCTGCAAGCTGTTGGCAGCCTTTACCATCTGTCCCACAGATAATCTGTCCTGCTGTAGGTTCCCAGTGGTTCTTCTCTGGCACAACAGCTGGTCCTTTGCTCATGAGGTTGAGTCCAAGTTATTAATTCCATTTATCTCCTCCTTAGCAGCTGGATGTCCCCTCTGACAGGCATGAGCCACTGAACATCCAGGAAGGGGTTTTCCAGCACGAGAATGAACACAGAACCCTCACTGTCACTGTCACCCTCACTGTCATCCCAGGGCTGGTGCTTCGAGATCCTTGGGAACAGTTTGGACCCATCCTGACTCCAGAAGCAGCACAGCTACAGATGTGGGAAGATGTGCTTGGCCCAGCTCTGCTCTGGGCTATTGATAATACCTTTACCCACTTCTAGACTTTGCCAAGGACTGGAGAGCTGACTCCACAAACAGCTTGATACTGATATTTCTCCAAGTGGAAAGCAGAGGAACGTGAAAACGGGAGAGTTTTCTATTCACCAGTGCCAAAATGTTCAAATCAAATAAATTTGTCCTGAGTTTACTGTCTGGGAAAGCATTTCAAACGCCTTTGCTTTTCCAGACTGTTGTGATGTGTCTGCTCACCTGTGCCACAGGGACAGGCTCTAAGGGGAAACAATAACACCAGCAACTTCTCAGAAAAACCTTCAATTGACAAGATGCTCAGCACATGCTTAATATTAAATATATGCTTAAATCCATCCCCAACAACACAACCTTTAAACATAGTGGGGATTCCATTTTGGAACCAGCCAGTAACTGGTTCTCCAGATCCATCAGCTGGGACTTAAAACATGTCCTCAAGTGCTCTGCCAGGCAGGGGCCAAAGTCCCACTGAGTCAGCTGAGCCTCTGTCTCTATTTTTAATTAAATTTCATTTTTACAGTAGGAAAAAAGTGCTCACAAGTAGTTGATTACAGATTTTTCAGGTTTTTTGATCAGCATGGGACAGAGGACATGTTCAGTCTGTTATTAAATATCCTTGATGGCTTCTAGGAGTCAAATACTTGTCATAAAAATGTGTTCTATTAGATTTCTCTCTCTTCCATGCTTGCTGCTTCATGATTTTGCCTTCTGTGTGTATGAAGGACAGGGCAGCATTTCTGCTTGCTGTGCCCCACACAGAGTGTGCTCTATACAGCACAGATCTGTTTCTGCAGAGCTCTGGGGAGGTGGCATCATCATCCTTGTTATATACATGGAAAACAGGGTGAAGAATTGGAGTGTACAGTCCAAGGGCATGTCAAAGTTGGCAGCACAGCTGGAAATTGCGACATTTTGACAGCAAAGCCCACTGCCTGCTCCCTCCTCATAAGACCCTGGTGTCTGCCTGTCTCTATCCCTCATCTTCATTCAACAACTTAGACCACCGATTTTTCTTGCAGGGAAGATCTTGCAGGAACTTTAGATTCTTCTGGTACTCTGGTCTTTGATTGTTTCTTTGATATGGCTTTAACATGACGGATTAAAGCCCTGTGATAAGCCAAGCCCTGCCACTCACCACAGAGGCAAACTGACTGTTTCCACCCTGGCAGCTTTGCCAGACTCTTCAGACTCTTGAAGCATTTTCTCACTTAGCGTTTATCACTTCCAGTATATCTACATGGACTTTATTTTTCATACTAAGATTGAAAACCCATCAGTTTCTTGACTGCTGTCCCTTTGGCCTGTCACTAAATATTCATTTTAGGATATGCTCTTTAAAAACATCTAGATGCAACTCCTGCCTCTCATGGCTGCTATTTAGCAAAGATCTATGTGTTATTATTCATTTCTCCAGTCTCTCCTCAGAAGCCAGTCCTACTCACTGCTGTGGCTGGATTCCCCTGTTGCACATAAGGTCTGCCTTTTCCCTGGCTGGAGATGTTATTTATTGCCTCTTGCTTGCTTGGCTACAGAGAGAATAAAACATCCCAGCAGTTACCAGGCTGCTCTGAGAGGTGCAGTGGCCTCATTCCTCGGGATTCCGATGTGAGCCACAGCTGCCAGGGAACACCAACAGCAGGAGCTGCTGGCAGGGATGAGCTGCAAACAAGACTCCCCCCAGACCCACAGAGCTCAGCAGGTTTTCTTTGGAGATCTAGTGGAGATGGAGTGTGGTGGAGACTGTAAATCATCCCTCATCCTGATGGTGATGACAGGATGGGCAGCAGCACCAGAGGGAATTTCTGCCACGGCTGCCGACCACAAAGTGGGGTGAGCTCTCACATGAGTATCTGTTCAGCAGTTCTTTGATTTTCACTGATGTGCAGTAAAATATTCATTCAATTCAGCTCAGTTAATACATTTCTGGGAACCCTGAGTGCATGTAGCAGAGTGTGCAAGAAATATGGAGCAAGCCTTGTGATCAGAAGATGAACCCATCTCCCTTTCTCTCTTGCTTGATCCAGTTATCTCCTCAGTACCTCCACCTGCAATGAGGGAAATATCAGCCAGGCTGGAGGCAGCAAGTGAATCCCCAAGGACTTTGCTCCATGGGGCAGGGACAGGCTTTTCTTTGCAGGAGGAGGATGGCAGATGGCTGAGAGCTGCAGGCCCAGCAGAACATCCTTGTCTCAGCTGTGGGGCAGGGGCAGCATCCAGCCCTTCCTCTGCAGGCAGAAGGAGCAGACATGGGCATGGCCAAGGGCAGAGCAGCAGCCCCTGCTGCTGCACTGGGGAACTGCCCACTGCTGGGTGTTTAATTAAAGCATCTTGACATCTCCCCAGCTTTACCAATAGCTAATTCATGGGCCAATTGCTGCCTTCCTTCTCCCAGAAGCTTTGAACACACCAAAATGGTAAAGCCCCACAGCATCTTGAGTTTAACTGAGGGAAAAAACATCTCCATTACAGTTTTTTCTTAAAAATTATACGTGGGGCACTTTGCCTGGCTGGCTGCACTACCTAGGGCTGGGCTGTGTGGTGCTTTTCACTTTCTCAGTGCTCCTTGCAAGGATGAGAGACTCACAAAATCAACTTAAATACCAAAGAGATATATTGCACATGGTTTATGACTTCGGGATCCCTGGGCTTATTTAAATGAAAAAACTAAACAGATTTCTGACATGACTGGGGAAGCTGGAAAAGCAGACTCCAAGTTGTGCACAGGCTTGTTATCAAATGTCACCATCACCAAAACAGACCAAGGGAAGGAAAGCCCTGGGAGAGTTAGGTCCCTTTGCAGAGCTGAGAAGGGCCAGGCTGCAGAGCCCCTTGTTCCCCTACTGATCATCCCACCCTGATTTGGGATGAATACCTGGAGATACAGTCATTTTCCTAAGCAGGACATTGGCTGCTTAATGCTAGTTAGTGCTAATGAAAATCATACAACCCCAGTTGGTGCTCCAGACAGTAATTCCTCCAAGTGCTGCCATTTTCACTGTCCTCTGAGGGAAGAAGCCCAAGCACAGCCTGAAATATTGAACTTTAAACCAGTGCCAGTTTTAAACAAAGCAAAGCCATTGTAGAGTACACAGAGAGGTTTGCTGGGTTGCCCTTGAACTTCTTCCAGCTGGATAGGAAGGGACACAGGCACCTGCCTTTATAACAGTTCTAATAAAAATAAAAGTGCAGAATTCTCCACCAGACTCCTAAGGAAACTGCTCTGGGCTACCTGAGTGGGGAGAAGTCTCATCATGTCAAGTGCCTATGGGCTCTGTGTCACACCATCCTCTGCAGGGACAGTGACCCACCAGCCCCATGCTGCTCCATGCATGGGCCAATAAAGCTGCTCCTCCAGTGAGAGGGTGGAAACTCTCTCTTAAAAGAGTGACTCAAACCTTTCCGCTTTCTTGTCACAGGCAAGAAGCCAGGTTAAGGTTTTGTTGGTCAGGAGTGTCCAGACCACAAATATCACACATTTCCTATGTGATCTTGGCCAGTCTATTTACCTCTCAGCCTTGGCTTCCTCACTTTTAAAGTCCAGGCAATAACAGCCTCTTAGAGGAAGGAAGTGTAAGGATTTGTATGTTAATATTTGTAAGACACTCAAGGGATAAGTTGAGAAGGTCCATAAAAATGTCTAACAGCGATGAGTGATGTCTTTTCTGGGCATATCTTGAATTTGGCCCAGGCTGCTATTGTTCCCAGAGCACCTGTGGGTACTGGGCATTGGGGACACGTTTCTCAGCTGCATAAAGATGGAGAAAATGGGAGGAAAAAAAGAAAATTTCATATTGCTCTGACGGGTAGAGCCTTCACTCACAAATATGTATATCAAACCTGCACTAAAATCTGGATTAATTCCCAAAGATTTTTCCATTTTTGGTCTATTTATTCAATGTTTCCTTTGGTGACCATGCTGGATCTGCTGTATTCCCTCACTTGTTCCAGGATTAGCAATCTCTGAAGTGTGTGGCTCTCCTGACAGGTCTCAGCAACAGCTTTCATTTCACACAGGCATTGGGCTGAGAGTCCCTGCTCTGTTTGGTTGCTCTATTGGAAACACAGACTGAACAGCAAAGACATCAAGGGGGAGAAACCTGAAGTTTATATTCATGTAACTGGGAAGGGAACTTATTCCAGAACATGCTATTTTATGCCTTATTTCTACACTGAAAGAATAAGACCACTGTGAATATAGAAAAGCTTTTATGGAAAAGTTGCTGCCTGATGGTGGGCAGCAGAAGGTGATCCATGACTTTACTAATGAATAGGGTGGTGTTCAGGAAACTAAATTTGAAAGTGTTTTCCATTCTAGGAAAGTGCTGAAAAAGCCTGGCTCTTGTAAAAGGACATTACTTCACATGCTTTGCTGGGGTGATCTATTGCTTTGCAAAGCTGTGCAGTCTTGCCTGTGGCTGCAGCCACGAGCACAGTGTTGGGAGGAACTTCTCTGCTTGTCCTTCTGGATGAGTTGCCTTTTCATGCACTGATTAAATATGTAGCACTGTGGAGAGCCTGATTTTTTGCATTGTAGCCTGGAAGACTTAGATCCAGGGAATAAGAAGAACATTCATCAATGACATCTATTTTACCCGTAGTCCTAGTGGAGGGATTAGCTCCCAGGTGTGAATATGAGAGTTTGGGAGAAGCTGGAGAAGTGCAGCGAGACCAAAAGCAAAGCACAGGACCTTGTGATTTTGTCCATGTGTGACAAGAAGCCCTGTTTGAGCAGCAAGGAGTGGAGAGGCTGTCGCTGCAGATGGCTTGCACTGGCACCTTTGCACTCCCTGCCTCCCTGCTGGGCACAGGGATGCCAACAGCCCACAGTCATCTGTTCCTGTGTTGCCTGAATTGCTTGAAAGTGGTGTGAGAGCTCAGCCCTGGCGTGGTTACAGGGGCAGTAAAGCAATGGTGACACCATCCTCGAAAGAAGGAGCTGCTGAGGACATGGGAATTGCTATAAATAACTTGGTGTTCGGTTGTGAGCTGTGCCGCCTCCATACAGATGGGCAGAAATTTGCCTCGGGCTGGAGTCCTGAGACTCAGGGTTGTTCAGGCTTACCTCGTACAGAGCCAGGAGGGAGGGGAGAGCTGGATTAGGCCAGAATGTTGATTTTTAAGGCTTGTGAAATGTGGCTGTCAGGCCTTCCGTGTACATATTCGCACGATGCAGAAGCAAACACAAACCCAGCTGAAGCCCAGGGCAGCCCAATCAGGAGTCCCAAAGGGTACAAGGCGAGGTCTTCTTGCACTTGGAGGAGACAGCTTGTGAAAACAGATGTGCTCTGACAGAGGCTGGTTTCTGTAGCTGGGAAAAGAGTGTGAATCCCAAAGCAGAGGGCCCTCAATGAAGCGCAGTTTGCTGCCAAGGATTCCTCCTCCCTCCCCCTCTCTCTCCTCCGAGGCACTGACACTGGAAATGGTCCTGCTGATTAGGCAGCGTCTGAGCTGCCGAGCCCGGTGCTGGAACACGGAGTACTGTTCTGATGCCCACGTTTTCAGAAGGAAGTTGAAAAACTGAGGGAAGTGCCAAAACAGCCTTAAAAACTGATACAAGCGCTGGAAGAAATGGCATATGAGAGACTTAAACAGCTCGAGCTGTTTAGCTTATCGGAAGGAAGATTGAGGGGATGTTATGGCTCCTAAGCACCTTCCCTTGAATAAAACAAAAAAAAGCCCCAGGTATGAAATGTGTCTTTAATCTATCAGACAGAACTGGTGCTGCAGGGCAAGGCCTGACAAACTCCAGCCAGGAAAAAGGATTTGTGTTTTCTCCCTAACTGTGAAGTTAATAAACCACTCTGGGAAGGGGACCATGTTCCATTTCCTGGGATCCAGGCAGAGCGTTTTCTGATGATGGCAACAGTTCCCAGGTGCTGTACCTCAAAGAGATGTGAACTGTTGTATCCTGGAGCTTGTAGGACAAAATGCATGATCCCTTCTGGCTTGAGGTTTTCTTGTCACTCACAGCAAGGCAGGAAGAAGGAGACCTGCTGTTAGGGTAGCCACAACCCACACCACAGATTTACCACTCAAAAGAAGCCTTGTATCCTCTGGCCAAAAAAAAGCCAATGCAAGGTCTGATCTGCAGCTGCAGACCATCCCCTGATGCTCAAAGCGCTGATGCCCAGGGAGGTGATACTGGATGGTTTTCTCCTTTGTGTGCTGAGAGACTGCAAATATCAGATGAGTTTTGGTTGTATCACAGGCAGTCTCAGGTCAGACAGACCCTTGACCCACCTGGGACATTTTTCTCTGGTGGTACTTCCAAGCTGGTGCCCCTGTGAGAGGCTGTGCATGGAGAGCCCTTGCTTTTGCTCTGTGGCCAAAGCTGGCTTAAAAATAGCTCTGGGCTTTGTGTCATGCAAACTTGGAAGCAGCCCCCAGAAATAGGCAGGACTCAGTGGTGTGGTTGCACATACCTCTGAGGGGCAGGGCTGGCCTAAAATAAGGGCTGCCCAGAACAAGAAAATGACCTACTGGAAACAACCTGGCCCTGCTCTACCCACATCCCATTTCCACCTGCGTAATGAGGTGTAAAACATTCCCCAGTCGAAACATTAACTTGTTTATATGCTGTCTCTGACTAGGTGTAAATACTTACTCAAGGCACGGACAAAAAAAAAGCTTTAAATGCTTTAACATTCAAGAAAAGTACTGTGTGTACCAGGAGTTTCAGCGATCACTTTGGGAGAGCCGAGAGCCTGAGCAAATTAGCCTCGGATTTGAACAACCTTGCAAATGCCTGTCTAAGAGTGAGCAAATACCATGTTATTAAAGACAAATGAAAGTAGCAATTGAACTGAAGAAGACAAAGAGTTTTGCTCATGTAGATGCTTAATAATTTCTTCCTGTGAGCGCTTCTGCAATCAAACCTGGTAAGAGCCGAGGCTCTTTTATATTCGTCAGCCTCCAAACGATTATTTAGTGCAGGTCTGATGCAAATTGCACGTGTCACAGTCCCCACCGCTATCTGGAGCCCGCGGTTCATTTCAGCCTGAAGATTATGGTGCAGTGTGAGGTTTGTTTGTTCAAGAAATGCTCCTGCTCCAGCCTTCTTGAAGGGCTCCATTAAACACAGCGCTTCCACCTTCGTCAAGAATGTGTCTCCTATTTCCAATAAACACAACAGCTAATTAGTTAGGGAGAGGGACCCAAGGAAAACAAACACGGTTGGAACAGAGACTGGAATTTCTGTAGCCTTTGAAATGCAAAGTTTTTGCAGCTGGGGAGCACAAGACCAGGCGAGGACCTTCTCACACCGTTGGGCTGGGGACCTGTGAAAGCCAAGACCAAGCTGCTGTGCCAGAGCAGAGTTACACTCCCCGTGAGCCCAGACTGCTCCGTATGTAGCCAGAAGCCCACGCAGTCTCGAGCAAATGTGTTCCATAAGGTCTTTAGCCCCCTCTGGGGTACAATATAAATTTTGTTCCATGAAATAACGAAGAGGCAACATGCTGCCTACTTTCTTTTCTGTGTGCTTTCCCCCTGAACCTACTGTCAAGGGTATTATTTCTGTCCAGCTGAGACCTAAATCCTTCCCACATCAGCACAGAGAGGATCTGGCTGTCATTATACACAGCACTGCCCCTAAAGTATTTGCCCAGTGGTCAAAGAGGCCACGTCTGGGCTGGTGTGAAACAGAGCACTCAAACCCCCATGTGCTCCCATGAAAGGCAGAGCTGTGCAGTCCCAGTTCCCTGGCAGGCTGCCTGTACAGCCAGATGTGCCTGACACATGGCAGGACTGATGGCATCACACTATGCAGAGATCCCTGAGCAATCCTGGAGGGCAGTACTGAGAGAGAGAAACGAGCCTGAAGTGTGGAGACCCGAGGGACACCAGCTGTGGCAAGGCAGTTCCCTCCTCTGCTGGTCCTGCTCTCCATGAAGCAAGGCTGTTCAACATGGACTAGACATTCCTGTGCTTTGTAGATGTGGCCTTTGCAAAGTTCCCCAAGGCTGTTCCCTCATGGCTAACTTGGAATTCTCCTCACTGCCCATCTGACTTCTGCAATGATTGGCATCAGGGGACCAAATCTCGCTGTAATTCCCGAGGGATCTGCAGGAACACGGGCTGCAGACTTCACTGACACTGCACATCTGGGGTTGCTGCTGAGAGCCTGACTCCACTACGTGGATCTGGTGCTGAGACCTCACTCCCACCAGCCCTAAATTTCTAGTTGAAACAATCTCTTCATCGAGCCTGCTGTTCTCTGGCTCTCCAGATAGCTAATCTTGCCCAAGACCCCTCCTAGCAACAAAGATGTTTATGCCCAAAGTGATAGTAAACACGAGAGGTGGAGTGAAATAAATGCAGAGCCAAGAGAGCTGAAACAGGGGGCTCCCTATGTTGAGCAGAGTAGCTGGCTTGGTTTCTTTATTTTTAAGCTTGGACTGACTACACGAGCTGAACAAGGCATCAGACGTTTCCCCTTCCCCTGCTTGGTGCGTCAGCTCTGTGAGCCTCCACCGGCTCTGCCAGAGGCAGCAATGGCTGCCACGGCCAAGTGGGGAGTGTGGTGATTCAATAAAGACACAACACTCCCCTCACAACTTTGCACACTGTCAGGATGCTGCACCTGCATTTAATCTATCCCTCTTCTGCAACTTTTTTAATGTGGAAAGGCCAGAAACTTGTTTCACTCTCTTTTTATGCACCACAGTCTGAATATGTGGAAATATTTGTTATATATTTCAGTTATTACATATATATATATATATATATATATATATAGATTAGATAGATAGATTAGATAGATAGATGGATAGATAGATAGATAGATAGATAGATAGATAGATGGATGCAGCTTGTGAACATCAAAAGTGCAAAGCTGTGATTTATGTTTTCAGTGCAGCTGGATCCAAAAAGCAGAGCGCACAGCACATGCTGTCAAACCCAAGCTCCCAAAGTCCACCCTCGGAGCCTGTGCTCTGTGCTAATGAAGTTGTGCCTGATCCATCAAGATTAAAGAGGGTCAAGGTCAGATTTACACCCACTGGGTGCAATCAATACCCAGCTAAGACCATTGATTTCATGGCTGTTCAGCAGAGTGGGATCTGAGAGGCACTGGAGTTGGCAGGTTGTCTCTCACACTTACTGCACGAAGTGACTCAGGGATCTGTTTGGATCTTTATAGCAAAGATCCCCAGCTGCTTTTTTTCAGTCTTCTTTAGGAATAGCATCCAAGGAAGCATGGCAGGGGTTGGAACTACATGATCTTTGAGGTCACTTTTAACCCAAAAAATTCTATGATTATATGAAAAAGTATAAACCAGACTCCAGTAAGAAGGACCCACAGGCTTCTCTGACACACACCTGGCTTCTTCCCTCCCTGCCCTGAAATGATGCCAACAGCAAATCTCCATGAGATTTAATCATCTGCCACTGCTCACACCAGGCAGCCCAGATCTTTGCTTCACGGCACGGCCACTCTTTGAAGTGTGGCTGAGCCAGTTCAAACCTTCAAATTAGAAAAAAAACCAATTCTTGTGGGTTTTTCCCCTGGCAAAGTTAGTTTTCTCTCTGAAGCTGCTCACAGTGGAGTTCAGCAGCCACAAGGGAAGAGGTAGGACAGCAGAGCTGGGAGTGAGGGAGAGGGAAGCAGGAGGGATGGAAGGAGGGGATGGAAGGAGGACCTTTGTGTCCTCCCTGGTACTGGCATGTGGGTTATCACTTGCAAGTGATTTCCTTGGGCCTCTATCTGTGTTAAGCATGGGAATACTCACTCCAGGCTACTTCACTTTGGATTGTGTGGAGAAGAGTTATTCTCTTACCCCATTAATAAGAACTCCATATGGCTGCTGTCATGTTGGCACTGCTACTTTTGGCCAGCTGGTCTCATCCCAATGCAGAGCTTGCCCTGACACTGCCCCAAGTCTCAGCCATCAGATTTCCCATGGGAGAAGACAGATGCCCACTACTAACTCTCTTTCTGCCTGCCATGAACCACAGTGTGCTGTGTAGGTGCTGGATGATGGTAAGGAAAGAGGAATGCCGCATCATGCCAGGAAAATCCCACTTACCAGCTCCAGCCTGTGCCAGGCTGCCTCCCATTCCCAATTGGGAAGCTGTGTGTTTCATGCTTATCTGTGAGCAAATCTATTCACTGTACCTTCTCTCTCTTCATCATTAGTCCTCAAAGTCCCATGATTTGCAACTCAGACTCTGGCATTTCACAGTCACAATTCCCCCACCCCACCCAAGTGCCTCCTCCTCTGGATGTTTTGTCATTAAAAAATCTTCCTAACTTTTGGCTAAATTGGCAGAGGTTACGTGCATGCTTCAGAAAAAAAGAGTAAATCATTATAACCTCATGCCTCTGTAGTCAATTATAGATTGTTTTCCCAGCTCAGCTGATTTGGCAGGCGGCGGCATTGCAGTGAAAAAAGCCTTTAGCCAGCACGCCTGACGTCTTTACTTGAGAGCAGCTCAAACCAGAATCCTGTACCTCAGTCCTCACCCCAGTCTGGAAAGGGATGAGTTTGGATGGGAGCCTGTCCCAGGACTATGCAGACTGAGCGAGACTTGTATTCATTCATTTTAGGCCAGGTCAGAGATGCTGCTTCTCAAATGCCACCAGGCATGCGGGATCAGCCCTTCAGACCATCTCTGCAGGAAGGGATGCTCAGGTGAATCCTGACCATTGCTTTGTTCCTTGGCTTTCCTTTCCTTGCTTTCCTTTCCTTGGCCCTTGGTTTCCCTTCTCCAGTGCAGAGGGGAGATTCCCTCCCACCTGAGCTCCACATTGACCTTTGTGTCCTAGAACAAATGTTTGAGGACCGTCTGGGATTCCTGCTAACAAAGACACTCATTATCTCACATCCTTCAAGAATTAATTTACCAAAGCACTGAGATTTGTTGTCTAGACACTACCAGTGACTGTCAGGGGCACAAAACCCAGAGAAGCAACACTGGACCGAAGGGTTTGAGTGTCCCTTTGGTCACTGTTGCAAAACAGGGGCTGAAGGATTTCTTTGCTCTTCAAAATAAGAGACAAACAAGATATTTGTACAGTGAGCAGAACTCTGGAGCAGGTGCCGGGGCATCACCAGGCAATGTCCAAGTGCTTTGTTTACCAACCCAACACCTGCTAGGGCAGCACTGATTGTGCAGCCATTGAGGGAATGACAGAGGAAAACACTTTGGGAGGTTGTTCAAACCAAGGGCAGCCAGACAACGCCTTCCTGACCATCTGCCACAGAGTTTAGTGCAGTGCAGTGCAGCACAGAACCGCAGCTACCTCTGTGGTGGGCTGGGATAAACCAGGATTGCCAACCTTTTTCACCCCGTGCTGACTTTCACAAGTTGATTCTTGCTTTCACATCACATTGTGAGGGTTGTCTGTGGTTGCAAACCACCCATCTTTCACTTCCATCTCACACTCTTATGGAAAAGGCTGTCTCACATTTTGGGGCTTCCTGGGACGAGTCACCAAGCGGTACTGGATCAACATGTTGTCTTTGTACCACAGAAGAGGATTCTGGATGGTCTGGTCCTGAGGTTGCATCTTGAAACCTGAATAAGAACATAAACCACAGTGGGTCTCAAAGGCTGCTGTACTTGGGATCTTCTAGTTAAGATGGATATAAGCTGGAAAACGTCTCCTAACCTGGGATCTCCTGCTTCATTTGTTGATCTTATAAATGAAAAACCTGAAGTTTCTGGTTGGCTGTGGGAGCAAAGACATATGTCCCTCATCTTACTTGAGGTCCAATATTTTTATTGATGTAGAAAACCCCAGGACTCCAGTCATTTGGCAGCCTGTAAGAGTGTGAAATGTGCCTCTAGCCCATGGGAGAGGACCAAACCCAAGCCTCTGAGGCTGTTTGGAACCAGCCATTGGCTCCATAATTGCAGTAAAGAATGAAGTACTTTGGTCCACTTGGCTTATCCAACAGAAAATTAAAAGGCATTGAATATCTCAATATTTTTATGTCTGCCAGTAACTGTGTAGGGACAGATTTTTGAAAACAAGTAGCTCTGTAACCTTGCTGGGCAGTGACCAGAGGGGGAGAGGCAGAGCCAGAAAAACTGGAAGCAGAAATAAGGCTCAGGTTTTAACAGCATGAGTGATTAACCGGTGAAAGTGCCTCCTTACAACCTGCACGTGGAGCCTTTAAATCATGTCTGGATGTTTTTCTGGCTGATAGACTGTAACTCATCCAGAGGTGATGAGCCTTTTGAAGGCATTCCCAGATAAAAGGCTTGAGCAAGCAGAGGTGATGGGATTCGAACAGCAGCTCTATCGGCTGCTCCAGGTCTCAAATATGGAGAAGGGCAGACCAGACACCATACCCTCACCTGCAGTTTGGCTGTGCTCTTCCTCTGCCATCCCCAATCTCCTCCCTGGTGCTGACAGGAGGTGATGAATGACCCTCCCTTCCTCCTGCCCAGGGTTCTGGGTGAAATAACCAAATATTTCTGGAAGAGCAGTGCCTGGTTTGTGGTTTTAATATGGAGTCATCCCTTGCATCTCGAAGGACAGTAGAAATGGGCTCTTACACTGCAGCAGCATAAATATCCAGGGAACCCAACAAGATTATCAGAGTGCTGCCTGCCTGCACTGCTTGACCTGCAGGAGTGGTAGCACTGAGGATCATGTCTCACTCCCATGGGCATCCCAAACTGGATGAGTTATTCCCAGATGTGATTCCCACTGAGCTCAGCATGAGGAATTTCTGTGGTAAAGCTAAGCACAGGCATTTCAATTCAGCAGCAAACTTGGACAGGGCCAAGGATATTAAACCTCAGAGGAGGTTTAGGTTGGATATTAGGAAGAGGTTTCTCACCCAGAGGCTGATTGGGCACTGAACAGGCTCCCCATGGCACTGGTGACAGCACCAAGACTGCCAGAGCTCCAGGAGCATTTGGGCAACACTCTCAGGGACATAGTGGGGTTGTTGGGGCTGTTCCGTGCAGTGCCAGGAGCTGGACTTGATGATCCTTGTAGGTCCCTTCCAACTCAGTATATTCCATCATTCTATGATTAGTGTTACTAGTGGGGGCCATCCATTCAAGTGCTGGTGTCATCACCAAAACTGGTCACCCTGGGCTGCCTCCATAGCCAACAAGCCCAGCATGGGTTTCTTCTAAATCTACCACCCAGTTTAGGGCAGAAAAATATCCTAAAAGCGGCTGTTTCTCTTCACCAGTCATAAAGGGAGTCTGGGGGGATGGATCTGAGGCACACAGCAGCTTGGGGGTACCTGGCATTGTGAGGTGCATCTTATCTGTGTCAGAAGCACGTGGCTCTGCCTCAAGATGGGTTTTGTCCTCTCCACCCCCTCAATTCAACCCTTTCTCTGAGCTTTAAAGGTGCTTTGAAGAAAGTTTTCCATTGCAAAGGTGCTCCGTAAGGCCCTGAGCTCACTTTGGGATTTTTCCTGCAGGACAGCAATGTCCTAATAATATCCTCAGCACAAAGCACAGGGAAACTTCAGGAGGAAGGAACACGAGGTTCTCCTCTCTCTTATTCAAACACATCTAAATTGCAGTGCTAGGGGTTTTTTACCAAACTTTTTTTAGGAATAAAAGGAATCCAGCTATCCACAAATGCTGCGCAGATTTGCGTCAGTTTTGCTGAATTGCCCAAAATAATAAGAATATATAAAAAAAGAGCATGTACGAATTATGGTCAATAAAATCTGAGTCTTTTGTTTCAGGATTATAAAACCAAGAAAAAAATATTTCTGTTACAAATAGTTTTTTGGTTTTAGTGTTTTCTTAATTTTACCATTTACAAGTTCTTAAAATCTCTCAAAGTTAAGAAAAACCCCGTCAGTTCTCAGTTGAAATAAATGCTTTCTTCACCAAGGTTTTTTCCTTATTATTAGATTGATTCTCATCAAATTTTTCAGAGAATTGCATTTCTGGTCAGCTTAAATCTGAACTCTCAATGAACTATACCAGTCACTGAGCTGCTTTATCAGCTTAATTAGTTAACGAGGTGCTTGTTATCAGCACCAGAGATTTCTTTGACGCAAATTCCTAACACCTAAAAATGTAAATAACCCCCCCAAAACCCGTTCAGAGAAAACCACATTGACTGATTCATTTTAAACACAACTAATGGGTCCTATTGCTTGGCCAGTTACTATCGATTTATTTCAGGGAGTAATTAACCACTCGGTGAGTAAGAAATATATTGTCCTGTGCCTGTAAGAAAATGTAGTTGTAAAGGGGGATCGATACTGATGCAGCCAAACCCCACTGCACTGGGAGCTGCTGCTGTTTGCATGTATTATTTATAGTTTTGGAGGTTTCCAAGTACATTGTATAGAAGTGCATTGGTGATTAAAAAGTGATAAAAGATCCAGCTAATTTATGGGAGAACCCCACTGCAAGAGGCTGGCACGGGGTGCAAGGAGGAGACTTCCCCTCCCTGCAGAGCACATCTGCAGCTATCACAGTGGTGAGCACAGCCCAACCCTCCTCCTGCCCTGATGTTGTCTGACCTGGTCTGATTTCCAGGAAAAACTGCTCACGTGTCTCTCAGCCAGGCTGTGTGTGGCAGGCGAGCCTGGCTCTTGCATGTGGAATGAACTGGGAGGGTTCAGCCTGGAGAAAAGGAGGCTCAGGGGGGACCTTCTCACTCTCTACAACCACCTGAAAGGACACTGTAGCCACGTGAGGGTCAGTCTCTTCTCCCAACTCACGAGCGATAGGACAAGAGGAAATGGCCTCAAGTTGCACCAGGGGAGGTTTAGAATTGGGTATTAGGGAAAATTTCTTCACCAAAAGAGTGGTCAGGCATTGGAACAGGCTGCCCAGGGAAGTGGTGGAGTCACTGGTCCTGGAAGTGTTCAAAAAATGTGTAGATGTGGTGCTTGGGGCCATGGTTTTATGGTGTGCTTGGCAGTGCTGAGTTAATGGTTGGACTGGATGATCTTAGAGGTCTTCTCCAACCTTGACAATTCCATGATTTGGTGAACTCTCAAACCACCCAATTTTGCCCACCCCAGCACCTGCCACTAGCCTGCCCTGCAACTGGAGCACCCAAATATCTGCCTTTGGGGCAGCTGGGATGCATGGCCCTGGTGTGGCTGTGATGTTACTGCTCTGGGTACCACCATATCTGGGTGACACTGGGAGCAACAGCTCTCCTCACCCCCTCCCTATAACCCAGCAGATAAGCACCATGTTTCCTTAAAATAATCCAGGGGCCAAGAGCCATGGATCCTAGAAGAGCCTGTATAACCTAGCAGGAGAGCACCATAGAGCCTAAAAAAGCCTGTACATCCTGCCAGGATAGCACTGTATATCCTAAAAAGGCCCATATATCTCAGCAGGAGAGCACCAAATGTACTAAAAAAAGCCCACATAACCTGGCAGGAAAGAATAACCTAGAAGAGCCCTTCTGATGACCAGAGATGCACTCCACTTTTTCACTCCCTTTCCTATGTCCATGAGTTCCCTGCAGAGCACAGGGCACAGTAACTGCTGCTGTTGGGGAGCTTCTCTCTCCTAAGGAGATCTCCAAATTAACTCCACATTCCCTTCAGTGACAAAATACTAGTAATTTTTTTTTTAATTTTCTTTAAATACAGCACTTGGAGGTTCCAATCAGATGTTATTAGATGGTTTAAGGTCCTTTAAAAAAAAACCCCAAGCCACCCACATTATTTATTTATGGTGTTTTTGCTGCGTATTCCAGCTAGGAAAGATTTTGCCTGAGGGTCAATACAATACCCTGCATAGTGTCTCACAACCAGGCAAACACAATAAGCAGACAGACACAAGAGCAAACCCTTGCCACATATTTTCCTCTTCATATTTCAGTGTTGTGGGATTAGAGTGTGTATGTTACATCTGTCTTTTGTTATTTTCTTCTCTGTGCATAGTGACTGGAAAGCTGCAATGTGGCTTAATCACAAAATATATCCTTCAAAACTTACCTTCTCCCCATGCCCTTGTGTAGTGTCTACTCAAAATCCCCAGCTCCTGGAACGTGGTGATTATTTATCAGTTTAAGAACTTTTTTCCTTCTTAAATTAGAGGGGTGTGTGTGTGGAAATAAAGTTTCTCTCCCTCGTGACCGGAGAAAGCTGCTTGAGAGAAGCTCATCTGTGAAAACAACTAACACACATGGTTTTTTAAAACCCTGTGTGGTTTTTCCCAAATCCAGTCTCATGATTTCTTGTGTTGGCTGCGGGGAGGGAAATGTGCCTCGTGACCGTTGGTTCTCGTTAGTGGCACTGTCACGATTGTGACGTGTGGGAATGTGGCTGCTGGGGGAATCTGGGCAGCTCTAACACCAGACAGGAATGCAGCATCCACCATCTTCTTCCACAGGGCTGGGATGGTCCAGGAATCCCCACGGGACACTTGGCACATCCAGGGGGATCGAGCCATGGCACGAGGCAGCCACCTGTGGCAGAATCAAGCCATGGCTCCACCAGAAGTTTGGGGAGAGTCAAACGATGGATTTTTGGCACTTGGAAAGTTGTATATGTTCAATATGTCTAATTAGCACTCTTTTATTCCTCTATGATAACTATATCAATAGCAGAGTTAATTACAAGCAATATTGACAGTGTTACACTATGATATGTACGCTTTTATAAATAGATCAAGGTAATTCTTAATTTACCAGAAATGCAGAGGGAAAAAAAACACTTGACAGGGATCTAACAGTTATGAACAAAATATGCCTAAAAATACATCCAGGAACTGGAATTGTTGTTTGGAGGAAATATCAACATAATGACATTTTTCTTAAAAATAGCAGAAAAACATCAGAACTATTTGCAAGTAAATGTGGGAGGCCTCAAGTGAGACATTCCAGAATTTGGGGGTTTGCTTTGGTTTTCAGAGGTGGGGAAGGAGCAGAAAAGCTGAAGAAGGGAACAATGAAGAACCTGTCTTGAATTCCTCAACCAAAGGAATTGTTTCTGAGTGCCTAGAGCTGCATCAAGGCAAAAGGCTGGAAAGTTTCTCTTGGATGAGCTCTGCTAAAATTGGCGAGTCCTTGCAGATGACTTGGATCCCAGCAAAATCTCCCTGTCCTATGGTAAATTTTGTGTTTCCAGGCAGCATCCATCTCCAGCCACAGAGTGCAAGTCCCTCACTGCCATGGTTAGATGGTGCTCTCAGCTGATACCAAACTGGTCTCTGTGTGTCCACCCTTGGGAGATCCCCTTGGGTTCTGCAGGGCAGCAGTGGAGACTCTCCCTCCAGTGTCACAGCAATGCCACCACCCTCCTCTCCATTTACCAACCCTACCAGCTGCTGGCTGGACATCCCAGCCCAAGAAACCCCTGGTTTGTTCCTGGGGAGCAGAGCAGAACTCATGGGATACAGTGCCCAAGCCCTGCAGTTGAGGAGCAAAAGGCCAAATCCTTCCCCTGGGAGAGATTTCATGGACCAAAATTTTTCGTGGAAAAAGTTTGGGAAATAAGAGCTTTGAAGTCAGTGGGAGTGATTTACACCATCATGTGGCCTTACTGCTAATCAAAACAGCATGAAAAATAGGTATCTGGAGTGGTTTGGGAGTTTTTTTTGAAGGCAGATCAGCTGTTATTACTGGAAAAACTGAACAAAGGTTCAGGGGCACAAGGACATCTTCAGCCTTCAAGGTCTGAAACTTGTCTTTAATTTCTCCAGCTGTTTCAGATAAATAATTCCAATGTTTGAAATGTTAAAATATTAAAAATTCAAATAACAACACTTCAATTATAAATAAAACTATGTACAGTATATATTCTATTACTATAGAATTAAGTGATAAAACAAAAATTTATTTATATTATTAGAAAACAAACATTCTGTATTAAAGAAAACCCCACAGACCCATCACCACTCTCTCCCCAGCTGCAAGCTCTTCATGTTTTTCTTTCTGCACCAAAGAGTTTTCAACTTTGGGGTCCAACTTCAGGGGTGTCCATCACCAACCTCCTTTGAAGCTCTTGAGGACACTTGAATTCCTGCAGGAAAAGTCTCTGAAAGTTTCTGGCCCTCAGTTACTGAAAATGGAATGAGCCAGGAGTACTTAGCAGCTGGGCTGAAGTTCTT
This sequence comes from Sakesphorus luctuosus, assembly GCA_013396695.1. Classification (NCBI taxonomy): domain Eukaryota; kingdom Metazoa; phylum Chordata; class Aves; order Passeriformes; family Thamnophilidae; genus Sakesphorus; species Sakesphorus luctuosus. The sequence goes on from VWZD01005377.1 coordinate 766,193, forward strand.
TGCATTTGTTGAAATGAAAAGGAAAGAAATAAAATCTGGGGGAATTGTTTTTATTGTTAACTCCTGTCTTCAAAATGCTGTAGCAATAACAAAGGCATCCTCCAGCACACAAAAGAGAAGAAAGAAAGGTTAAAGCTGGGTGGTACTTTACTGTAATTTTTTAAAAAAATCTTTTTACTTTAATTGCCAGTTGTGATGGCAAGGGGGAAAAATATGTAAAAAGCAAGAATAGCTAAAAATAGGTCAGATAAAAGGCAGCATATCTAGCCATAAATTATCCAGAGCCCAATAAAAGCTCAGTGAATGAGACAGTGGAATGTGTGGGGGCATGAAGACATAATGATATTAAATTAGAGCTTGCCTTCCAAACTGAAGAGGGCTGTGAATTACTCTCGGTTAAGAGCTTTGCAGTAATCGATAGCGGCTTTCTCCGCCTGTGGACAAGATCTCATAAATCCCTTTTATTTAAAGTGTCTGTGCAGCAGGAGCGTGTGCCACGGATGCTTCAAGAAAGGCGAGTGGGGAGGGTCCCCGCGCCGATGCGACCCCAGCGGTGCCCGGACTCTGCATCTCAGCTGGGATTTGCTCCTCCTTCCCGCCCCCGCTCCCGAGGGGAAAGCAGGGTGCTAAAGGCTGGATGTGCTAATTGCTGTGCCGTCGCACTTACGAGGTAAAGCACTGTCAGCCTGGGCTCCCTTTGGGGAATTAAATCTCCTTGAAATCCTCTGCCTGCACGGTGCACCATCCGGCTGGGAAACGTCTCTAAAATGTATCACCGTGCCCGAGTTTTCTCCCTGTGTTTAGACCAGTGTAATCCTAATGTGTAGGAACAACATAGTTTTCCTACACATCATTTGGTGATATTCTGGTGAGTGCCCAATTAATACAAATTATTCATGTCTGCAGCCACCTGAATTTATCTGAGCTGCAGTTCTGCCTTCCCGTGAGCCCCATCCCTTTCCACACAGTACCATTTGTGCACTGGTACAACTCCCATGCTTAGAAGTTCCCCATATTCTGAAGCCTGCCAAGCAATGCCGGTGTCTTGGTTTTTAGGGTGGGGTACAGTGATGTGATAGAAGTCTGTGAGCACAGAAGGTTTACAGAGCCTTTTATCCTATGGCCAAGAATTACTACGGGCCACAAAACTGTTCCTAACTCCCTCTTAACACACGGGAGACCAGCAATAAAAGACTACGAGTACAGTGTGCCACAGGAAGAGAGGATGACATAGTGGGCATGTCCCATGTCCCAGGTCACAGAATCATAGAATTGGTTGGGTTGGAAAAGACCTCCAAGATCATCAAGTCCAGCCCTTGGTCCAACTCCAGGCCCTTTACCAGATCATGGCACTCAGTGCCACGGCCAAGCTCACCTTAAAAACCTCCAGGGATGGGGAATCCACCCCCTCTCTGGGCAGCCCATTCCAATGCCTCAGCACTCTCTCTGCAAAGAATTTCTTTCTCATCTCCAACTTCAATTTGCCCTGGCAGAGCTTGAGCCCCCCGTGCCCCCTTGTCCTATTGCTGAGTGGCTGGGAGAAGAGACCAACCCCCACCTGGCCACAACTTCCCTTCAGGTAGGTTATAGTCAGAGAATCATAGAGTCACTATGGTTGGAAAAGACCTTCAAGATCATGAAGTCCAACCATTAGTCCAGCACCACCATGTTCACTACTAAACAATGTCCCCAAGTGCCACATGCAGAAGCATTTTGAACACTCCTGATGATGGTGATTCTACAACTTTCCCAGGCAGCCTGTTCCAATGCCTGGCCACCCTTTCAGTGAAGAAATTTTTCCTTATATCTAATCCAGACCCCCCTGGCACAATTTGAGTCCCAAAGGGACTCATTAAAGGCCTCCCAGAGGGGTCTAGAAAATGAGCCATGTCTCATACCATGGAAAAAAGTGACAAATGCCAGCAGTCCCAGTAAAGCCCCAGGATGAGCCAAACTTCTCTGCCTTCCTGTGATTCTTGCAATGCCTCTTGCATGTTAATAATTAATAGGAATCTGCTTCTAAGGCCATTACCTTTCTGATGGATTTAGGAAACAAGCCTTCACCACAGATGGACATAATCCTCAAAGCCACAGATGGACATGATCCTTGGAGGAGATGAGTAAGGACAGGGCTCACCTTGGCAATGAGGAGGAAAACAAACACTTGCTTTTGGCAATGGCACTGGGCAAAGGAGTTACCAGGAGCGTTATCAGGATCTTTGGAAGGAAATTGTCTTGCCGTGCAGCCGAGGTTTCTCAGCCCTACGTGTGAGAAAGCAGAGGCCTGCAGTTATCTGCATTCCTCTCATTCCACCAACAAAGTCTCCCTGTGGTTCATTTCCTCTAGAAAGGTATTAAGGAATATTAAAGGGATAGGAATCTGCTCATTAGACACACGTCCGGCAGATCCCTCACTGGCAAAGGAAAGACTGCAGGGCTTAATTTACCCAATTGTTGATGATTGATTAGCAAGGCCATTTTAAAATGCTTTTGATCCCCAAGCCCCTTCATTACAAGCATGGCTGGGGCTGAAGTGCTGGACTATTCCCAAGTAATCTCGGAACTTTGAACAAGTTTTTATTAATATTCCAATCAATAAGCACAAAGGGGCAGATGAAGAAAGGCATTTTTCCGCATTGCATCCGCCTTGCCAGCTTTTCCACAGGCTTGGATGGCTCACTTGGCTGGGTCACTGGGCTATTGGTGCTTTCCACAGCTGCACTCTGGGTGTGCAACACGACCTGTGCACGTGCACTTGGCCACAGAAGCTCCTGCAGCTGCGGCAGTTGTGCAACACACTTCAGATCTGCTGACAGTCACAGCTGCTTGTGTGTTGGAAATGTGCTTGGAATGCTGGGCTACCAGGGAAGTACACATGTGGCAAGGCAGATGGGGCTTCAGAATACTTGAAGGCCCCTGGGTTGTGCTGTTTTTACATGAGCCTTTTCATTTATTGTACAAAAATTTTATGTCTCTCACTGTGAGAAGGTGAACAAGTTCAGAAAGAGCTGACCAGCCCAAGGAGAGCCTGTGCTCAAGGAGAAATATCTTCTCTTCATCCTGAGTCCCCAGGCACGCAACAAGCACTTCAGTGAAAGGAGGGTGGAGAACAGGCAGAGAAATGGGAGATGCTGCCACAGGAGGCAGAGAAAGGCCAGGAGTTTGGCATGGAAGAGAAACTCTATATGAAACTGTTCCTGGTGTGTCTCTCATGCCTCAGGCCATCTCTATGTGAGCAGCCATGCCCCAGTCTGATCCCAGACCTGCCTTTGAATATGGATACAGACAACCTCCAGAATGATGCATTTGAAGGCTGATTGGACTCTGGTCTACTCAGGAGACACATGTGGTGCCAATTTGAACTTGGGTCTCCGGGGACTTGTTCGGCTGCAAAGTGATCACAGGTAACTCCTCAGACACCGATGACCACATGAGATCTGCTGATGAGAAGCCTTCTGTACAGAGCAGGCATTCAAATTATTATTAATCAAGGTCTCACATCTTATCATCTGCTTCTTATTCCCAGCCTGACTTCCAGGTGGCAGCAAGCTGTTCAGATGGGCTTGCTGCTCACCCACAGCAGTGCTCTGGGCTCCAGTGCACACCTCTGTGACCATGGAGAGGTTCCCTCCCAAGCTGTGCTTACAGTCTGCCTTGTTCTTTTGCATGGATAAGGGTGGAGATGGTTCAGAAATCAGCGACTGCATCTCACTCACCTCTCTCAGATGGCTCCAGCTCCAATGTCTGTGTCTGAGCTCATTGTCACAGGTCCCTCCTTCAGTCAGTGTAATGAAACAGGCACTTCTAAGATAAGCTCTGGTTTAGGCGCCAACTCCAGGATGAATTGTGTGCCAGCCTCCATTGCCCAGACTGGTTAGACAGATCTGAATTATGAAAAAACAATGTTCACCTTAGAGGTAAACATCTGCAAGGGATATAAACCGAATGAGATGCTTTCTACACAGGCATGTGAAAATGTTTCCTGCAGCTGGAGATTGGCAAGGGCTGCTTTGGACTAAAGGACCTGACTCTTCTCAGCAGAGATTCCCATGAATAGTATTAATAACAAGCCCCACACTCCCCTGAGTACAGTCACCTCCTCTGCAAACTGAGAATTAACTACTTGTGGAGCCCCATCACTGCAATGCAGTGACCGAAATAAGCACCTGAATTCAGGTGCTGCTGTGTGGCTTTCTCCATGTGAGCAAGGTGTCTCACCAGCTATGACAGTCAATGGAGATGAAGCTCGGAGTTTACAGGTTGGGTGTGATGCAGTTGACCAGCCATGAAAGTGTGATTTGGTTGCCTAATGTAAAAGATGGTGGCATTGTTGATGCTATCACAGAATCACAGAAAGGTTTGGGTTGGAAGGGACCTTAAAAGATCATCTAGTGTCAGCCCCCTGCCATGGGCAGGGACATCGTCCACTAGACCAGGTTGCTCCAAGCCCCATCCAATCTGGCGTTGTTATAAGATGTTACGCTTGGCCTCTGGCTACAGAACCAGAAAGCGTCACCTGCAAACCCAGTGTCATCCAGGTCTGTGTCTCCCACAGAACCACAGAATATCCTCAGCTGGAAGGGACCCATAAGGATCATGAAAGTCCAACTCCTGGCTCTGCACAGGACAGCTCCATGAATCCCACCATGTGCCTGAGAGTGTTGTCCAAATGTTTCTTGAACTCTGTCAGGCTTGGTGCTGTGACCACTGCCCTGTGGAGCCAACCGGTGTCCAACCAACCTCTGGGTGAAGGACCTTTTCCTGATATCCAACCTAAACCTCCTCTGACACAGCTCCATGCCATTCCCTCAGGTCCTGTCACAGGTCACCAGAGAGAGCAGTGCCTGCTTTTCCACTTCCCCTCCTGAGGAAGTTGTAGACTGCTCTGAGGCCTCCCCTTCCAGGTGCATGTGCATGAATTGGGTACCCTGGGACATCCCAAATGGCCACTTATATTTAGGCAATCAAATCACTCCCCGTGACACTGAGCACATAGGCTGAATTCCAGCCCAGGTCACCACCATGGTGAGGCCTTAGACAAAGCCATGACACTCCCCCAAAAGAACCCACTGTCCTGCTCTTGGTGGCATGACAGAGGTGTGAGCTCTGCTCTCAGGTGCAGCCACGCTGGTTACTTGTGCTTTCCTGTTAGTCTGTCCAGGAACATCTCCCTCCTGGAATGACATGTTGAATGAAAGGCAGTCAAGGCAAAAAACACACAAGTGGCCATATCTGGCAGGGATGTGGTGGCGTTAGGGAAAATTTGAGTAATTTCAGACAGGAATTTATTGTTATGCTTGTTTTTGAAGCTTGGCAAAGTTTTAACAGCAGACACTGACACTACTATGACTTCTAATGTTAACATAATTTTAAAGGACTCAGTGTCTAAGAGCTGAATCCCAACATTCTGGACATCAGTGCAGAGCAAGGCCAGAAAGGCTCAAATATCAAGGTAGTAATCATGTTCTTGTATCTACAGAGACTAAAGTCAGCATACAATAGCCTTTATAGGAGCAGTCAATGGGAAGCAGAAGAAACGTATTGCTGAAAATCATCAGCAAGTTCTTTTTACCCAGAAAGAAGTACAGTTAAACAGAATGAGGAAAGGGCAGCACATTCAACCCTCAGGTCAGTTCCTCTTCAAGTTTCTTCAAGAATTGAATGTCTCTAGTGGATGTGGCATTTTAGGTACCATTGACCAGAGACAAAAGAAAACACACCTCCCAGATCTTCTTGGTAGACCCATGAAGTTTGTTGCTCTTTTTCCATTTCCCTGGAGTCAGGCAATTACCAGACCTTCTAAGTTTTCATTTTTTGGGGGGGAAAATATGTTTCTGGTTCCTGTAATAATGAAGAAAAGGGTCAACCTTGAAGATTTAGAAGTATCATTTTTTTATCAGTATGAACACCTAACTTTCCTGAGGGTGGACGGGATTGGTATCATCATTTTAAACGGTGGAGTTGATAATTCTGGACCAGCACTACCCAAATCAGCATCCCATCTCCTCATCACTCAGCAGATCAGCAGAGATCACTGACTTAAAGGGAAGGAAAGGTCAGGTTTGCACTGGGAAAACACAGGGAAGGGCAGACCTGAGGAAGACAGTCACTGTGTCTTTCTCCTTGCCTGTGATAACCCCACAGTGAGTTGTGAGGGCAAACACATCACGTACTGTCAAGTGCTCTGGAAAGCACTCAGAGCAGGATGAGCTCATTGACTGTCAACAGGCTGACTGTTCTCTCTGACCTGCTTTTTAATATGATCTCTCACCAAAACACTGTTTTATCTTCCTTTCAGCTTGGAAAGCTGACTCTGTCCTTCCTCAAGTGAAGCTCAGCTCCCAGTCTCAGCTGGATATCCTGAGCACTCATTTTAGGTGATTAAGAGACAAGTTCAGCTGCAACATTTCTGCATGGCACAGACACATTGGATGCACTGATCCATCTACCAGCTGGGCAGCAGGCCAAGGATGACCAGTCAAACTTCCAGCCTGCTTTTATATATCAAGGTGAGGTCTACAAGCTCTATTAATTCTGGGATAAATTCTACCCTGTGAGACTCATGGGCAATTCCCATTTTCAATACCCTCTTTCACCTGGTGGGATTTAGCCCACCCTGCACATCACTGTAAAATCTGTCCCTCATTTCCCATCCTGGGTCATCTCATTTCACAATCAGTGCCAAAGTCAGGAAACCTCTGGCTACATTTTCTTCAGCATTTAGGTTAGGAAGGGAATTATAAGTAGACTATTACTCAAAGGAAAAATTCCACTAGCCTGTGATGGATGCAAATTTGTAAAGAGAAACTCCTCTTGACCCAGGGAACTCTCTGGAGAAAAGGAGTAAAAAAGCAAGCCAGAGTAAAAACAAGCTGCAAGGCAGGACACGGCCCCTGGACTTGGGTCCTGCAAAGTTCAGATTCTCTGAAGATCTTCTCACATTTGCTCCTCTGAACCTGAAATCCTGTTCTGCTTGTCAGCTCAGCAAGGGGATGGGTCCAAACGTGCCACAGTTCCCTCTCTGCAGCATCAGGGGCACCAGCACTTGTCTGTGTCCCTGAAGTTCTCCAAGTGCTTGCAAATTGTTCAGATGCCGAGTATGATCTAAACAAACTGAGCTGGGGGCTGTATAAACTATCTACACACATAAATTGAGCTATTTAAGAGGGGAAGAAGGAAGGTTTTGTTTGTGTATTTTTTTATTACAGGGTATAAACAGGCAAATAAATAACTTACCATGTGATCCATGTTTAAAGGCAGCCCAAATCCATTCCTGCTGTGTCTTTCAGAGCCCTATTCAAAGTCAGAGACAGGCTAGGGAGCAGCTATACATTTATTTTATTGCTCTGCAGTAAGAAAACAAGCTCAAATTAGTTGAAAGTGAGGATGGGAAAGAATGTGGCCATTCTCTTCTTCTAGGTCCTGGGAGGAATCTCTCTGTATTTCTTGGATAGAGTTCATTTCACCAGCCTTTAGAAGTCCACATCGTGTATGTCTCCTAAAGGACTGGTCATGGAAGGCTCCCTTTATGGAGAGGATGGGACATTTCTACATCATGAGTCATCTGACCTTGTCTGAACTATTTTAGACAGTCAGATAAGCATCATCCTCTGTCTTCTGGGAGCAGTTGCAGCAGGGACATGGACTGGCAGTGCTTGGGAGATGACACAAGAGGCTCAGAGGAGAGGACAGGCTTGTTGTCAGATGGTTCCAAAATCACAGAAATGGACTCCCAGGGACTGCACACCCAGGACTGCACAACATTTCAGCACATCCTGGTAGTGCTACATTTGTTCAAGAAGCCAACAAGAGAAAGCAGGGTCTTTAAAGATGCTTTTAAAGGTTGTGGGAATGGAGACGCAACTTGAAAACGTGGTTGAGAAGACTTTGGTAGATCATTTGGTCTTCTCCTCCTGTGACTAGATTGGGGTTCAATCAGCTGCATGTTGTGATCTCTATCTAGATTAGTCAACAGTTCCCAATGTGCATTCAGTTCATAACTACCACAAGTTGTTGTTGCATCATTTCACCCCTAAACCAATCACAAGGCATGAAGACAAACAAGAAACATATAATTACCCACTCTGAATCAAATCAAGAAGAAAGGGATGATTGGACACACTCCCTTAAAGATGTTAATGCAGAGTTTGGCTTAGCCTTGGTATTTGTATAAAACTGCCCATCATCTTCCCAGGATGTCTCAACATCACAAAACCTAAGCTTTTCTTAACTATATTAAGGAAAAAATAATGCTCTTTTCTCCCATCTGACTTATTCCCTGGACTAGGTTATTTGCTGCTTTAGAAAGGATACAAAATGAAAGCCACAAAATAGGCAGGAGTTTTCTCTGCAAAATCCAGGCTCACTATGTCAGACTTGTGGGCTTGGATACAACTAAAGTGTTGAAAAGAACCTCAGTGAAATACAGGGAAGGGAAAAGCCTTGTTCATGTTTCGGGAGGTCACAAGGTGTAATAAAGGACCATAATATTGAATGCAAATATGTACTCTGGATCAGTTGACTGGCTCTTTGAGTTTGGTTATTCAGTTACAGAGCAATGTTTCTCGCTGTTGCCTTTTCAACAAACTTCAGAAAGTAGATCTTGACTTTTAATTTAGACCAGATTTGTCTCTTTCTAGGAAAAAAAAGCCCAGAGTATCTATGGTAAATGACACTGCCAAACCTGTTTAATATGAATTCGCTCCTTTATCGAGGAAAGGGGACCAGAGCTTGGCATGATAGTGGATTGATGAGGTATCTTACAAGATTTCTGACCCAAAGGTCAAAACGCTGTATCCCACTGCATTTTAGCAGCTCCAGAATTCAGCAGCTCCAGAATAGCAGCTTCAGAATTCAGGAAAAAAAATCAGTTGGAAAGGACCTTTGGAGATAATCCAACCCATCCCCCTGCTCCAAGCAGGGCCAACTTCAACAGTTGCTCATATCTTTACACTTTTTCAGCCTGTGTTCAGAAATAAGGTCTGTGAGTGAGTCTGCTCTCCCTCAGTAGGAATTGTGTGAAAATTCTGCTTTCCAAGACCTTTTCCAGGGAGATCTTGGCAGTACAGCAGACTGGGTGACTTTTCCCTGGATATTTCCTTACTGGTACTCTAACTATCATCTGAATTCCAGTTCCACAACTTAGACTTCAGTGGCAGCTATTTCCTTTATGTCCATGTTAAAATAGCTCATTTCCCTCCAAAACCAGCCCAAAGCACTCAGTATCTTACCTCAGCTTGCTCAGAGTTAATGCACTTTCTGACACTTTGTGACATGTTTAGACCTGTGTTCATTCTCCATTTCCAGGCAGAGCTGGTGCATGCTGGGGCAAGAATTATATCAATAGTGACAGGCTGATATTCTCAGCTTCTGATTTTGCTCAGAAAGAGAAAAAAGCAACATTAGTAGTGGAAAACATTGATTTACAGTCAGGGGGACAGAAGCATCCATCCAATAGGCTTGGTTTCTCTTGCTGTCCTACTGAAAGGAACAGCCCTGCTTCCATGGCATTCCCTTTTCTTCCATGTACACTGAGGTTTGAGGTGGTGATTATCCCCCATGGCTGCACCCCATGAGTGGCATTCACGCCTTCCTCCTCCTTGTGTCCAAGGGAATGTCATATGCAGAGTGACACGTGGGAGCACAGCTCAGCAACAGACTGCACAAAAACTTTCCTACAGGGATCTCTGTCTTTTTGTGTAACTGTTGACATGGGAGGGGGGGAAATACTTAACTTACTCTGAGGAGGCAAAGCTGGAGAGGTTTATGGTGTTAATTACATATTTTCCTGGTGCAGCTTGAAGGGAAAACCTGAAAAGCTTGAGTCAATTCCTGAAGTTTGCTAACTTAGGCTTCTGGGTCCCATCAGCAAAGCTGGTCATAGAGTCAAGAAGTCATAGAATTAGAGAATCTCTTGAGTTGGAAGGGACCCACAAGGATCATCAAGTCAAACTACTGGCCATTCACAGGAGAGCCCAGGAGTCACACCATGTGCCTGAGTGTGTTGTCTAAACACTCCTTGAGCTCTGTCAGCCTTGGTGCTGTGACCACTGCCCTGAGAAGCCTGTTCAGTGCCCACCATCCTATGGGTGAAGAACCTTTTCCTAATATGCAACCTAAATCTCTCCTGACACAACTTCATGCCATGGCCTCAGGTCCTGTCACTGGCCACAGGAGTGAAGAGATTGGTACCTGCCTCTCCTCTTCCCCTCTTGATGGTGTTGAAGGCCACGGTGAGGTCGGACCTCAATCTCCTCTTCTCCAGGTTGAACAAACCAAGTGACCTCAGCAGCTCCTTGTATGACTTCCCCTCTAGGCCTTTCACCATCTTCAAAGCCCTTAATGATGTCTCAGACCAGGACTTGACTCATAGTCAGCATCGTCTGTTCAAGGTCCTAATGGAGCCATCTCAAAGAAATCTGGCTGCTTGTTCCCCCCTGCTCCAATTTATCAACATAACTACCTCTTTGAGGAGAGGCACAGGCTCTGTTTTAATTCAGCAACTGTTTCTGGAGGCATTGGGGTATACCCAGTGTTGCTGGATGTATGTCAGTGCTCTGAGTGGTTCAGGAGAAGCCATCAGTAAAAGCAACACCACAGCGGCTGGAACAAAGGATCAACAGCAAAGCTCATAACACACCATCAACGTCCCCCTCCAAACTCTGAATTAAACACCCACTCAGCTGAAACGCTTGAATGATGAATATCATCATCTGGGGGTGGTGAGGAGGGAAATCTAGGCGGCTTTCTTTTTTTCCAGTGCTACAGAAAGAATTTCCTTCCTGCTGCAGATGTGCAGCTCAGAGCTGGAAACAGTTCCCCGTCAAGTTCAAGCAGCTGTACTCATGTGTCACCAGGCAATGAGAGTCCAGGCCCGGGCTGTCAGCTCCACTATTGAAATTAATGGGCCAGACTGTTTATGTTAGTGGAGATCGTCCCTTTTGAATATATATATTATGCTGAATCCATAATGCAACTGAAAATTGGCAGTGCAGAGAGGAGGGGAGAGGGCCAGGAGAAGGCAAAATGGAGAGGGAAATGACAGGGTGTAAAAAGAGAAAACTCGGGAGAGGGAGAAAACATCCTCGGGGGAGGGATATTAATTCGATGAAAGAAGTGTAAGAAAAGGCAAGATCTGATCAGATAGCACTGGAATGAGAGAGAGAGAGAGAGAGAGAGGAAGACAGTTATACATATAGATACATAGATGGGTAGATATTTAAGATCCATGCAAGAACAAACTTGGTGTGGGACTGTATCAGTGCCCTAAACATCAGAGGTCACTTGGATCAAACACCTACAAGGGTCAAAAAAGCTTTCAGCACTAACAGCAAACTTCAAACTAGAGAACAAACACAGTCCAGCAAGGGAATGTGCTTTTTTGTTTTTTTCTTCCTTACTTAGTATTCAGGAGAAACAGCATTTTTCTGCAGCGTTTAGAGAGAGTAAATAATCAGGAACATGCTGCTGGAAGAGCTGGGAAGGGGCCAGAGAACATGGGTGTGAGGCAGGGGAATGGCCAGACACTGGAAGGTTTCCCATGTGCATAGGAAGGTGATAAGGACTTCTCCATCCAAGCTGGAGGAGAGGGTGGGGCAGTTTTTGCAGCCTGTCTGCATGTGGGACGAGGTGATAGCCCAGATCCTCTCCCTCCCAGCGGATTGCTCTGATGCTCCAAGCACAGGCAGCAGGATGGGAATCTCATGCCCCTATCAAAGGAGCCCTGTTGGTTTCTCCTTTTACAAGGATTTGGCTTGCCTGGGCTTTTTATGGAGGGATCACACCACTCAGCACTTCAAAGGACTTATTGTCAGAGTTGTTTGGGACTCCCAAGGCCACCGAGGGCTGGGGGCAACCTCCAAGGTCAGGCTGAGCTGAGGGAACTTCCAAGGCCACTCTAGTCCGGGGAACAGTTGAAGGCTTGGCAGAAACAAGTCAGTCCATCAGGAGAAATGCTGGGGACTCCTCCCCACCTTTGATACATCAAGAAGAATCAGGACCCATTTCGTAAGATGTTGATAGAATTCGTAATTTCCTGAAAAGAAACAAAAAGAGAAGTGACCTTATCTTGAGATCAGAAGCATTGCTTTCAAAAATGAGGTTAAAAATGGAGACAACCCAGAATTTGGTTGACAATTTATAAGGGAAATGGTTTCTTTGTCAAGATTGTTCTGTTCAAGCCCTATTTTTATTTTGCAATCAGAAATATGAAGCTTCTGATCTGTAAAAGAATGTGTCTTTCTTTTCTTATGTTTTCTGTGCAAAAAGTTGCATTTTTAACAGCTGCTTTTCAATGCTGCTGCTGCAGTGAAATAAATGCCCTACTCCAGCCTGCACTGGTGGGGCAGTAGGACAAGGGCAATGGCTGGGGGATGTTGGGTTTCCCTGCATTTCCCTGCAGTGCAGCCGTGCAGGGGAAAGCAGAAATGATTCAGAGGTTCAATCCTGACGTGAAGAAAACATCAGCTTCCCCTGCATGTGGAGGCTCACAACTCCAGGAGTGTGTAAATGCATTTTTCTTCTGAAGGAGTTGGTGTCACAGGGGTTGTCCCAGCTCCGGGGTGCCGTGAGAGGAGGCTGCTGGAGAGGGAAGGGTGGTTTGTGAACAGATCCCAGTATTCAACTGACAAGTATTAATGGGCCAGGAATGCTGCAGCTGTAAAGTGGGAAAACAAAACAATTCTGTTTTGCAGGAGGACTTCACTGAAGATGACTCCACTAGCACACGATCCACCAATCCATCTCCTCCCAGAATCCCACATGAGAAGGTGGGATAATTACTATAATTCTAATGTACTCCATGATGATTTAAATACACTGGGTAAACTAAAAATACCCTGCTTTTCCATGAGGGCACTGACTTTCTGAGGTAATGCTGCCCCAGAGCTGCTGGTGGTTCATGTGCCAGCCCCTTCTGTTACCCCTCAGGGTTCCATAAACCTTGTCACAACTCCTTCCCTTTCACCCTGTGGAAAGTCTTTGCCTCCTGCATTTTGCAAAACTCTATTTGAGAAAAAAAAAAATTCCTCTGCTCTTTCTCTTTCAATCTGGAGATCAGGCAGCAAATTACATCTGCCATGGCTGTAGGAGAGCTGCAGAAGGAACAGAGGATGGAGAAGAGAACGTTTGCAGCAAGGGTGGGAGCAGAGAGCCTGGGCCAGCTGAGTGCTTCATTATGCCTGGAAGTGTCAGTGAAGCGAATAGTGTGTTTCTAACACAGTCCTGAGTGTTGAAATACTGCTTAAATTGCCTCCAGAGCTGACATGAAATCTGAAGATTTGGAAGCATCTCCTGTGATTGATTGAGTGACTGATTGATTTGATTATATATATTTTATATGTGTGCGTTAGGGCTGGATTTGGCTGTCTAAACATCGTCTCCTAGAGCCAAGTTGGAATCTCCAGGGTATCCAGCCCCAGACTCCAGTTCTTGCTTCTGAGGACTGCTTGTCTTCCCTCAGCTCTGTGTCACTTTGCCAACACCGTGGGATGTCTCAGATGTACAAGGGCATCTCAGATGGCACCAGGCTTCTGTGTGTAGGCATCTGAATCCCACCCCCTGAGTCATTAGGGCTCACAGAGATCATGTTTTCAAAGTGCTTCTCTGCAGTCACTGGGATCAGAACTTCACCTTAAAAATAAATAACATCCAAAGCCAAGAGTTTCTTGGATAGTCAATTAATTTTGTGGGGGCCAGTTTGGAAATATTCTGAAACCTGATCCTTGTTGTAAGTTGGGAATCTTGGCAGCCATGTCAAGAAGCAAACTGTGTTTATTTTGCCTATAATTGTTTCTACTATATAACCAGGAAATAATAATAAAAAAAGAGCCTCTTCTCCCTTAATTTATTTTCAAAGGTCTTCATGGATCCCTTGCTTGTCCCCCATCATGCTGGAAGGAAGGAAACCTAAGATGAGGTTGGCTCTTGCATCTGTGCAGAGGCAAAATCCTTAGATAAAATCAACATGATTGTTGATGTGAGGTGTACTTAGTAACACAGAAGTTAACTGGACCGTTCCTTAGGATTACTTATTTCATAAACAAGGGGAAACATGCTTCTTCCCTGGATGAGGATCCAGGCTGGGCTTTGTCCAGTGCTGGGGGGTCTCTGATTTGGAATTGCACAGTTTTTGGGTCTTGAGCAAAGAATGGGGGCAAAAGGGTCAGTCTGGACTGCCAGGTTTTTGTGCTCCTTTGTAGGGTCTCCTGCATGAGACCTTCAGGGCAATCTCACAGTGAAGGAAACAAAGGATTTCACCAACTCCAGCTGATATGAAACTGATGACCTTTGTTCTGCTCCTTGGTTGACCACTGAGAAATTATTATTGCATAGATAAAGATCATAAATTTTTGTGCCTGGCTTTTTTCCTAGATCCTGTTTAACAGTGTTTCTTGGCAGTCTCTTAGTAGATACTTTTTAGCCCTGGCTCTCTTCCTGGAGTTCTGGCAATTAAACATATTAACATTCATCTTTAAAAATAGCAAGGAGTGGGTAACCAGCCTGCCCAGATGAACATCCCTGAATGTGGGGAGAGCCTGCAATGGAACAAAGCCCAGAGCTGAACCATGCAGATGGTGGAGAATATACCTGGTCTCTCAACAACCTTTCCACTCTTTTCCAGGACCTCCTGGACCAATCTCTTCTCTTCTCCCTGATAAATTCAAGCCCATCACTTCCAGAATTTGCATCCCTTGGCTGGTTTATACAGAAACCAGCGTGTTGAGAGGATGTCTCTATCTTTAAATAAGTGCTACAATTTAGGCTGGTTTGCTCCCAGACAGAGCAATGTGCATCTGCCATGTTTTCCAGGATGCTGTGGTGTCAGTGAGGCTGTTGAGCTGGGAAAGCGAAAAACAACAAACGGTCCTTCTCCTCCCTCTGCTTGAGCTCTGACAGCATGAAATGGAAATGACCTGGCTGGTAATTTAGTCTCGAACTTCCCTGCTTGAGCCTCTCTTGGCCTCTCTAAAATGTGGAGGAAACACATTATCAATATCTCAGGATACTGATGGCTGCTCAAGATGAAACAGACCCCTCTGGGAGGAATATTTTCATCTCTGCTTCTCTCCTCACTTCTCCATCAGCGAGGACAGTGGGCAAAGAGAGGTGTGTGGAAAGATTCAGCTGCTGAGCGAGCACAGGGAGAGATGAGAGTTGTACACCCCAAACACACCTCCATAGCAAGTCTTTGATGTGTGTTCCTGATGTTACCTAGTGAAGTTTTTCTTCCAGCTACTTCCAGGCCAGTTTCCTGCACTCAAGAGACACTCTGTACTCTCATTTCCCAGGGTTTCTCACCCAAGGGCACCGCTGTGATGTTTTTTCTGTTGACCATAAAGCTTAAATCTCTCCCTCCTCGGAGATTTGGACAAGGCTCAGAGTGGGTGGAAACTCAGGCCAGGATGACAAATGGAGGGCAACAGAATTCCTGCACACTGTTATCCCAAAGGGAGATCGTGGGGCTGGACCATCGACAGTGAAGATGTCCAAGGACAGGGAAAGGGAGATCCTGAGCAGGGAACTGGAGGAGCAGGAGGTCTGCAGCAGATATTAGTAGATAATCAGCAAAGGAAAGCAGCAGACAAGGAGAGCTTCCCTTCAGTAGCCTACAAGAGCCCACTGCCAAGGACAGTCCTGCAGAACTGGGACTGGCCAGAGCAGGAATTTTGATTTGGAATTCACGAGAGCCAGGATACAATTGAGCAGAATTTGAATGTACAAATAAGCCCATAAAATACAGAGTGAGCACACTGGAAATGATGAACCTTGAAGGGCAAGAAAAGTCCTGCTCCTTCCACTGACCACTCCACAAAAACATGGGTCCCTCACATCTTTCCACTTTGCAGAGTTCCCAGATTCTGGGATCTTGGGGATTGTTCGGGGGCGAAGGTCAAAGGCATGTGCTCAGTAGATGGCTACAGGCTGGACAGGGCTCAGTGTAGGGCACAGCAGAGCCACTTCCATCATGGGCATGGCTTGTGCCCCTTTCCCTCTGGCCAGGCAGCTGAGGATGAGTTCAGAAAGCAATATGTGGAGGCAGAACTTCAAGGAGACTTTGTCACTGCTGTGCCAAGACCTGGTCCCCAAACCTGGGCATTTTCCATGTTATACAAAGGACGTTTTTCAATACCTTGTTGAAGGTGAATCCACAGGTTGGTGGTGATGGCAACGAGAGGTGGATTTGGGGTATGTAACGTAGGAGTAGGAGGCAGCAGTTGTGCAAATACACAGTGGGTGAGTGTAAAGGAAGAGTGGTACTTGTAGTCATCCTCTTTTGGAGGGATGCAAGGTTCCCAGGACCTGGAAATGTCTTTATGCCTCTCTATGATTGGTGGTGATGATGGCTGTCCCATAATTTTTACAAATGAACCATTTGCTCTTGAAAGCTTGACCTTTTAGCCCTCAATTCTTTAAAATCAACAGGAAGACTATAGCATTATCTCACAATACCCAGGCCTTGAGGCAACGCCTTTCACCAGACATTTGAGGTTTTAATAATTTTTGGTGTTTCTCATAATTTCAGTTAATAAATCCAGGGTGGTTACAGTGATGATTCATGCAGGATACATCCTGTTTCTTCTCTCCCACATCTCTCTGGCAAAAAGCTGCTATGGATTAGGAACCTTGCCCTTCATTTTTGGAAATTGCTCTCCCACTATAGACTTCAAATGAGAATTGCTGTGGTATTTCACTGTGTGCTATTTCAGAGTGCTGGCTGCTTTGATGCAGTCATCATCTATATGGAAAAGAGGTGTGTGCATGAATCAGTGGTATAGTTCAGCTGCATCTGCATTAGAAAGGCATAAAAATGAATGAAATGCAGTAACTGAAATGTGCTCTCCCAGGATTCTGTGCTAAATCGGCACTTCAGATACACACCAAGGCACTTTTCAGGCACAGGCTGCAGAACAAAGAGGGTCCTGCAATTTCACACCACACTTTCTACATTTCCATCTTCACCTCTGGTGACTGGAGCGTGTCAAGGTTTATGTGAGTTCCCCAAAACTTGGAGGATACATCTTTCATCTGCTGTTTTTTAAAAAAATCCCAAACTTTAGAATGGTTGCTTTTCTACTTCCATGTTCTTTTTTTCATTGCCCACTTCTAGAAAAAGCCGGTGGTTTTCAGACCAGACTCTGGAAGAAGGCTGCTCTTCTTCATCAAAGAAGCAACAGAGCAAATTGTGATCAATCATCTCAATTCAAAATGGTTGGTCCATGCAGCTTTGGACAGTCTTAAGAGGGTCCTTTGCAGGAGCAGGATTAATTTTCTGCTTTGAGTCTGCTCATCTCCCCAGCTGGGATATCAGAGCCACACATCCCAAGACTGCTCCTCTATTTGATCAATTAATAAACATAGCAGTTAAAAGACAAAGTCAGAAATGCCCAGAGGAACAGATGATCTTCACTGCCTTCCTTGTTATTGAGTAACAACGGGGGAAAAAGAAAATATCCTCACTTTTTCCCAGCCTAATCCCATCACCTGTTGCACCTCACATGCCAGAAGCCTCCACAGGAACACAGCCTATATCTCAGTGAGAGAGAAGACCACAACACCCAGAGTTAGCAGCACTGGTGGGGTGGTTTCTGCCTCTGGGATGCTTAAAACTGTGCCTTATAAGAGTGTAGAGTGATGGGAACTGCTGGAACATGATTAACTTCATCTAAAACTCACATTTAAAATAGGTCAGGCAAATTCCCCTCAGACACTGCACCTTTCTCACCACTGGCTCTAAAGGGAGCCTGGTCATAGCTGTAGACTGTGAAAATACTGGCTGAGATGAATTTCACACCTTAAATGGAGGGATCTCAGTATGTACTTTAGTTCTCTTTGTGTGCTGTGTAAAGGGGACAAGCCCAAAGAAGAGGCCATTAGGTTTTATCATTGAAGGAGGCTGCAAAGGGGAGAGACTTTTGACAAGAGCACGAAGAGACAGGACAAGGGACGATGGCTTCAAACTGAAGGAGGGTGGGTTTAGATTTCATATTAGGAAGAAATTATTTCCTGGGGTGAGGCACTGGCACAGGTTGCTCAGAGAAGCTGTGGATGCCCACAAATTGAAGTGTTCAAGACCAAGTTGGATGGGGCTTGGAGCAACCTGGTCTAACGAGAGGTGTCCCTGCCCTGGAAGGGGGTTTGGAACTAGATAGTATTTAAGATCTCTTCCAAATGAAACCATTCTAGGATTCTATAATCATCACTGCCTTGATTTCCTAATCAACCAACAAATACTGGGGACAGAAGAGGCTGCATTAGGCATGTCTTTGCATTCCAAACCATGCTTTAATGGCTGAGCTTCTCTTTGCTCTGGTGCTTCCAGGTTATGAATCAATGGGACCATCCTCACTGCAGTTTTAGAAACACAAAGCATTTCCCCTTATTGCCAAAAGCACAAAAAAGAGCAAGTAGAAGAGGAAATGAGCAGCCAGCTCTATCCACTATTAACATCTCTGCAACTCAGGAGGTATGTTCAGGTGAGTTTATCTTCCCACCTCCAAAAACTGGCAGGTTGAGTAAAAGCACTTGGTAGCAGAGTGACCCCAGGGAGGATGAGATACCTTCTGCATAATTATCTCCAGTCAGGATTTGGCTCTGCTGTTGCAGATGTTAATCTTTCACACCCACTGCAGAGTGGCCACAGAACAGTCCTTGTGGTGAAACCCATGAATAGAAGGCAAAGGAATGCAACGTTCCTCTTGTTTTGC
This sequence comes from Sakesphorus luctuosus, assembly GCA_013396695.1. Taxonomy (NCBI): domain Eukaryota; kingdom Metazoa; phylum Chordata; class Aves; order Passeriformes; family Thamnophilidae; genus Sakesphorus; species Sakesphorus luctuosus. The sequence continues at coordinate 784,897 of VWZD01005377.1, forward strand.
CATGGTTCAGGATCAAATGCATCACACACCGGCAGCACCTCTCGCCTCACAGCTGTGCCTTATCACAAGGTGTATCCTGTTGGCATCACAGCACCCCCAGCCTCAAGCTGAAACTCCTATCAAGCCATCTCTGCCCTCAGGATCATGTAACTAAAAGGTGATGGGGAAAAAAAAAACCCAAACCAAGCACAATGTGCTGGGAGAGATCTAAGCTTTGATTCAGTAAAGGCTTTGAGGATGTGTTTCATTTAAATGAGCCTTGAAATTCACTCCCATCAATAAGCCTTAAGAACATTCTTATGAAAATAAACAATGAATATTTCTCTCCTAAAAAAAGGCAACAAACTGGAGCCAACTCAAAATCTACAAAAATAATCACCATTAATTTACAGCCTAATCAAGTGTGGGAGATACTCTTGGTTTCTTCAGGATCTTCATAAGGCTATTATCTACTGGAATCAATAACCACCTTGTAGTAAAACCCCAAGGTACTGGCAGAGGCAACCACAATACTCCCTGCAATTGTTGCTCAGCCCTTATTTATGGGAGCATGGTCACGAAAACCAACTGCAGAACACATTCAGACCTGGCCTAACCTGGCACAGTGTCTTTGGGAGAGGCACACACTCCTGCTGAACCTGAACTCTCAGGTAATAAAAACCCACCCAGGAGAACACATTTCCTCCCCAGCCCAACTCCCAAACTGCTGATTTATGGGGCAATCGGGTAATCCTGGGGTTAGCACAAGTTTGGGATTCACTATGAACGGCATCATTGAAACTTTTGTTTCTCTGGACATTAGTGACTGCACCTTATGCTGACAGATCCCCTTTCGTGTGATCCTTAGCCTTGGTCTTACATGGGCCTTAAAGAGATAAAGGATGGGCACCTGTAACTGTAATGAAACAAATTAGGTGAATATGTTACCTTGCATTTCTGGGAACACTTAACGCTAGAAAAGATAGTAACCAGGGCTCAGCTGGCACAATGTGACTCTTTACACTGTGGTAACTGTATCCTTGAACATGAGACAACAGCGTGAAATGGAAGGGAGAGTGGCACTGATCCAAACCTAGGTTTGATAAAGCACTGCCTGTTTGGAGTCTTGTAAATCCAGCAAGGATGCAGAGTGAGGTGATTGTCCACCTCTACTCTGCCCTTGTCACACCGCACCTGCAGTGCTGTGTCCAGCTATGGGGTCCCTAACACAAGGACGTGGGGCTGTTGGATCACTGGATATTATAGCTGGGAGGGATCCACAAAGATCCTGGAATCCAGAGAGGCCACGAGGATGATCAGAGGGCTGGAGCCCCTCTGCTCTGGAGACAGGCTGAGAGAGGTGGGGGTGTTCAGCCTTGAAAAGAAATGGCTCTGGGCACACCTTAGAGCTCTTTCCAGAGCCTAAAGAGGCTCTGAGAGATCTGGAGTGGGACTTTGGACAAGGGTATGGAGTGACAGGACAAGGGCAATGGCTTCAAACCGTGTGTGGGCAGGTTTAGATTAGATTCTTCTCTTTGAGGGTGGTGGGCACTGGAATGGGCTGCCCAGAGATGCTGTGGCTGCCCCATCCCTGGAAGTGTTCAAGGTTGGATAGGCCTTGGAACAACCTGGTTTAGTGGAAGGCGTCCCTGCCCATAGGAGGGGATTTGGAACTATGTGATCTTCAAGGTCCCTTCCAATGCAAACCCTGCCATGTTTCTATGATTCTGAGATGTGGAGTAGGCAATCACAGCTCTTGGATGGGTTACTGTCACTCGCAGGGGGGACATCAGTGCTTGATGGCCATCGAGGGCAGGGACTGGTGGATGAATTGGCAAGTACAATTTTATGACCTGCAGCAAATCTTCACCCAGACAAGGTCCTTCCTGGTCTTCCAGCTGGTGACCCCACATTTTTGCTCCCCAGAGCACTGGCTGTATAGACTGTTTGTTGGTGACCAGCCCATTTCCCTGTTCCCTGCCAATTGTGCTTCTTGTTTTCAGGCTCCCTGCAGGCAGAGGAGGCAAAGAGCTTTCCCTCCCCCTCCTTTCCCTTTTCCTACAGTAGGAAGCTCTTGCACAGAGACACAGGGAATCTCATGAGGCTCATCCCTCTCTTGCAGAGGCAGCAAAGGCCTTAGGGTGTCCTTGTGCCCTTTGGTGTTGTTTTGCTTTATGCTCCTACTAAATCTGTCCCCAGGGCTCAGGGTGGCTGTGGCAGCCCTGGGGCTTGGCACCACGATCTGTTTTAAGGTTGCTGTGGTGACTGTCATGGCAGCATTTAAAAATGGCACAGGCTGCTATTTAATGCCAGCTGGGCAGGGATTGCAGGGGAGGTGGGTCACTGACCCGGCATGACCTCTCACAGATTGATAGCCCTTTACAGCAGGATCCTTGTGGGGGAAGGGGCATTCACGTCTACCTGCATCCACAGGGAGTTCTGAGCACTTTGGATGAGGTTTGGAGGGGTTTCCATGAGGGGGACTGAAAGTTCAGGCCAAGAACTGCTGTAACCAAAACTGGTCTTGAAGAACAAGGTGTTTTATCTTCCAGCAGAAAAACCTGCTTTAATTACACATATGTAGGAAGGAGAGGAGTAAGAACTGATGATAAGAGAGATGCAGCAGCCCCAACAGAATTAGCTTAATTTCTCCTTTGCCCTTAATTATCTTAGAGGAGGAAGGGCTTGAGGGATATAAATGCCTGGGGAGGCGAGGGGGAAGGGAAGGCATCATGATAGGCTTGCAAGGCTCTCCCAGACATTCCTGGTTCCCTGGCTCCTGCAGCCCTAATCCCAGAATTCCCCAGTGATGATGTTGTCATTGCCAGGGACCATCCACCATAATATGAGATGGCTACAACAATCCAAAACACCACCCTTGGGCTGCTCACTGTTCTCAGGGTGGGTTTTGCGTCTCTGCAAAAGCAGTGGGAGCTGGTCAGCAATGGACATAATTTTGGCAGTACCACAACTAGCAAAGGAGTGTCCAGTGTCAAACAATGAACAGTGGTGAGACACTGGCACAGACAGCCCAGAGAAGCTGTGGCTGCCCCATTCCTGGAAGTGTTCAAGACCAGGTTGGATGGAGCTTGGAGCAGCCTGGGCTGGTGGAAGGTGTCCCTGCCCATGAAGGGGGGTTGAAACTATATAATTTTTGAGGTCCAACACAAACCACTTGATGATTCTATGAATAATAAATTACTAGCACTTTGATAGTTTGGTGGGACTTGTACATCTGCATAAGCTTGCAAATTGCTCATTATGAGGATGAATTAATTAGTGCACTCCCAGGTTGTGGCTGTGAGAAGAGGGGAGAGGACACGGCTGCCATGTCATGGGGAGGACGAGTTTGGCAGCTCTTTCCTCCTGAGTCAGCCAGGCCATGCACATAGTGGTTGTGCTACTGGTCCCTTTGGCTTCTCCTAAGGCTGTCCTGATGTCCAGGAATGAGGAATTTAGCCCTGTTTTTTCCATGTAAGGTCAAGTTTAGTCCTACCTGTCTCTTCTTTTACAAGTCTTCCTCTCCCTGTGGCAGGGACCATATTCTCATTCAGCTTTTTCACATTTCATTAGAGCTTTTGCAGGGGAGGAAAAAACACTGGGCTTTGCTGTAATTGCACAAGGGTGATGCCATTTCTCCAGGCAGCACCAAGATGGGAGGCTCTGGACATCACAAATCTTGGTGTGTCCCTACCTTGAGTTTTTTGATGACTCTTCCAGGCAGGAGAAAGACAACATCGTGCCAAGTGGCCTCCTAAACATCTCTCCTAAGATCAGTTCTTCATCACTAGGCAGGTGCTGGGGCAGTGGGCATGATCATAATTAAGCACTGACAGGAAATGTACATTAAGTCAGGACTAGTGTTAGTTGTGGCCATGGTGTGGGTCTGGCCTGCATTGTTGGCATCTCCCAGACCTTGGGCATGACTCAGGGGCCAGCAAGGAGAGGGAACATCCCTTACACAGGTGATTGTGAGTATCCACAGGGTTGGGTGCAGCGGGAAGTGCCATGCTGGTGTTTATGGATATAGAGGTTAAAAAAACAGGCAGAAAATAGTCAGACATGATAACAAAGTCTCCTCTCTAGACAGTGTCTGTGTCTGCATCTTCCAATCCATTTTTAGTTGGTAATAAAGTCCTTCTCAGAGGGAAGTGCCACCTTTACCCTCCCAATTAGCCCACACTGTGCATCTGAGTGGGTAATAAAATCACAGAATGGTTTGGGTTGGAAGGGACCTTAAAGATCATCCAGTTCCAAATCCCTGCCGTGGGCAGGGACACCTTTCACCAGACCAGGTCGCTCCAAGCCCCATCCAGTCTGGCCTTGGACACTTCCAGGGATGGGGCAGCCACAGCTTCTCTGGGCAACCTGTGCCAGGGCCTCACTATACAACATTCCATAGGACAAGGGGTAATGGTTTTAAACTGAAGGAGGTTCAATTTAGATCAGATATGAGGAAGAGGCTTTTCAGAATGATAGTGAAACACTGGCACAGGTTCCCCAGAAAAGTGGTGGATGCCCCATCCCTGGGAACATTCAAGTTCAGGTTGGATGGGACTCTGAGCGACCTGGTCTAATGGGAGGAATTCCTGCTCATTGCAGAGGGGTTAAACAAAATGATTTTTAAAGGTTTCTTCCAACCAAAACTATTGAATGGTTCTACAATTCTATGGTTTTATGATTCCACATCCTGAGCCCCACAGGCTGTTCCCACCCATGTAGCTGCTCTGCTTGGTGCCCTGTGGGGTGGGAATGTTGAGGAGGGGAGCATCCCTACTCAGTCATCAAGACAAGAAATTCAAGACAATTTTCTTCAAGACCACCTAGGAAATCCATGGCAATGCAAGATCAGGGTTTGGGCTCACAGCTCCAGCTTCCAGCCCCAGGCTTACACCATGGAAAAAAAAAAATAAACCCACAACCAAAACCATCTGCAAACCACACAGTCTCCTACTGAAAGATTTGAAGAGATTATGTTAAAATCTTAATTCCTCAGCCTTTTCTAAGGCCCAACTCCAGTAAAAATCAAATATGCAAAGACCTTAACACTGGGCTATGAGACAAACAAACTACAGTGATCGTTTATTTTAACCCACAGAACTGCAAGAACAAGTAATTACCCTAAATCTACAGCATTCTTGGGAAGAGAGCTGTATATAAAATGGGTTCCTTATGACTTTTTGGGTGAGCTTTGTAATTTTCCTTTTGGAATTTCTGACACACTGAAAGGAACAGGAATTTTTGAACCATATCTGTGAGAAGATGGTATGACTTTCAATTTCCAGAGTAGAAGTGCTAAAATAAAAACCTCCATGTGAGCTGATAAAGCTTTAACTTTGCATATCTATCCTGATTCTCTCTCTGAGTACACCCATAAAATCCTTACAGCTGGGGAAGGATAGGCCTTTAAATAAAAATGCTGAAAAAAATTCTTAGTGAAGGAATGAGTACAGCCTCTTTAATCACTGAATTTTGTTTATGACAACGGATTATGGATCTGAGAGGGGAAAAAATTGAGAAATAATTATGGCTTTAAGATATAACGGGACAGCCATTATGAAAAACATAAAAGTTTGCTTTTTACAAGGGAAACTGCCTTAAAATTGCTATCCTCGGGTTTTCAGAGATGGGATCTCAGCCCTGTGAAATATGATGTAGCTCATTGCAGGAGCAGAGGCAGCCACTTCCAGCAAAGAGGGACATGTGAAACATGATGGAGCAGTTTGTTATAGCATTTTTATGGAGACAGACTGTTTTAGGACCTTAGCTGAGGCAAAAGTCCAAGTTAACATCCCACAGAAGCCTAAATTCTCGTGCTGAGGAAACAAAACCTGCTGGTGCACAAGGTGATGAGCCATAAAGAGGGAAGGCAGGTTTCTTTCCTTGTTTGCACCATTATAAATCAGGAGCAGTTCTGTTATGTCCAGGATGTTAAGACTTCATTCAGAAGCAAAGGATCAGGCCCATCCACAGACCACAGTGGTGCTCTTGGCTTTATGGGGATATTTTAAAATATATGCTTTATTGTTTTGCAGCAGAACATCCTGTAAAAGGCCTTGACTGAAAAGAATCATTTTAATAATAGGGAAAAAAGATCTGAGTTTGAGTCAAGACAGAGACAGGCTGTATGGGGACTGCCAAGGGAAAATGGCTATTCAGACTTATTCTTCCCTCACACAGCTGAAATAAAGGGGGAGTTACTCAGGTGATAGTGGGACTAAATCATTGTAAGAAAGTCTCTGGCCTGAGATTTCATTCCTCCCAGCCTCAAAAGCCACTGCTTCCCGAGGGCCAGATTGTGCCTGTATAAGACTTTCCTTCTTGGCTTTTTGTGCTGATTTATGTTTCCTTGCAGTGTATTATTTAGCTATAAGTTATACCTTTGTGCTACAGCACATCCCCTGGTAAGCAACGAGACAAAGCAGGAACTCAAGAGGTGTAGAAACCTCTTTTGTCTGTAGTGACTGGAATAAGGGTCTTTTTTTCCGTATTTCCCAGAATTTATTGGGGGCTGGTAAAAGGCAGATTTCCAAGTCCTCATGCTCAGCTGGAAACAGGAACAGAAATTCCTGGTCCTGGGAACAAGGGCTCCTCTGTACACAGAGGCTGCTCTCCAGGCACTACAGTAACCTACTTACTGTTTTTCAGAATGAACCTTAACAATAAAAAAGGAAATATTCTGGATTTTTATTGTCACATTGCACCCTGTTTCCTCACACCTGATTGTTGCACTTGTTCACCACTGAGGTCTCCAAACCAGATCCTGATCCTTCAGCATGCAACAGCGGAGTTCACAATACAAGATGTAGAGTCATAGAATCATAGAATGGTTTGGGGTGGAAGGGACTTTAAAGATCATCTACCATTTGGTTCCAGCTGCCTGCCATGGGCAGGGACACCTTCCACCAGACCAGGTTACTCCAAGTACTGGCCAAGCCCTGGCCACTTCCAGGGATGGGGCAGCCACAGCTTCTCTGGGAAACCCATTCCAGGGACTCAACCCCTCACAGTGAAGAATTTCTTCCTAATATCTAACCTAAACATACCCTCTTTCAGTTTAAAGACACTTCCTCTTGTCCTATTACTACATGTCCTTGATTTGGGTTGGAGGAGATCTCTGGGGATCACCTTGTCCAACCCCCTGCTCAAACCAGGGCTACAGAAATGGACAACTCAGAAATTACAGTGCATTGCTCAAGCCCTTAAGTGTGAAACTGCTTAGCCACTGAGAAGGGTGACTGTCATTCTCACCCTTTTTTTTTTTGTTTAAATCATCTGAGGATTAAAAAAAACCTTATCTTTTAATTAAGAATCAGTTTAGTTTCAGATTGCAGCATAATTTCATTTATTAAAAAACGCTCCTAGAGTTAATTGGCACCAACCCATACACAATGGCACTTTCTGTCTTGGTGCATTTCCCAGTCTTCACCACACTGTGGTCTGTGCAGTCCAGATAGCACAGACACATGAAAGAGGAGATCAGTCATGCCTTGAGGCTGCTTCTTGCACCCTGAAGTCACATTGACTTCAAAGGAATGCAATAGGTTGGTGCATGCTGAGATACTTCTCAAAAAGACACCTGTTGAAGTCAGTGGAGAGTGAAGAACATCCCCATCTTGGTCTTGCTCTGGTCCTGTCTCTACCAAGGAATCAAGAGTTGAGGAATTGAGTTCAAACGATCAAGAGCTTGGAGAAGAGTATGAGACAAACATTCAGTGGTATTGCCTTGAACCCTAGTCCCCAGTCTCATCTTGTGGCTCCCTAGACTTCCAGGAGTGCTGCAATCACATTAAATAGCCTTTCAGGAATCTCGCTGCCATGAATGAGCTGAGAATTGTTTACAATCCGGGTAAAATTTTTGCACTCCCTCTGTGATAAAAAAGCACTGCCATCTGACAGAGGTAGCACAAATTGCAGGGCAAAAGATATTAAGGCATTGTACTGAATGTGCACATGTGGGAGCTCAGGTCAGTGTAGGCTGGAGAGTTAAATCTGTCGGCACAGGGTACCAAGCAGGTCATTCCCTTTCACTGAAAACACTGCTACAGAAATCAGAGAGTACAGAAACCCAATACTGAGCAGCTCAGGAAGGCAGGGATCCAGTCAGCTCAAACATTCAAGAATTTAGATGGTGTGACTCCAGATTTATGCTGGCAGTGGGGAAATCCAGTGCTGAAAAGCTACAAAGAGGGTCATGGAGTCAGCTCTCATTTTTCAGCAGGAGCTGGATGATTCACTTCTGTCCTGAGTGAACTGAGTTCCTGCGCAATGTGAAGAAGACAGTGATCTGGTGAGACAGTGGAATTGCTTTCCCAGAGATGTTGCTGACTCCACATCCCTGGAAGTGTTCGAGGCCAGGCTGGATGGGGCTCTGGGCAACCTGGTCTAGTGGAAGGTGTCCTTGCCCATGGCAGGGGGATTGAAACAAGATGAGCTTTAATTGCCATTCCAATCCAAACCATTCAGTGTTTCTACAACTCTGTGATAACATGGCTGAATACATTCCCACCTGCTTCTAGATACAGTAGGTTCAAGTCACGNAATGGCTGCATACATTCCCACCTGCTTCTAGTCTCCTTTGTGTGTTAGATACAGTAGGTTCAAGTCACGTTTCAGCTTCAGAGTTGGACTCATGCACGGGGACAGTGGTCCTTGCACACAAACATACAGATCTCTCATTGCTGTGATGCCATGGAGTATCCCTCCTGGCCTCCCACCACAACTCCAGGATGCTGGAGATGTCCTGTAGCTCTTGCATTGTGCTGAAATGGATATTGCAGATCCCTGGTGGCACCTCAACTGCACCACGAAGTGTAAGCAGCAAATTCAAGCCCCCAAATCTGGGGAGGGGATTTTCACAGGAGCTGAAGATGAAGTCAGCAGGATTTGATCTCACAACTTTGGGACTGCTGGTTTCTTTGGATCCTCTGCCTAACTTAGAGCATGTCCTGGCTTACCTATGTGTGAGGAAAAAATTGCATGTTCCAGGCCAGTCGGTCAGTTTGATGATGGATTGAATTCCTTAATTCACCATAACCTTTGGAAGCACTGTCTGTGCAGTATCCTGAGTATGCCCATTCCCCATTGGATGCACACAGGCTGGGGGGATGCTGCACTACCTCCAGCTGTTCACCCTGAACGTCTGTCTCAAAACATCTTTGTCTATCTCACTTTTTTTGTTTTTTCAGTTTGCATGACTTCACACATCAAGACAGAGTGATGAGATGATGTTGTGGTGAGTCTAAGCACACTGGTTTTAACCCAAATAATTTCTCTGATTCTGCCCTGGACACACAAATGCCTGGGCTGGTACAAGTCAAGAGGCAGGATCAGGCCAGAAGCAAATGGACAGGCCTTGGTGGGATGAGGATGACTTTCAGCACTGGAAGGGTTTTATATAAGCTGTAAGTGCTTTGATGACCTGATTTAAACCATTAATATCATTAAGTATTTAATTAGGAAAGTGAATAATTAATTATATATGTTCATACAATCATCGTCATGATAATACTACTGCTAATGAACAATAATTAACAATGGGTTGTATTTGGAGAGGCAGTCACAGTGCTGGCACCACTGTGATTAGGAATATGCTCTGCGAATGGTCATGGGCACTGATCAGTCTTGGCTGTCCCCAAGGATGGTTGGGGCACCTTCCCAGGAAAACCTTCCTGACACCACATCCAGCCTTTCTTTGCCTTCTCCACTTCAGGATCACCTTCAAAGACTGTGGATTTGTGAGGGGTCTGTTCTGGACAGAGTATGTGTTGGGAGCAGGAGGTGGTATCACATTCTAGGAGCAACAGAGACTGGAATATTCCAGGTTTCCTGCACCATGTCCTGGGGACTGACTCCCTTTGCTCCATCCACACCATGCACAAGAACACATTTCCTGTGCTCCCCCAAGTAGAGGTTAGAGAAATATGACAAAATATACTGCAAAACCACTTTTATCCATTGTTGTGCACCTTGAGTTGGGCACTGCAATAACAGAAGAAGATGCTGGTTTCTTCCCTTAAATAAAGGAGTGATGAGTCTTGCCAGAGACTTTTAACTTGCTGATTGTCACCAGTCACACAGTTGCTCTGTGTGTGTGCTAATGCAAGCTGCTTCTCCCTGAGCTGAAGCCTATAAATAAGAATTAAATACTGGTAGCTGCAGCAGGGGAGATGATGGCAATGTTATTGTGATAGATATTCATGTTGGACCCTTTTGTGGGCTGTGGGATGAAATGTGAGCTTTCCACATAGTCAGGAACAGCCCAGAGAGGGTTTGGAAAATTCAAGGGGAAAAACTGAATTGATTTTTGGCCTTCTTAAGGGAGGAAACTCGAAGGACATATTTTCCTGGCTGTGGGAGTAGCCTGTGCGAGGGGTAACATGTTCTCCATACATACGTTCCCGTCTCACTTTGCATCCTCAGGAATGCAAGGTTAGCAGGAAAATGCAGCTGGGAATCTGTAATGGAAAATTCTGCCGACTCTTCAAAGAGCATCTCTGATCCCTTTCACAGGCACGTTCAGCATTCAAAGAGATGCTGCTGACACGAGGGGCTTTGGCTCTGAGAGCTGCAGGACCACCCTGGGAAGGGAGGGGCAATGCTGGACTTGGGGGAAGAGGCTGTTGAGAAGGGAGAAATGTGGGGTGCCAGTGGGACAAGGCATTGTGGCTTCTGGGGATGGTCATTTTGGGATGTTACACCTGAGCAGTGTACCTGTCCAGTTGTGCTGTGACAGCCATCCCTGCCCCATCCATCCGTCCATCCATCCATCCATCCATCCATCCATCCATCCCTGCAACCCACAGCACTGTGCAGAAATCCCCTCTCCAGAGGATGCTGAAGCTCTCAATGACTTCTGCTGCCCTTTTTAACCTCCGCAGTCTGCTCTCTTCAATTCCTCTGGGGTTTCCTCTCTCTTCCACTATTCAGTAGCCAAGGCCACTGCTCCGTGCAGGAAGCAGTAAGGACAGGAGAGAAGAAGGCGGTGCCAGCTGGCAAGATAAAGTGTTGGTGAGAACTCCTCCTCACTCCTGTGTCCCACACAGCTCAGCACTGGGACACCCACAGACACAAACCCACTCCAGGTGACAGCTGTGGGACAAAGCTCCCTCTGCGAGGGCCATGGGGAGGGACAGTGAAGACTTAACTCACCAACTTCCAGATGAGCCAGACAGGGAAAAACAAAGGACTGGAAGGGACTTGCAGAGACATCCAGGCTCCATGTTAAATCAGCAAAGGTTTTTTTGGCCCCTTCTCCTTTGCCCAGAGGCTGTCCCGTAACAGCACTGCACTGTTAGTCAGAAACCTTCTTGTAACCACTTGGTTTCATTGACTCACTTTCAGGCCATTTGCCCTTAATTTTGCTCTTCCTGATCTTTCATGTTTACCCGTGAGATAAATGTGCAGACAGCAGCTGTATCCCATCCCAGCTCCCATTCTGGTAGACTAAGCAAGCCTGGGGGGCTATTCCTGTGGGGCAGAAGGTCCCTGGATCAAAGGCTTTGCTTTCACTTGCACTGCACACTTTTCCCTAAGAGCAGATTTGTCTTGATGTTATTAACATAACACAGGAGAGGGAAAAATAATGGAATGTCCTTAGACCCGGTGATGCCAACCACAATCACATAAATACAGGGGGCTTTTTTTCCAAATTAATTGAAAAGAAAGATCCATCACAACATCAAGGCTTGTGGAAAAAACTCGTGTATTCTTTTTTTTTTACATGAGCAATCCCATTTGTGGAGTGGTGCTAAAAGAGCTGCTGGAGGATGAGGGCTTTCAAAAGTTAATTGATTAGAGGAAAATCCCACCTCCTTAATAGTTATTCAGATTCATTTTATATTTTACAGCTATTACATAGTTATAAAGTAGCCGATAGAAATGGCCCTGGATTACAGATGGGAAAACTATTTCTCATGAAAAGATCAAAGTCCCGGGTTCCATATTTGAGCACCTTTACCAATAAATCACATGCCAGGATATGAAATCTCTGCTTTCTGCTTTCAGACCAACAAGACTGAATGACTACTCAAAAGCAGAGTTTAATTTTGATTAGATTATCAAGTGTTTTCAAAATCTCATACATATAAAGATATTGGCAATTAATATGCTGTTCAACTCTGTCATTTAACCACCTTTCCAAAGAGATAACCCATGGCTTGGGATCAGCTGTGGATAGTCGCTCCTTGAAGCATTTCTTCACTAAAATGTAGTTTATTTCACTGAGAAGTTACGCTCTTGTGGTGACAATTTATCATTGCTCACAGGACCGGTGTTGTCAGTAAAACCTTATTTACTGCTCCTCTGACCAACTAAAAGCTTTCCAAATGGGCAAGAATACACATGTCTCCAGAGAGAATGAGAGCCTTTGGCTTCTGGGAACAACTCAGCCGATCCTCCAAAAGTCTGAAAACACTTTTTACAGGCTTGTGCTACTGCACAAAATCATTCCAACCCAGAGAATCCTTGATCTGCCAACAGGTCCAAGAAAGTGCCAACACAGTTGGATGCAATGATCTTAAAGGTCTTTTCCAACCTTAATGATATTATGATTCTAAGAAAGTCAAGGAAAACTAAGCCAGGATGACCTTCTCTGGAAGGAGAAAATAAGGAAATGTCTTCATCTCCAAGACTCCTAAAGAGAGAGGTTTTGGGCTCAGCTCTGGGTCAAGGCTAGGAACGATGCTGCAACCCGACTATTTCATTTCTCATGATTTTGTCTGGAGTCTCAGGCTGCTGTGGTAGTGGGGAGTCAACATTGCCCTGGAAGGCAATGGGAATTTTACCTTTGACTTTCATGAAGGTCCCATTTCTTTTCTTTTACAGTCATAGGAACCCTATGAGGATGTGAGAATCACATGATTCCATTTTCAGCAAAAAGGCTCTAAATGTGACTTTTAGACATGGAATCATAGATGCAAAGAAGAAGTCACAATTACTAATTTAATATCTCAGACTGAAGATTGGCCCTCGCTGAGGACAGGCCCTTGAATTTTTTCTGGTCAAGGTCAGCAAAGCTGCTGAGGGAAGTTAATTTTTAACCTCTCTGTGGTAGTCAGGAGATGTGAGGTGGCTCACTCACCATCTAGCTGTATGTCTGGGATATAAACCCTTGTATGTAAGATGGGGTCACAACCCTCCCCTAGTTTCTAGTGCCATTTGAGGTGGCCCAGGGTATTCCCCCTGGCCTCCAACTGGGCCAGAATGGCACAGGTCTTCTGCAAATTCTTATGCCAGACTTGTCAGGCCCCTGTCTCAAATGTTCTGGAGGTTCCCAAAAGCAGAGTCTGCTTATGTTAAACACTGACTCATACTCCTAGGCTAGGGTCAACCTGTTCTTGATGTGCTGCCTGCAACTAATAGAGACAACCTTCTGTCCTCTATCTTGCTGTGCCCATCCAGCCTCCCAGGACTGAGTATGAACAACTAACAAATCTCTGGATCTTGCCTTTGATCAATAACTCAGTGTGTGAGCAATGAAGGACATCTCTGGCTTTCCTTGATGGTCAGATGTGAGAAGGGAAATGAAGAGCTCAGCACTGGCCTTGGTGGGGTTCTGTGAGCCAAATGATGGAGGTCTCCCTCAGACAATGGGCATTTCATCCCAAGTGCTTTCATCCCACATATCAAGAGCTGCATCTTCATCCTCCTGTGCTCTCCAGGGGCAATGTGGGGAGGTCCTCACTACATGTGCAACCTCAGGTAGGAGGGCAGCTTGATGGGGAGGGAGCACATGGCATCCAGGGCAGCGCTGGAAAGCAGATGGGGCTAAACATGGAGAGAAATGAGCTCCACCTTAACCAGAAGAGCCCACAGGATCTGAAATACACAAGTCTGGCAAAGCTGCTGTCCTCCCCAGGTTTGGGGAACTTTGGTAGAGGGAGCAAAGCCCCCTCAGCACTCAGGCCATGAGAGCGATGTGAAGAGCTGAAAAAAAGGAGCTAAACCTTCACCCTTTCCATGATGATCTGCTCAGCCTTTTCCTTCTCCTGCCAGCTGTAAAGCCTTCTCTTCCCTTCTCCATCACATTTTCCCGCTCATAATTATTTCTTCAAATCAACTTCTTCTCCTCTCTTTTTTTCCCCTGCAAGTTTCAAACTACCCAACCCCACTCTGTGATAAATCTGCCTAAAACCACAGATGCTTCTTCATCCCTCATGCCTGGATTGCCTGCTTTTATTGAGTGCTTTTTATTGAGTGCTTTCTATTAGACACATATATGTATATATAAATATATATTTCTATGTGCCTCTATTTTCCTCCTGCTGCTATTTTCTTTCCACTGTCTTGTTTTTTCTCTCTCTCTGGCCTCATATGGTCATTTGTCACTCTTTGGATGTTTTTTCTTTTATCAAGATGTTTTCTCCGGGAATGCTTCCCGCCGACGCAAGCTGCCTGGCCCATTAACTACCCGAGTTCAGCTCCAAGTCCTATTGCCTTGTGATTCTGAGTGCTTCTGAAATGCAGGAATTAGTTGGTAAAATGACCCAGTCACATGCATAATAGGAAGAAATACTGTTTCAGGGTAAAAAAAAGATAATAAATTTTGCAGCTGTACTTAGATCCTTCTCTCTCTCTCTCTCTCTCTCTCTGCTTTCCCCTCCTTCCTCTTGTGTGATAATCAGATAAATGGTTGTGGAAGTTTGACTGTTTCTTAACTGGAGCTTTATTGAAGCATTTGCTGCCCCAGACAAATTGTGTTAAATTTCTCACAAACACACCAAAGAGTCCAATCCATTGTCATTCATGAAGATCGATCAGGCTTGTGTCTATATTATTGACACACAGGAAGGCCTTTGAAATCTTTGTTTAAGCACTCAACTGGTGCCATGAATTATCTGTATTTAAATTAGCAAGCTTGCATTTGAGGATTCATTACGCTTCCCTGCTAATTGGGTCTTGCTAATGATCATTAAACCAACGTCCCCACCATCTTGTTAGCTGACAATTTAAGGGATCGTAAAAGGCAGCCAGCAGGGAGGCTGCACAATTCCAGAGGTTGTTAATAGCTCTGGAGCTCGTTCAGCTCTGAGTAGGATGTTTGATGCCAGTTCAACATGTGTCTGTGCCACAAAAATTATTGTCGCAGTAGACACCACGCTAAAGGACAGAGGACTTGCAGGGCATGAGGTGATGGCTCCCCAAAGCTGTGGAGCTCAAGAGTCCTGCTATGGATGCTTGGATGTCCTTGTGCATGGTTTATATGCAGGCAAACCCGAAGCCTTCCTGGACAGAGAAGATTCAGGCAAAAAGGTCTTGGTTAAGGGGATCCTTGTCATTGTCCACCACTCAGCTCACCAGCAAGTTAATTATTTAGCTCCTCTGCCTTACCCCCGGGGTAGGGGACACGGCTATTAATGTGCACAGTGGAGGCGTGTGGGGGTTGCAGGTCCAAACCCCACGGAGAGCCCAGATGGGAGCAGTTATGTGCAGGTGATGGATGACCCTTGTCTCCTCTGGAGGAGCATTTTCCTACAGCAAAGGCAGCCCCGGGGGAATCCAACCTTTCACTGTCCATCCTATGGCTGCTGTGGGTCACTGACCACTGCTCAGCCTCTTCTCAGGATGAAATGCTGCCTCTGCTTTGTTAGCAGGAGGACTGAGGGCTGGGGCTTTGTAAGGTGGAAAAAAATTGGCTGGGTTTTGAAGAGCAGTGATTTTCATTCCGAGCCCTGGTTGATCTGTGTTATTGCAATCCACATTTGGCTGTGGTTGTGTCCTTGGGCACCTGGATATTCACAGACCTGGGGCACTGCTCACATGGTTGTGCCCTACAAACAGCCTCCTCCAGACTGTCAGGTCCCCACAGGTGATGTAGTGAGAGTGCCAAGGGGCAGAGAAAGTAAATGAATGAGGTAGTTAAACCTCCACCTCGAAGATTTAGTGATAATTACACTCTGAAAAGCAAAACGAGCGGCTGTTTGCATAGCAACTGCAATATAACTACGCTGTAATTACAGTTCTGTCACAGACGAAGAAGGCCATTTAGAAAGCTCCTGTGCAGCCTCTGGGTCTTCTCCAGCGTGTATTCCCAGATGGAGAAGCAGCAAAAGGATGGGCAAACCCACCTCAGGGTGCAGGGTGCATGATGGAGTTTACAGAAGCACCTGAGTTGTACAGGGAGGCTGCACCAGTGATGCTGGAAGCACCCATGGAGCAGAAGTCCTGAGTCATGGTAGGTCCCCCAAGAAGAGGATTGGAAAAAGTAGATGAAGTGGCCCAATGTAAGTTGGATCCCACACCAACTATTCCAGCCAGTGAAAGTCCAGAGAATGTTATGAGGCAGGCAGTCCATATTCAGGGCGGAAAGGCTCAGAAACATTGTATGGGGGTGTGTGTGGTTTCTCTTTTTCATTTAGTTTCAGTATGGCTGGAAAACCAAAGAACCAGGGCAGGAATATAACAGACTCATAGCATGGTTTGGGTTGGAAGGGACCTTTAAAGTCCATCCAGTCCAACTCCCTTGCCATAAGCAGCAGCATCTTCAACTAGATCAGGTTGCTCAGAGAACATACAGGAGGAGGTGACTGAAAACCCATCAGAGATGGGCCAGAGCACATTTCAGATTCCTTAGGGAATAGGTACTTGAGCCTGAAATGGTACCTGGTGAGCAAAACCCATGCACTAGATTGAGATGGATTTGTAATTATTAATTCCCACTGAACTTCCCATGGATGAGTTTGGCTGCATGGCCCATTTGGAGCCAAATAATCATGTATGGATTCTCCCACAGAGTAATGCAGCAATGCATCTTCCTCTCTTTCTGCCAAATGATCTGAGTGTCAACCTGAAAGTGTCTCACATATTCCTAAACTTTTCCTGGGGTCTCAATACAAAATAAACCCCCAAGGTTCTTAAGCAACAGCCTCCCCTTGACCTAAAGAAGATTCAAATAGCTGAATACCCTCCTCTGTCAATTCTGAGCCAAAGTTTTACCACCTTGGAGAACTCAGATATTTCAGGGATCACAGCTTTAATAAGGCAAAAAAGAGAGGCCACTCAGGCACCTTGTGCCCTCTTGGACCACACAAGGAGCCAGAGATGTGCCTCCAGTGGGTCTGGGGAGGAGCACATGTGAGCAGGATCTGGTTGAGAGGGGGATGCAGGACATCCCTAAGCACAGTATATCTGGGGACAGCTGGATGAGGCCCTTGATTGTGCAGGCTCTGGAGCCCTGGTTGTAATTTATCACAACCTGACACAGACGTTGAAAATAGGGCAGATGAATCACGCCCTAAAAGTGCCTGTTTCTGCTGACTACAAAGGGAGCCTGGGGTGACCAGCCCTGCTGGAAATGTCTGCATTGTGGATGTATGAAGTCAGGTGAGAGAAATTCCACATCTCCCACTGCTTCTTCTCTCTTTCTTACCTGGAACAATCACTTCTCAAGATAAAAGGCTGTCCCAGGCTCCAGGGCTACTTAATCCTGTATTGAGCTGCTTAAATAAATGACAGTGGTCAGCTGGGTAGGAATTCCTGCAGACTTGTTTGCAAAGTCAAAGTCAGTCCTGATGCAAGGCTGCTTTACTTTAGTGCAATGGACAGGAATTCAGCAGAAATTTCAGAGCTGAATTACAGGTTTTTAGTGCAGCCAGCAGGGAAATGAGTGATGCAATCAGCCCACTCTTCCCAGTCTTGCTTATTCTCAGATTAAATTCAAACTATTGTATTCCACTTCGACAGTTTGCATTTCCCACATGTTCTTGTGATGATTAGCTGTATTTTCCTCATGAGAATTATTGTGGGGGTAATGGGAGGAATTTTGGTTCTTATCTCTCCTCCACCCCAAACAATCCAGTCCTGTGCCTTCCCAGGAGCGAGCAACTCATCTGAAGGTCTTCCATCAAACTGAACCCCAGGCAAACTGTTGATAAAATCATATGTTTAAATGTCATCAAATTAAACCCCAGGCAAACTGTTGATAGAAATAATATGTTTAAATGTCATCATTAAATTTCATTGTTATCAACCTGCTGAGAATAGCAGCATCTCTCACATTAAAATTTACAAACGGAAGGAGACATCAATGAATTGGTTTCCTACATTTTCTATGAGACCATAATGCTCAGACTTTATATTGAAATCAATTAAATTTATGGTGAATAGTGGATTGAGTTTTGTTGTTTGGGGTGGGGTTTTTTTGGTGTTTTTTGTTTTTCTTTTTCCTGTAGAAGGGAGGGGTTTGAAAAAGGAAAGAGGAGAAAGTGCAAAGAAAATCAGCAGCCCAGGCTGGTTTGCCCATGCAGGCTTGACGACAGCCCTGGTTGTGATGTATAGACTCGTGCAGCAGGAATGGACTGGAGCCATGACGGAGCATCTGTCAGATGATAACTTGCAGTCATTTGCAATCTGTGCTGGAGGCAGACCAAAGGCCTGAGCCAATGCTTCCAGTTATCCAGGCCTTTCCTCTGGGTCTTAACTCCATCTTCTTTACATCCCATAGAATGAGACTCTCCTACTGCTCTACTGTAGCACAGCAGTGACATCCAGGGGCCATTTCATTTGCTGTTGAGATCAGCCTACTGATATCCAAGAGCATATGTACCTAAGCCAAAACCCCACTGAAGTCGCTTGGAAAGAT
The DNA here is from genome assembly GCA_013396695.1 of Sakesphorus luctuosus. NCBI lineage: Eukaryota > Metazoa > Chordata > Aves > Passeriformes > Thamnophilidae > Sakesphorus > Sakesphorus luctuosus. The sequence goes on from VWZD01005377.1 coordinate 803,456, forward strand.
CCCCATCAATGTCAACAAGCTTTTGATCCATCTGTTTTACTCCATGTTTTTTAACAGTTAGCAAAAAAAGGGCTTTCGAGCCCAATTACCTTGGTCGCTACCTTTTGGGCTGAGTAATCTAAGAAAAAGATCTCACTGAGCCAGCCTTCTGTTCAACACACAAAGTGGCTTCGCGCACTGAGATTCACCCAGTCCCACCACATTTCCGCAGAATGATGACTTACAGCAAGAGCAGTAGGGCCACCCACATTTCTGGATTGTAGTAGTGCAGCCTCTAGTTTTGCACCAAAAGCTTATTTCCTCCTCTAAACATGAGGTCAGAAAACTAACAAGGCAATCAGAGGTGATCCTGGCCACTTTAATGAGCAGCTGGCATGAAAAACCTGCCAACCATGCTGAATGGTAGCTGGTCACCTGAACTGGGTGGGGAAAATCTGACCTCTGCATAACTGGTTCAGATCTCTCACTTGGATTTAATCTGAGTATCTCAGTTCCCATCTTGTTACAGCTTTTCTTGGTGTTATTTCCAGCATTTATACCTGTGCAGATGTTGGTAAACTGCAGTAAGGTCACTTCATTTTTTTTCTTGGATATGTTTTTCTCTCTCTAAGGCAGGTTTTCAAGGCCTGAAATGGCTCTGACAGGAATCTTTGCTGTTTCCTTAAGATCTGTTTTTTTGGCCCTGTGAACATCAGGACTAGACATAACTTTTCAGAAACGGCCTCACTAATGCTGTTTACAGAGATAATATCACTTCAGCACTCCCACTTCATATTTGCCGGCTGTGCAGCCAAGGATTACTCCAACCTCTTGGCTAAGATGTTGCTGGGAGTTCATACACAAGCAATTGTCTACCAGGACCATTCAGTTTAATTCTGAGTCACTGATTTCCAGGATGTATCCCACCATGTCCTAGGTGTGACCCACATGCCTTGCTCCAAAACATCTGTGGCCACACTGAAATGAGTTGTTTAGGGGTTCCCACCTCAGCCATCAGCACCTGTCTGCACAACCAGCCTGTGCCCATGGCTACTTGCCACCAGTCTTGTTTTCATACTGTCTGCACATTTTACCAGCTCTCTGCGTTGGTTGTTCTTTTTTTTTTTGTCGTTCACAACTAAGGGGCTGATGCTCTGTGGTTATCAGATCATTCTCCAGATATTTGCTCTTTGCATTTTTCTTCCTCTCACTTTTCTCTCAGCTTACATTTCCCCACCCATACTTTTACTCCTTTTCGCTGTTTGGTCTGGTTTTGTTTTCTAAAGGTGATTTGTTTGGCTCAAATCACTGGACACAATGGCAGATGTTTGGGTTCAAGGCGAGGTGTAATGAAAGAGGATCACGCTGAGAACATGCCCTCTCTGTCTCTGCTCTGTGTAGACCAGATGTGCTCTGTGTGGCCCAACACAACAGTCATCCTGCATTGAAATTGAGAACATGAAAATATTCATCAGAAAAGAAGAAATGCATAAAGCTACCAGAGGTGGCTCTCCAAAAATCTCTTAGTCTCAGCAAAAAGGAGGTTTCCCATGGTCCAGAAACTGTTTTGATAACCCTTTCCCTGGTGTATCAGAATACTAATAAATAGGTAGCGAAAGAAATATTTTGCTACAGGCTTAACTGTAGCAAGGCAAGCATTTTCTCCATATTTATTGTTCTCCCTTTTTTGGGGCTTCCCCAGGTTGGACAGGGAAGGCTGGAGAGTTGGACTGAGTGCTCACAGGAAAGAAATTAAAGAACAAGTGGAGATTTTGCATTTGTATCCTTAATTCTCAGTTGGAGTATATCGGGCAGTGAGAGGATGAATGGGGAGGGGGGAGGAATCAAATTATCTCTGTAAATAATGGGTGGTATGTACACAGATTAAATGGAAACAGGTAAAAGAAACCTCTCACTGGAACCATATTAAATGGACAACCAGAGGCTGGGGTTTAGGGTTTTCTTATGCAAAAGCTATTCACATTCCATAATTCCAGCCACTTAGAGAGCTTCCTCCATAGACGATAGAATCATGGAATCATGGAATGGTTTGGGTTGGAAGAGACCTTAACGATCATCTTATTCCAATCCCCTGCCATGGGCAGGGACACCTTCCACTATCCCAGGTTGCTCCAAGCCCCATCCAACCTGGCCTTGGACACTTCCAGGGATGGGGTAGCCACAGCTTCTCTGGGCAACCTGTGCCAGGGCCTCACCACTCTTATAGTGAGGAATTTCTTCCTAATATCTGAACTAAACATGACTTCCTTCAGCTTAAGGCCATTCTCCCTTTTCTCCTAACTACATGCCCTTGTGACAATCCCTCTCCAGGCTTCTTGTAAGCCTCCTTTAGGCAGTGGAAGGGGCTCTAAGGTCCCCCTGGAGCATTCTCTTCCCCAGCTTGAACAACCCCAACTCTCTCAGCCTGTCTAGGATAGGAGTTCATTGTCTTTTAACTGCTGTAAAACCCTCATGACTTTGCACATGGCGCCTTTTCCCGTTTTGCAGTTGCAGAGCTGAGGCAGGGCAGGTTCAACAGCTCAACAGCCCACAGACAGCCGATGACAAGGAGATGGATGATCAGAAGTCAGTGCTGTCATTGCTGCCCCATCCTCCCTCCTTCCCTGCCTGACCCTGCAGCAGTGCATGGCAGGGGACTCGCTGTCATTGGGGTGAGATGCTACAGATCATTTCTTCATTGGAAACTGAACTGAACATTTCAAAGGACTATTCTTCTCTCTGAAAGCAGATCTTTGGATCTCTTATGCAAAGCATAAAAAGCTTTTCAAGATAGCCAGCATGATTATTCATGACTCCTCATTTGCAGCAGTGCTTGTTTTCCATGGCAGCGCCAAGGAGCTCACCTGAATAAAGATTTACGGGGGACAATCGATAGCTGAAAGTTTTGCACCAGTAAAGGTGTGGGCTGGCATAGTCCCTTTGAACTTGTTAGACCCTGCTAGACCAGAGACCCCATGCCCATCCCAGCGCTGGTCTGGCCCCTGTGGTGCCCTCTCACGGCTGTGCTCCGCCTCTGGCACAGGGAGCTCATCCCTGCTTGCTTTCTTTACTACTATCACATAGAGAAAGGCTTTGGGGGCACACTGGGGGTCTCAAGGAAGCTCTTGGTGGATGGGCACGCCTGGTGGAGGGTGATGATTCCTACAAAAACAACCCAGAGTGATATGCCCAAGGCTGCTTGAGGAGGATGAGGCAGCCCTGGGGAGCGAGGCCAGGTCACTGGGATCCCAGCCTAGCTCAGGATGATTTCCCAGCAGGCAGCATACTCCGTCTCCTCCTGCTTCCCCCTGCCCTCCGTGTACTCTGACCAGCAGGCTGCAGGAATTTCCTGACTCCTGAGACCTCGGCTGTGCTGCCGTAACACCCACTGCAGTCTCCTTTGCTTCCCGCTCTCTGCCCCCGTCCCCGAGTTAGTTTGTTTGTGGTTTAGCACAGGGAAGAACCAAAGTAACCGGAGGGTTGCGGGAGCCCCCTAGCTCCGCACCGTGCACCGGAGAGCAGACAACAACATCGGGCTGCTTTGATCAGTGTGTTGTTCCAGGATATTTAGATGGCGAGCTGCAGATTCCAGCAGCAGCTGCGAGCAATGTGGCGCAGCCCAAAACACAGGCAGGGTTTGTCAGCGCAGCCCGGTGCCGGTCGGGCTGTCTGCTGTGTGATGTAACCCCTCCTTTAATTGGTTTTCCAGAAAATTCATTTCGAGAAGTGCTCTGCGAGTGGCTTGGCAGCAGCCGAAGGAAACGGGCTGGGGAGGACGTCAGCTGTCAGCCCGCAGCCCCCGCTGCCAAGCCCGGCCAGCGGGACGGCCCGGGGGCTTGCAGGGCTGCCTGCCCGGCCCGGGAAGAGCCTTTGGGTCGGGTCCATGCGGAGTTACTCTCGGTCAGCCGAGTTCTAGCACAGGAACCGTGTTTATCTGTATGCTCTGCAGTGCCCGTCACAGAGCGTCTGCACCTGTAGATGCGACAGTAAAACCAGGCAGAAAGAACAACCCAAGAAGGAGCTACAGCAATTTAATCTGTAGAACTGAATACAGTTAACTGGGGAAGGATGCTCAGCCTGGCTGAGGACGTCTTTCCTTTCCTCTGGGGTGTGAGGATGCACATCCAGGCTAGGGAGTTAAGGGATTTACAGGGTACAGCACACAGAGCATTGCCTGCTCTGTTTTGTGCCACTTGACTCTTTATCTGTAGGAGATGGAGGGAGCATGGCTGAGAGAGGGAAGCACAAGGTGTGCCAGCTGCAGCTGGGAGAGGGATAAACTGACACGACTCGCTTGTTCCTTTTCCTTTTCTTTTTCCTTTTCCTTTTCCTTTTCTTTTTCCTTTTCCTTTTCCTTTTCCTTTTCCCTTTCCCTTTCCCCCCTCCCTCCCTCCTCTTTTGGCCTTCCTCCCTCCCTTCCTCCCTTCCCTCTCTCCCTCCCTGCACTCTTGTTTAGTAACACAGAGGATCCCACTGACTTCCTCTGAGGTTCAAAGCCCTATTACACCATCTCCTCCTTCTCTTGGAAGTCAAGGGAACATGAGTTGGTCTCTCCCATAGACTCAGAGCTGCAAGGGACCCCAAGGCCATCATGCCTGCCTGTGGCTTCAAGCAGAATCTCGCCAGGTCCAGTCCAAACAGATGTTGCTGTAAAAGCAGCAACATCTAGGGCTTGCTCCAATAGAGCTCCACAACCTCCTGGCGACATGTCCTGGTTCCTGCTCACCCCTCTCCAGCATGGAGCTTTGCCTGATGCATAGTCCAACTTTCCCTAGTGCAATGTAGCGTGTCCCTTAGTTGTCCTGCCCTTCAGGGACATGGAGAACAGACTGTCCCTTGGTGCCCTGAGCACCCTTTCAGGAACAGACCTTTGCCTGTGTGCTGTGCCCCAAATGGGATGGGGAAGTTAGTTCTACATTTCCTGGTAGTGAATGTGTGAAGGAGTCTAATTATTTATGGGAAAGGAGGTTCATGCATCTTTTCCTTCCTTCTGCCACCCTGTAATTCTCACTAGGATCATCAGGGGAGATGATTTCTGGGAGTAAGGCCACTGGAGATCAGCTCCCTGGCTTCTTCCATGACAGCTGACCCTAAGGCTAAAAAGGAGGGGCACAGGTAATGATCTGGCTGGCTTCAATAGGATTAACTTAACATATGCCCAAACGATTTGCTGGAGGAGGTTGGAGGCACCTGCAGTGGGACACTGCAAGATGGGATGGGAGGGCAGCTGATGACTTTCCTGGTCTTTGGAGCATGGGAATTGCTGAGCATTTTGGCTTAGCACTGCGGGTAAGCAGAAGGACACTGCAATCTCCTTGCTACCTTGCTGCAGGTCACCTACTCCATAACTCATTGGAGTCATTTCTCCATGCACAGAAGGACAAGCTGAAGAATTTGGTTGGCCAGATTGTGTTATATTTTTTTTTTCCTTTTGGAAAAATAATGGCATAGCATTTCCTCTGCCTTGTCCTCTCCTGCGCTGTACTGGTAGCTGCACTGAAGCTGATTGATTAGTTTAATAACAGGCAGTTGATATGCAGCCATAAAATTATGCACTTTTACTCATCAGCCTGATTGAACTTCTCTGCTGACTGTAGAGGAGCAGAATGGCAGAGTTAAAATAATGAGGGAAACAGCCAAGGGAAAAGCAAGCGTGGTGGTGTTATTGTTTTAAAGCTGATGAAGAAAATGAGTCCAGGGAGAAGCTTTTCCAAAATAAATACCAAAAAACAGAGGAAAGATGTTAAGATGTAATTAGCACTGGTACAAGTGCCATTAAATGTCTACTGGGGTTGGAGGCGTCTGCAGAGCTTCTTTTACACCCACGTGGTCTATGTTGGGGTTTCAGGAGGTTGGGGCCGACTCTGCTGAAAACCCTCAGTCCCCACCTCCTCAGAAAGGGCCCTTTGCAGGGTGAATCAACTCAATGGGAAAGAGATGGAAATTCAGTTTGTTGTTTTGTTTGGTGGGGTTTTTTGTTGGGTTTTTTTGTTTGTTTTGTTTTGTTGTGGCTTTTTTTTGTTTGTTTGGGTTTTTTATTTGTTTTCTGATTCTGACTAAGGAGGCAAAGGTATGAGGATGGAGCTGGAAAAAAATGTGACTGGGGAGGTTTGTCTCCTCTGCCCCCATGCTAATGGCATCAGTGGAGTGGAGATGGTGTGATGGAGGTGTGGGAAGTACCAGAGCACTTGCAGCCTGGCCTGGAGAGAACAGGACTCCTCTTGGTGATGTCCCTGTGGCCCTGAGCTCTGCTCTCTGTTTTTCTGGGCACCAGGGAGCTGAAGTCAGACTCTGACCTGCAGGCTGTCAATCATGCTCTCCAAAGCCACCAAAGGGAATTGAAGGTTCCCACTCAGCCATGAATCAATATGCAGGCTCGCTGATGAAAAGCCACACAGCCCCCATCCATGCATGGAGAATGGCATTTAAGATTTTATATCCCAATAAAATATTTTCCAGTGCCCCAGCAGGGCTTGCTCGCTTGACAGGCTCACTGTTTGTCCTGCACACATTCATTTTATTTATAAGACCAATTTGTCTGTGAATAGGTCAGTTGGATTCTTGTGCCTGTGATCCCTGTCGCTCCCACCAATGTGAAATGTTTTAATTGAACCTTGTCACGTGCTGTGTCCCCAGCACAGCCATCACAGAGCCTTGACCCTGGCTCCAGTCTAATCCAGAATACAAAACTGTTCAGATTTTCCCTTTGGGGCACATCTCCCTGAAGGAGGGAATGGGAACAGGGGAGGGAGTAAGTGGCACTTGGCATTTATTTTCTCCCAGAGAAATACTTGGCAGATGGTTGCACAACTCTTCTTGCCCTTGTCCCTGATTGCATCCCATCCAGGTTGTTCCTGGAAGCAAAGCTCTTCCTTATTTGCTCCAAAGGGCTTTGGGTCAGGCCACGTGTGGGTTGCACGATGCTGTTGGAGATGACACACAGCTGCACTGACATATCCAAGAGTGCTGCTTCTCCAGCAATCTCCTGTTTATTAAGGGTGCTCTTACCTGTGTTTCTTGGGTGGGCTTTCCTCCTGGGCTCCTCCTCTGCCACCTCCTATTTCCCATCTCCCCCTGGACCAGAGCAGCTGAGTTGCTGCTGGTTTATCCTGTCTGGGTTATCTTGTCTAGGTTATCTCTCCAGAAGACACAGGTCAGGAAACTCCTCCACAGCTTCTGGCAGCCAGGTGTTGACTGGCACAGTCACACTGCTGGGCTGAGACAAGTGTCTCCCAAGGCCAGAGGGAGACAGACATTTTAGAGTCTGAGCAGGATCCCTGATGTCACCTCCAACAGACCTCAGTGCCTATGCATGGGGCCCTGAATCCTGCCAAGGTCCCCAGTGACCATCATGGAAAGGAGCTCACGTACAGCCCTTTGGATTCTGCAGAGCCAGGACTGGGCAGGATTCAGCTTCTGTCCTTGTGCAGGATGGGACTCAACCCACATCACTCCTGATGGACATTTCCTTATTCTTCAAAACCTCTCTGGTCTATGATCGTCACTTTGGTCACTCCAGTGCTTCACCACCCTCAGGCAGAGGTGGGGGTACAGCTACTGCTGGTATCACTTTAGGCACCCTGTTTTCTGTGATTCCATGAGATTACTCTGAAATCACAGTTTAAGTAACCTCCTAGAAAGAATATAGTTAAGATTTCAAGAGCTGGATCCATGGTGAACTTCATGTCCCTCAGGACAACGTCCATAATCACCTGTCTCCTCCTGGCAGGGGTTCAGCATCAGCAAGACTCTCCTGGGTGTTTTTGAAGTGTGCTATGGAGCTAATCCGGAGTCTTTTGATGAACAGCACAGGGATGGATCAGAAATTATGAAGAACATCCTCACACAAGCCCAAGAACCAAGAGTGAGGTGCTGAGTTGATGAATTTGGAGCTAGAAGTCCTGAACTGTGTTTCTCTCTCTACAGTTGTGGGTCTGTTTCCCTCCTGGCAGTCCCTTGCACTCAGCAAAGGAAGATGTGGAGCCTGCACCTGAATCCAGAGCACTGCAGATGCTAAAGCAATACCTTGCTTCACTGCTAAAGAGCCAATCTGCACATGGCTCCTTGTCCTCTGGGTTGGAGTGTGTCCTCTGACCTGGATAAACACACTGTGGTGTAGCAAAAACTCTGCTTTTATTCATACTCATCCAAAGTAAAAACAGACCCTGCAAATGACTAACAAATTGTGTTTCTGCAAGAGATGTCAGGGTCTCTTTATGCAATGGAGTTGGAAAACTAAATTTAACTGCTCTTTCAGGCTTCCCTCCCCTTTCTTTTGTTTTCTGGCCAAAGCCCCATTACCAGGATGGAAAGCTTCAGCACTGAAATTTGACATTAAAGTTTTAAAAAACAACCACCACTAACTTTTCCAAATATTTTGGAGAAAAAAACAAACCCAAAACCTATGAAAGCTCTTTTCCCCTCTCTTTACTCTGAGCAGGTGCAAAGAAGAGCCCTTTTCCAAGGTAAAGTATGGCACAGGAGGAAAGAGAGGATGCAAAAGAGGGTGACGTGGGCAAAGGCTGTAAGAACAAACAATATTCTGACTCAAAGGATGTTGCAAACACATTGCATATACTCAGAAATGCTTTGAAGCCATTTTTAAACCAAAGCAGAAATTGAGGAGAAGTTGGCCCATGGCAGGAGGAAAAAGATGTGGGGTTTGAATTAGGAGTCCAGGGAGAGTGAATGATCCTCAGCCCTGAGAGGGAGCTTCAGGGCAGCATGAAGAGGGCTGGAGCAGAGACAATGAGAGTGGGAAAGGCACCAAACTGAGCAGGCTGGTGTGGGACATGGCAAATCACTAATGCAAGAGAGGGTAATGACACAGCCTTTCTTGAAACCATCCAAGTACAGCAGCTTGAAAGGTGTCAGGGCCAGAATCTGCTCAAGGTACAGCCTGAAATAGATTCAAATGGTTAATAAAGGGAATGTTTATGCAGTGGTTCTTGCCAGCTGAGAGGGGAAGCCTAACAACAAGTGCCTAGTTATTCCCGATTCCTGCTCTTGGCAGAAGATTTGGCTTGGTGACCTCCGGAGGTCCCTTCCAAACTCATTTATTCCTGGTCCCATGAGCACAAGTCAATGAGCTCACCAGGGTCCTCGTACATATTGCATTAAGGATGATGTGTGGCAAGTGAAGAACAGAATTAATTCAGTTCATGCTGAATATCTTTCTCCAGACATGAATATCATAGAACCACTTGGGTTGGAAAAGAACTTTAAGACCATCAAGTCCAGGCATTAACCCAGCACTGCCAAGTCCACACTAACCATGTCCCAAGTGCCACATCTACATGTTTTTTAAATAACTCCAGGGATAGTGACTCCACCACTTCTCTAGGCAGCCTGTTCCAGGGCTTGAAAAGCCTTTCTGTTAAACAGTTGTTCCTAATATCCAACCATCCTCTGGCACTACTTGAGCCTATTTCCTCTGGTCCTATTTCTTGTTACTGGGAGAAGAGACCACCCTCCACCTGGCTACAGCCTCCTTTCAGGTAGTTATAGAAAGTGATAAAGTTCCTCTCTGAACTTCCTTTTCTCTAGGCTGAGCCCCTCCAGCTCCCTCAACTGCTCCTCATTAGACTTGTGCTCCAGACCCTTTCCCAACTCCATTTTCTTTCTCTGGACATGCTTCAGCTCAGCACTCATGTAACCCCAAGGATGCTACAGCAGAATCTTGTTCCTTTACAGAACTGGGTTTTTACAGACTTTTCCATCAGAATCTGGCTTTATTTTGGAGATGTCCCAGACCATCTCCATGGATTCCACTTCCTTCCTCTCCTGGGAGAGTTACAATTGCTTGAGAAATAGGAACTTTATCCACAGTTGAGAGAAAGGCAGGCACACAAGAGATCTGAGCCCTGCTGAAGCCCTCTCAAGCTCTTTGACATTTTATTTGAGTTCACTGCCACCCTTCTTCAGCACTTTCCCAGAGCTGCCTCTGTCCCTCTTGCTGTAACACAAACTCTGACTGCCACCAAACTGCAGCTGGCAGCCACTTCCCCCCATGCTGCAAGGTCAGCCCACCCTGCTGCTGCTCTGCTCCTCCATCCATGGCCCACAGCCAGGACCATGGAGCCAGAGACCTCACAACCCTGTTTTCACCTGGGAGAGAGAAAGGAGAAAGGAGAAGGGAGAAGGGAGAAAGGAGAAGGGAGAAGGGAGAAAGGAGAAGGGAGAAGGGAGAAAGGAGAAGGGAGAAGGGAGAAAGGAGAAAGGAGAGGAAATTCGAGGAGAGGAGGGGAGGGGAGGCGAGGCGAGGAAAAAAAGAAAAGAAAAGACAACCCTAACCCAAAGAAGATTTGCCAGTGATTTAAACATTTACAAAAATATTTTACAGAAAGTAGAAAGAATGTGGTGTGAAGGAAAAGGCAGGTCTTAAATGCCCTGGCTGTGCTTTCCCCTCTGCGGGGCAGCTCCGTGGCAGGGCGGCCGCTGCTTTTGTTTTCTTCCGTCCGTGTGACCTCTCGGTCACTCCAAATGTCCCCGCGGCCTGTGGAGCGGGGGCTCCCCGCACAGCCCCTTCCGCAGGGGGGACGCTCCGGCACCGGACGAGAGACTTGGCTGCAAACACCAGAGAGCAAATCGGTGTCAGAAACAACTGAGCCCTGGGAACAAGAGAGACAAGAGGCGGTTGGTCTCAGAGATCATTATTCATTAGCAGACCCAGTACTAACAGTCTTCAAAAATAGCCTCAATAGGCTCAAATGTCCCAAGTTCCCATCAAATGCCACCTTTGGAAATAGAGAGTTTCTTCATGTTGCTTCACAGTTGGACTTTCACCCGATGCACTGATGAAAGCTGGAGCCACACGAGCGGCACGTGGCCCAGCGCGGGGTCTCTCCCTGGTGGCACTGCTTTATTTTGGGGTTGGCATTTAGCTATCACTGAGGTGGGCAAATTAAAGCCATGATAACACAAATATTTGCTCAGCATGGAAAGCTGTTGGTAGGTAAATTGCCTGGCATTACCTCCAGTGTGTCTCCCACAGTGTGAGTGGGGATGCACGGGCTGGAGTCGGGAAAATCCCAACCTCTGACCAGTCACAGGCTATTAAAGATACCAGTTACCCCTCTGGGAGCCCATCTTCTGCTTAAAGCTCCATTTGCCACGTGAGCTGCATTGATCTGAAAGTATCAGGAGCTCCATTCATCTACTTAAATCTGTTGAAATTCTGATGGAGCAGCTGATGGGGACCAGGAGCCACTTGTCCCATTTTCCAGCAGAAATCCTAAGTGGACCAAATGAGTCAAAGTGCCTCCAAGGTGCCTCTTTCCCCTCAAGGCCTGCCAGGGTGTCTGCTGGCTGCACACAAGGTTTGCTGTGGGGGAATATATATTGCTGCCCTTTGAGTGTACCCCGATAATTTGTCAGCATTGGTGTTAAAAAAGCTGTCTCGTTTGGAAAACAAATTCACTTGTATCTGCTTTCCACTCTGCTATTTTTCTCCAGCAGATCAGGCAGCCCAGTATCCTGTATCCTCTCCTCTCGGAAGCAATCCTCAGCTGTAATGAAGTCCACTCCCAATTTTAGCTTTTGTTTGTTAGCCCTCCCCCTGTGCTAAATATTTATTATGACATTTATTATCACATTATTTTGGTGACTCACCATCCCCAACTTCCCAGCATTGTTTTTAATGGGAACTTCTCAGTACCTGTTTCATTAACACCCTGCGTGGAAGCAACTTTACCGGCACATCCCTTCTCATGTTGACTCAACTCTCCACCTCCACAACAAAGCCAGTCCCTCCTGACCCTCCTTCGGGGCGAGTTCATGGCCTGCTCTTTGTGCACTGTGATCACTTTGTCCTTTTGCACCATCACTGCTCTCCTCATGACCAGATGCGACTGTCCTTTCTTTGAATGTCACTAGGTAGTAAACACTGGTCCCAAGGCAACCATCAATTTTTGTCCAGTGCTGAATTAATCCACAGGCACCATCCTGAGGTCCCCAACTGCGTGATTGCTTTTTTGATGCATGATAGTGCATGTTCAGCAATGACCAGCTGTGTTTTTAGGAACACTAATGCTATTCTGCTATTGCAGCACAGGCTTCTCAGGCTGCAATCTTTATTAACCAAGGTCTTTTCATTTCTGCAAATTAACGCCCATAACTTTTCTCCACTTGAACCCAAGAGCTCATAACAGATCCCTGACACTGCCCACTCCTGGGTAATGTCAGCTCAAAGATGCAAAGGCATGGAAGACTCTCTGGCTCTGAGGTATCAATAAATCTTAAATGAAATGTGGATTTTTTTATTAATAGGTATCCTCTGCTCCCTTTCTTCCCTTCCATCTTCCTCCACACTGCAGTACTCCACTCACCTGAATCCCTCATTTCTCACCCCAGACTCCCCACAGTACTCTCTAAAGTGCTGAAAATTTCTGTCAAATTTCTTTGATCTGCTCTTGTTACAAAAAATCCAGTTTTGTTTTGCATTTGCCTGCTTTACTCCTGTCCGTTTTGTGATCAGTTTAAGATCTTTTTGCTTGCATTCTCTAGTCTCCAGCCAATAAAAAATCCCCCAGAGCTGCCCTTCCCAGGGGCTGTCAGCTGTTATCTGCCCATCTTTGTCCTCTCCTACAAACCCAAGGCTTTCAGCTGCGCTGTCGCAGAGGAGGTGGCTCAGGCCAGTATTTTTTGCTTTCTTTCTCAATCCTTCAGAATAATTTCCCAGCTGCTCCCCCCTCCAAATTAGTACTTCTTCAGACTCAGGGGTTCTCTGCAGTCTGTGCTGACCTGTGTAACTCCATGTGATGCTCCATCTGTTGTTGACTTCTATGTGTTTACTTTCTAAGGGGAAAACTGAAAACGACTTCCAGCTCTGGCCAGTGTCACTGTCATTGCTCAAAAATAAGATCTGCTGTGAACTGAGCTCTGATTTTGAGCTGCTCACTGTGGTTTAGCCCCAGGGATGCTGATTGAGGGACGGCCTGTGAAATGTGTCCTGTGCAGTTCTTCATCTCATGTGGGGCCACCTCAGCCCACGGAGAGCCAAGGATGTGAGCAGAAGTGGACAGCCCTACTCTGCTGTGCACAGCCACCAGCTGTGGGGCTTAGCTCAAAGGAGTCCCCAGAGTGTCTGATTTGACTTCCTGCTCCACCATGGGTTGCAAAGCAGTTCCCAGCATGGAAGTCTTGGTTGTTGCCCTCCCTAAGGACAGCACAGCAGTAGCAGCTCTCCAGAACAGACCATAACCCACCATTTTGAGCTTGGACCAGTACACATGAACCCCCTTTAATGGGGCTCAGACCCTGATATCTCAGCATAACCAAGAATCTACATTCAGACAGCAACTGGACTGAAGGTATGTCAGGGTTTATATGTACATAATTCTCTCTCTGTTCCTGTCTCCATATAGGCATCCAACAGCTGGACCTCCAGTTCAAGTGTATCTATAAATAAATGTATCCATGCGTGGCCAGTGAGGTGTATTAAAACCAATTTATCTCAGAAATAGCATCATTTTTCCTGGTGAAGGAGAGCAGCTTCTCTAATTTTCTGTGCCACTTGTATTTTTGGGCTTAACGAGGCAAAATGCCAAGGAGTGACAGCATGTTTACCTAAGCTGTTAAAAGAGCTGTGTGGCAATCAAGGTATTGAGTGGGTTGGGAAGAAAATAGATCTGCTCAGAAAGACTTTGATCAAAAATGTTCATCAGGGGACTGGATGGTCTTGAGCACCAGCAACAAGCTCTTAGGGAATATATCCCCCTACACAAACACTGAGCAAGGTGCAATTCCTCCCTTCAGTCTCTTGTGAACCGTATCATGAAATGGGATTAATTATGAGGAATGTGATCTTTTTTTTCCTTGGGAAAACCCTTTTGAAAGGGTGTTTGTGGCCTCACTGGGATATTACTGAGTCCTTTATCTCAACCATTCTTGGGCAATTATTGTTTAACCCCTTGAAGCTCTCCTGAGCTCCCACTAAAACAGGCTCCAAACCTTTTCCAAGCTGTTTTGCCTCTTCCTTTCTTGTTGAGCAAACATGTTCTGCCCTTTGCCAAGCCTAACCTACCCATGTGATTACCAAACTATTTGCCTGCAGCTTCACATATCTCACTATGTACAACACCTTCTGCCAACTCTCTTTTCTGGGCATGTCTACATAGCTGCTTTGGCCCAGGGTGTAGGTCTGGTGTGTCTCTTGGCATCCTGACAGGCATGACAGATTACAGGAGAAAGTGTTTGGGCTCTTTTGGTGGCTCCAGAAGAGCTCTCACCCTGTGATAGGAGAAAAAGAACACAGTCCAGGCTCTGGCTTTGAAGGTGTGGGGATACGACAGGTCTAGTCACAGGCTCTGGGCTCAGGTCCAGAGAGAACAAACAACATTGTCATGTCTCTGTAGCACTTTGTTCAGAAGTGTTTCCCATCCTTAATTGCCTTATTTTGTAGTAAATGGGTTAGGATGCTGCACTACAGGGCTTTGTTCTTTGCAGTTTCTCAGCTGCCAACATCAGGCAGAACTGGTCACCATGTAGGGCCAGGAGAGATTTGCCCACTAGACAGCACTGTAAAACCAAAGGTCTCCCCAAACTGCCATCAGGGGTGTTACAGACTCAGTCCCTACTGTTATTGTGAAAACCATGGTTACATCAGGAATTTTGCATTTCCAGAGCTGCCAGACCCCTAGTTCTGTATCTCATCAGTGGGAAGAAATAAAAGCACCGTCTAAGGGTTGTTTGAAGGGGGTCCTACAGGTCCCCACAACCTGCAGAGCATCCCAAGTCCATCGCTGTCCTGGATGAATCCACTCGTTCCCATTCCCAGCCTCACTGATGTTTAAGGCTTTATCACATTCCATAGGAAGTTGATTGAATGTGTTCCAAGTGATTACCTGAGGTTTTCCAGCCTCTTATGTCACATCTGTCACAATGAAGCTGAGGATCTTGGTGTTACTGGCTCCAGGTCTCCTTCTCCATGTCACAAACACTCCCCTTCTACTGGCTGGGGTAGCACCCTATAAAGGTATTGGAAACCAAATTACTATTTGAACACAATGATACTGGCCATGCAGTTCTCCTTGCGGATCTTGGAAATTGCCTTGCTATCCACATCAGTCCTTTCCTGGATCAGCTAACAGCACAAATCTCATTAAATCCCTCACACACTGCCACATGCCTACGGCTCTGGAGGAGCTCAGGGAGAAGAAAAACTCAGGGAAGAGAAAACCCAATTGTTGCCACATTTGGGTTTAGAAAGAGGAAATCAGAGTGAGGAATTAAAAATGGCAGACTTCTGCAGTGCCAGTATTTTCCTCCTGGACTCATACCATGCTGGATCTAGAGGAAAGCTGAACAGATTCCCAAACACACCAGTGGAATTGAGGACCAGCATCCTGGACACTGACTTCTCCTCATCAGAGAAACCTGAGGATGGCAGCAAGTCAGTGACATCTCCTAACTGAGCCCAGAGGGGCTGGATCCTCAGCCTTGGGAAGCAGCAGCCTGCAGTTCTATGGAAAACAAATAGCAATGAAATATGTGACTTTCCAGCATCACTCTGAAGGTCCTTCCTGCCTGATGGAGGAGACAGTAACGGGATTTTTCTGTCCAGTGGTCACTGTAGACAGGGCCGTGCTTTCTTCCTTCCATCCTTTAGTTAGAAGTGAATGTGAAAGGAAATTTCAAGTGCTGAAATTTTGAAAGCCTTAAAAAAAGAATTTTCATGTATGGACACGAAGCATAACTTTTAGCTTATGCCTGAATATTTTAGGGCCTGTCTTTCGGGATGCTCCTTATGTTGCTGAAGCACAGCCCAGACATTGGGGTTTGAGAATTACTGGTTTAGGGGAGATGATTTCAGACACTGAGGTAGAAGGTTGGGAGGCACAGCATTACTCCTGCATGAACTTGGTTAGTTACTGTGGATCAGCTGACACTCTTCAATTTGCTAAATCAGGTAATCTGACCTTAAATCTAAGCCCATAGTTGCAACGGTGGAAAGAGCACTTCCAGGAATAGGCTATTTATCCTCTAGCTGTGCACGGAATTACAGCAAGATAATAACTCTGGGACGTGGTTTATTTCCCTGTGGTTGCTGTGGCTTCTGGGTGCTCAAAAGAAGCTTTTTTCCTTGTCTTTTTTTTTTTTTAATTTTATTTTTAATTCTAACATTGGCATTCCAGCAATTCTAACCTTTGCTGATTTCAAGGGTTTCTGTTTTAAAATGGAGAAAACGAATGAAACTGGACATAGATTAGTGCTGCCTCTGTGGTAAAGGCACCTGCCAACATCCCAGCCTTGGTCTGTTCAGAGCACCCAACTTTTAGTTTCTGTCTCTGCAGATGGGATGCTGGGACTGACTGTTCATCATTATGGGCCAAAATACTGAATACAGCACATCAGCTACAGAAAACAAATGCTGCTGTGGCACAGCTGACTGGCTGTAGAGGTGCTTTATTTCAGCATGTGATGGGAACACTGAAGCAGCCCATGCCTGGGGGCTCAGGGGCTTGATTCTGCTCACAGCCAAGATCCCCAAAGGCAGTCAGTGTCTGTTACCCCTAATGCTGTAGTGTCACTGAAAATCCCAGGTGCCCAATAATCCCTGGATAAGCAAGCACATCAGCCCACCAGCCAGCTCCTTGTTTGCATTCAATGTGCATTTAGCAGCAGGCTAAAAATACAACATCATGACTAGACAATGCTCTCTTGAAGACCACTTGTATTTCAGATCATGTCAGCCTTATGCCACTTTCAAAACTTGCCTGAAAACCTGGGAAAATTATTTGCAGGGCTACTGAGGCTCAAAGAACAGCTCCAGTCAAGGGCCCTTTTTCCCATGGTTTTCCAGGCAGGGCATATATAGTTGACATAGGGATGATATTCTTTTTCAGGGGAGAGTTTCAGGGAGGAAAACTGGTGGATACTGAAAGCAGCTTTGTGTCCTGTCACTAGGATCCAGGCAGGACACCTGTCCCAATGCAAAAATACCAGGATCTTCTTGCATCTTCCTGACCACAAGGACAGTCAGGATCTGACTCTGTCAGCTCTGTGGAGCCTGCAGAAGTGGCTGATGCTGAGGGGTGCTACCATGGGCTGTCTGATGCCTCACCAGGTCACAGTTGCAGTGCCTCAGTTAGTCTCTCTATGCTCCCTTTACAGTCAGGGATGTCCCTTTTGGGGCACAGCCCATCTTACCCCCAATGAGTCAGCTGGAAGAGGTAAAAAAATTCCTACAAAACCATATTGTAGACTGCTCCCTTCTACAAGGATATTAAACCCTCTCCAGTCATGTGTGAGATGCCCTGCCTTGATCAGGGGCTGGGGCAAAGGAGCAAGACAGCTTTGCTTATCCAGGCAGGAGGCATTAAGGAAGTCACAATGTCCTGTCCAGCTTTTGCCCGTAGCAGGGAAAACCTCCATGTGATGCTTTCCAGAACTAATAGTAAAATTATTGCTCCCTTGAATTTCAATAGAGATGGAAAGGGGGATCTGTACAGCCTGTCAGTGCAGTTATAGCCACTACACCTTTAAGTGCAATACTTGCAGCTTTCTTGCATGTAACCTCTCCAATGACCTCTTCCTCTGTGACAGGCACCTGTCTGCCCTCAGGCAGCTTCCTGAGTGTCTCCAGCTGATGCTGAGGGAACGTGCCAAAGCCCAGCTCTGCATCTCTCTTACATGAATCCACAAGCTGGGATAGGCAGGCCTAGAGGAGTGTCTGGGACCTTCTCTGGTCTGTGTTATGTTTGTACCTCAGCATCCCCCTTGTTACGTCCCTATTTTATTCCCAGCCTTCTTGCCAGGGTTTATGTCAGTCTCACATGACTGTCACAACAGGGAAAACTTTCTTCATGGCTCCTGTGTGGCTATAGACTGTCCTGTTAGGTCCATAATGAGAAGAAATGCTCACAACATCCTCGCCTGATTTATATCTCTTCAGGTAAATTAAAATTATGTTTTTTACTCCTGCTGACTTTCCAGCTGCCTCCACAGTGCCACAGTGTAAAAGCATGGAAAATTGGGGTTTGCTATAGACTGTTCCAGGTGTGAATACCCACAGTATTCATCAGCATCTTGGGAGGGTGCTGGCTTTTTAACATCCATCCCAGCAGTCTCTGGCATTTTTGGCAGGAAAACAAGCAGATGTGGTCAGACTGTTTCTCTGCCACTTCCTGTTCACTGTTTGTGGACCAGAAGAGAATTTCCAACCTTGTTTGATGGTACCTTCGCATTCCCAGAGGCTGAAGCCTAGAAGGTTTGTGCAAACAGTCAGCCAGGTAGGAAGATGAGGGAGAGAGAGAGGGAGAAAGGGAGATTTACTGGTTTTGGCATACAAGAACCCATCTAAGGGTTCAATCTGAAGTCTTACACCCAGGGAAAACCAGGTCACTTATGGGACCAGTCACTCCTTTGAACTGCAGTCGTATGGCTTTCCAATAAGCAAGGAGGTTTATTACTTATCCAAGTATCTGCACTCACTGTATCACCCCAAGCTGGTTTGAACTGGGGATAAAACCCACAGAAGAACCTCTCCAGATTAAACTGAGTCCTCACCATCATCCTTGTCCTGATGGACAAGATAATAGAGCCAACTGGCAGTGATTGGAGGTCTGACAATTCCAGCTGATGGAAAATGTGTGTGTGTATGCACATGTGTAGGTGTTGGGGGGAGCATAGGCCATTCACAGCCAGACCCTGTCCCCAGCACATCAGGCTTCAAATCCTGCATTTGTTTTTGTGCAGAGCAGCTTGTTTGTCCAGGCAAGAGCACGGATAGATGCCAAACCAGGCTGCAGGTACTCAGGGGACGGGAAGGAGCAGCCGTGGGAAGCAGCAAGTGTCCAGCCCTGACCATCTGCTGCTGTTGGATTAATCTCTAACCTGTGCTCTTATCTGGCCAAGTGAAACTTGTTAGGCTCAATTTGTATCTCTAGAGTCAGGTTACAGCCTGGCATGTTAAAATAAACCATCACTGACTTTGTGTTAACTTAAAAACCTGGGCTGTGGTTTAGAGATGGAGGAGAAATTGTAGAAGGAGCTCTGTGTGATCACCAGTGTGGGGAGAAGGAGCTGCCTCCCTACTACCAACAGCTTGATCATAGCCCAGGGCACCTCCTTGAGGAAAAGGAAAGGATGGAGAGCCCCAGGGTGAAAGGGTGGCTAAAAGGAGTCTTGGACCCATGAGCAAAGTCTTTCTGCTTCTGCTCTGGGATCAAACGTTGTGAGCTCTGAAGAAACAAATTTGAAACATTGTTTTTTCCTCTTGTTCCTGTTGTTTCTCATTACCATTGTTTGTCTTGTTCTCTTGCAAACCATCCTCTGCAGAGGAGTAGCAATCTTGAAAACTTGGAAGTATTTTGCAGAGGAAGGAGGACAATTATTTTCTTAAAATTTCCTTGTTTCAAATGTAAAATTAAAAAAAAAAATAGATGTTTTCACTGCCAGGGAACGATAAGGACAGAAACAGAAATGTCTGGAGAAAAGCAGTCTCATAGCTTTGTTGAATGCTGGAGAAGAAGGAGATGAATGAAAAGGACTAATAAAACCAAAGTTTGAGGAGTGGACTTGAAGGCTGATTGTTGCTTTATCTGATTCCTCTGCAAACCGGGCTGTCTGTCTCGCAGGATGGCTTCAGGTAGCGCCTGCCTGAGCCTCCTGACTCATCTGCGTGTGGGTTTTGGATGTGCTGGAGCTAAACTGAACCTGCCAGGCACTTACAGTTTGCTTTTCCACACACGGAGAAGAGCTGGGCTGGTTGGACCCAGCCTTTGAAAGGCTCTTTCTAGGAAAGAAGCTTTGCGCAACAGGAGGGAAAATAGGTCGTTGTCAAGGTTTAGGGCATTTG
The DNA here is from genome assembly GCA_013396695.1 of Sakesphorus luctuosus. Taxonomy (NCBI): domain Eukaryota; kingdom Metazoa; phylum Chordata; class Aves; order Passeriformes; family Thamnophilidae; genus Sakesphorus; species Sakesphorus luctuosus. The sequence goes on from VWZD01005377.1 coordinate 823,233, forward strand.
CAGAAGAAAGTAAATAAGTGGTTCAGCGTGGCCAAGATGGGAGAGCAGCTCCGCACCGAGCAGGATCTGCTCCTGCTCAAGACAAGGCTGCGCTTGCAGGAGGGTTTGGCTGGGAGGAAAGTCAGCCTCGTGTTTACAACAGCGGGACTCGGATTCTCCACGTGATCCCTGGCAAATCATTTAATCCCAGCGCTCCGGGAGGGAGGAATCACCTTCCCATGACACCCAAGGCTTTGGGTGCCAAGCTGGGGGGGGGCACAGTTTGCACCTGGGTATGACGCACCCAGAGAAAACGTGGCCTTGGGGTGGCTGTGGAACTGCTTGGGAGTGGGAGGCTCATGGGAATGGGGAGCTGGTGCTGGAGCAGTCGCACCAGCCACGGCCATGGCAGACCCAGAGCAGAGCCTGCCCCAGGAGGACTCAGATGCGGAACGAAACAAAAGGCAAAAAATAACAACCACCAACCGCCTGCAAAAGCACCGCAATCCTTAAAAATGCCCTCAGGCACTGGCCGAGCAAAATCCCGGGGGAAATTCTGGAACAAATCCAGCTGCCTCCCTGGATGATACTGAACCTTCCCACCGCCCCCTTCCCGGGACAGAGGGCTGGGGGAGGCTGGAACACCGACCCACCCACCCACGCATCGCCAAGCGCAAGAGACCACGGACGGCTCTGCCCTCGCAGCACGGGCTGTGGTTTTGCCCTCGCTGGGAGGGTACGGGCTGTGCTGGAGCAGAGCTGTGGCACCCGGGGGGCTGCGCGGGGGCTCTGCAGAACATCTGCCAGCTGCCTGGCCCCCGCCGCCAGCCCGCCAGTACATCTTGTTTGTGTTTTTCTGCGGAGCACACTCCCAGCGGGTTATGTCAGAGGTGAGGAATGCAGGGCCACCCTGTGTCATGAGATCAGACTTACAATTTTAGGCTGAGCGCTTACCGTATTTGCTGGGAAGCAGCACGCAGGCGGCACGCGGGGCCCCGGAGGGGTGGGAGATGCCCCTTCGCCTGCATCCCTCTTTTCCAGCCCTCGCACCAGCAGAGCCTGGTGGAGCGGATGGGGCCCGTCTGCTGGAACAAGCTCTCCCTCTGTTCCTCGCAAGGAGCAAGAAAGGAAACGCAGTGAATTAAGGCGAATGAAAAGGCAGCAGTGAAAGGCTGCCGGGCTCGATGCCAAGCGCTCGGAAAACGCTCACGGAGAGAACTGGTGGCGAGCTGCTCCCTGCTGCCAGGGAGGGCATCGGCACCCGGCATTGCCCCACGGCGGAAACTCAGCCAAGAACCAGCACCCCGCAGGGTCCCAGGGGCTGAAAGCGTGAGGAGAGACTCGAGCCCGTGCAGGGAGAGCTGGGCTGGGAGCTCTTGGTGGGAAAGCAGTTTGCAGGGTCTGACCCAAAACACCGCCCAGAGCAGTGACTTTCCCCCAGTTTTGTTGATGAGATCCAAGCCTGAGGTCCAGTCCAGCCTTTCTAAAATTTCTGAACTGCTTTGCCCAAGTCCTTCTGCGCGAGGCAAGCTGGTGCAAAACAGCCCTGGTGATGTTGTACAGAGTTGCTGTGCTGCCCATTCCCTGGTTTTCCCACTTAAAACTTGGAGGCTCCTTTGCAGCTATGCATCCCATCTAGGGTGCTTTGATCCTGGTGCCACTGCAGAGAAAACCTATGGAAGCAGGATCAGACCTTGGTGCAGGGAAAGGTTCCCCCTCTGCTCTGGTGTGGATTTTGCTTTCCTTTATTATTTTTCTTTTCTTTTTTTCCACCCTTTATTTCTTTTCCTGAATTAGCTACAATAGTAGGTACCTTGAGATGGAAAAGCCAAAAAGCAAAGAGAAAATGCTTCCACAGACCATGTGCAAACTGAACACCACTGTTTGTTGGGTTTTGGGTTGGTTTTGTTTTGGTTTGGTTTTTTTGTTCTCTTTTGCCTTACTGAGGGTTTTGACATGGTGGTGTTTTGTTCTGTGTCAGAAGGAAAACAAACCCTGAAATACCAAAGTCTTTCACACAATGGACTTTCCTTTCTCTAAACATCCCTGTGAGCTGGGCCTCTTACAGCTCTCAACTCTTCCCAGAACAAGAGAACAAATACTAGGAAATCTGGAGAGATGAACTACACAGAGCTGGCTGCACCAGCCCCTCGTTACTCAGTGTCTCCAGGGCTGGCTGTTCCTCCTCTGGAGGAGGCAGATGAACCTCCAGCAAGTGCTGCTGGTTCCTGTGCTACTGGTAGTTTTCTGCTGTGCACCTCAGTCTCCTTTTTGGGTGCCTGCGAGATGTGACGGGGTAATTTCAGGTCCTCATCTCTTGTTCTCCATCATCTGCTCTTCCTGTTTGTGACGCCACCTCCATGTGCAGTCCCAGACTTCTTTAGGTACTCTACCATAGTCCCAAAAGCCTGTTTGGGAAATTCTCCCTTTCATGGCAAATGCTGATTTTGGGTCCTCTCTAGGCTTGTGGTACTATGGAGGCACCAGAAAGTGTCCTGTGGAGATGAAAGAGATGACCAGCATGGACGGAAGGGACTGGCAGAGAGCTCCAGGGGGACCCTCAGACCCAGCACCCTCCCCTGGGCAAGGGGTTGGAGGGTCCCACGAAAGGCAAAGGTAATGTGTTCACAGGAAGGGGCTGGTTGCTGCCTCAGAAAAGTAAGAAGAAGCTGTGGTGTGGGATCCTTGGGGAAATGAGACTTGGTTAATGGTTTAGGATGTTATTCTCTTTCTTCCCGCTCTCTTCATCTGCCTTGGCTTTCATAAAGTTGTGCTTTGATAAGATTTTCTGTTTTATCATTTAGAGTGGAGATTTGGTTTCATTTTCCCTGGATTTGGAAAGGAAGGAAGAGGCTTCAGGCAGCATTTAGCATCAGCCCTGGACACCAAGCCAGGGCCAGACAAGACCCAGAGAAGGGGTTGCATCCACTTTGGCTGATCCAAAAGACTTCTGCACTATAAATGACATGAAATAAGGATCTTGGCTTTCATTATATCTTTCAGCTGCCTGGAATACTTGAGGGATCAGAAATCATCATTAGAAATAATTATGTATATTTGTATTTTATATAAGTTCTGCTCAACTGCAGTGACCTCATTTGCTTCTGTTACACTCCTTCAGTCTGGGGGGAATACACAGACATTGCTTAGCAACCTTTAATCATTTTGGTGGAGCACAAAAGCCCAGGAATACTGAAGTTTATGCCTGTTACCCTGCCCCAGGTAATCTCCCAAATAATAAGTTATCTAACCTTGTCATTTGCTTCTAGTCACCATTATTTTCTGAATTGCAATTGAGCATCCTGAAATCATGGAATCATAGAATACCTCAGGTTGGAAGGGCCCCATAGGGATCATGGAATGGTTTGGGTTGGAAGTGACCTTAAAGATCACGGTGTTCCAACCCCCCTGCCATAATCAGAGATTCCTTCCACTAGACCAGACTGCTCAAAGCCCCATCCAACCTGGCCTTGGACACTTCCAGGGGTGGGGCAGCCACAGCTTCTCTGGGCAACCTGTGTCAGGGCCTCACCACCCTCACAGTGAAAAATAATAAGGATCATCAAGTCCAACTGCCTGCTCCTCACAGGACTGCTACAAACATGTTTTGCTCGACTCCAGCATTGGGTTGTCAGTGTCTCTGCAGCGTGGCAGTGCACCAGGCTGCCTCAGCCAGATCCCACAGTATAAGGCAGCAATATCTCTGTGTGACCCAGGCAGGCAGCTGCTGGTTTGAGTCGAGCAGCTCAGCAGTGGGATGTGCTGTGCCTGCCAAAGCAGATACTGTAGGTTCTTTATTTCCTAATTGTCACTTTTCCTATGACTGCTTCAAACAGAACCAAGGAGCATGGAAAGAACAGTGCTTCCCCTGTCAGGGATGGGGTGGAAAAGATGGAAAAAAAGGCTGAAGGAAGAATGTGGTGAAAGACACCACGACATCCAGAGGCCTGACTCTGATTTGCTTGAAGCAGTGTAAACAAGCAGGGTACAAAACCCAGGGGCTCTGACTGATCGTGACACCAGAAAAATGAGGAAAATATGATTTAGACCAATTATACTGGAGAATATACGTGAAGTTTTCAAGACACTGAAAGCCATCATCATCAAACAGAGCAGTAATTTGAGATTTAGGGCCAGATCTAAACACCAGGGCTACAAGAACCAGATATTTAACCTAATAGGAAGAGACTATTTTATTGTTTCTAAAGATTTTGCATAGTTTGAAAGATCTTCTACCATAAGATGTCTCAGATACTCTACTAACCTCCCTGCTGGGACACCCTGCAGCTGGCCCAGGCTCATCTCCCCCAAGCCCTTACCCATCTTTCTGCTCTCCATACTCCAAATCTCTAGGTAACTTCGTCATTCCATGCAATTCCTTTCCTTTGCCGTTCCTTTTCTGCTGGATACTCACCCAGCCTTTCCTGACCCACTGCCATTTCCCCACTCCTTGTGGGGAAATGATCACCAGCCATGATAAAGTTCTCTGCTCATATTTGGGGTAGGACTGCCCTTGCCTGTTCTCCTTCATATAAAACTCACTGGAAGAGCATCCCACATACTTGGATTCCTGAGCAACTCAACTCACCTACATGAGTCACAATGAGGTAGAGCTGTTAACTGTGAGCGAGGGGCCCAGGTCAGCCCCTGTTGCAGAACAGGACAGTGGAGAAACAGGACAGGACTTGCAGGGAGAACTTGTTCCTTGATGTTCCCCAAGTTCCCAATAGGAGCAAGCAGAGCTACCTGGCTTGCATGGATTCAGCTATCTGTCCCTCCTGGCCACTCCTCCACTGGTCCCTGGTGGGGCTAGAAGCAAGGGGCTGCTGCTCCACCTCTACCCAATTCCTCCAGGGTAGACCTAGAGATCTGGGGGAACACATAGCAATGGCTGGTCTGTCTGAGGGCCAAGGGCACTGGGAGTTATGCTGGCACCAGTGGGGTGCCCTGTCGCTACCACAGAGAGGTCTCTGGAGCATGGTGTTAGGCTACCTGTATTGTTCCAGAGGATAGCCAGGGATTCCCTGGAACTCTGCTTTATTCAGGGCCATCTGGTATCTCACAGTCCCATGATCCAGCAGATGCCTCATGATTCATCCTTCCTGGTTCCCATGGAGCAGGGAGAGAGCCATAGAAGCCCTTGGTGGTTTTGGTTCTTCTCAGCTATGGTTCATTGCTCCAGCCCTTCTTGCTCTTATATCCTTCAGGGAAAACGAAAGCAATTCCAGTACAGAAGCAACAATCAATATAATATTTCTTCATCTTCATTTACACTAATCAAGCACACCCTTCAGCTGTCCTACACTTCCCAGGAAGGTAGACATCTGGGAGATGGGAAGACACCTGGGAGATGATCAGTGGTGCTGCCACTCCAAAAAAGGGTGTTGGAAATTTCAGGCAGCAATAGCACGGTGATTTCATCTCCTTCAGCAGGCCCTTTGCCAGGCATATCCTGTCCAGCTTGTGCTGAACTGACTGGCAATGAGGAGAGTCAGTAGTGGCCAACTCCAAATGGCCAAGACCAGCCTTATTTTAGCACTCAGTAGCTGATTCATGTTTTGGTCTTCTGCTCCACCCAGTCTAGAGTGAGTTCAGCACACTCCTTCGAGCTTCACTTTCCTGCTTCAAGGCTCTCCCTCCTTCAGAGATCTTCCAACATTTACAGCTCAACCCATCCGCCACCAGTTCTCTCTCTTCTCCTGGACTGGACACTGTGCAGGGCAGGAGCCAGGAGCTTGCTAGCTTTGATTCATCCTCCTCTAGGATAAAAGCTGGCTGATCCTGCTGGCCATACTTCCTCTTGCACCATCTGCTGTTCCTGACAGCCAGCCCCAGCACAAACACTTGGTGCTCATCTCAAGGGGAAAAGCCACTTCTGGGGGTCACTGTTCCTACATGGCACTGCTGAAGGTGGCATCTGGGAAGTGGAGCTGTGGAAATGATGCTCTGCTATGCCCTGGCATTGCAATGACATCCTGTTTCATTGCCTTTTTTTCTGAGGCTTTTGCTAAGGTAGTGACTCAGGAACATCAGCCTGTCCTCAAAGCAGTGCCCTCCGCAAATTTCTCCACCATGCACGAGCACCCACATGTCTTGGTGTGCCCAGGAATGTGGCTGTGCCAGCTGGAATGGCTGGTGGGATGGACAGACTGCCATCATGAACACTGCAGTGTGTGCTCTGGATTTGGCAAAAAACCATGGCTGTGGGATCGTTGGAACACATCTATATCCCACCAGCTTTGTCCCACCAGGCAATGCTCAAGTTTGATATGTGTTAAGAATCAAAACCTGATGGTTTCCCACAGGTCCCAGACTCCTGAATGATGTAAGTATTGTTGTCCCTGTCCTTAAATAACTACAGAGCAGAGCCATCTCCAACAGATGGGCTGCTGACAGGTGCTGTTGGAGGCTGAGAGATGGAAAATCGAGGATGCCCTGACATGGTCTGTCACTAGCTTGAAGAGAAAAAAGCAGGTGAGATCTGGTTTCCTTATTCTGACACATTATTTAGATGCTCTAGAAGTACAATAACACAATATTATTGTTTGGGAAAATATTATTGCCTTGGCTTAAAGGCAGGAGAGTGGAATGTGTCTTAAAGATAGAAGACTGGGATATGTCCTTTGGGACAAGGAGGATCTGCTTCCATAACACAGGTCCCAGAACAAACAGAGTTGTGTCAGAATGGTGTTCTGTAACATAACAGAAAAAAAGCGCCTTTTTCTCCCTAAATAAATAATGTTTGTGCTTGCTTTGTGGTATGCTTTTAAAGGCTTGCTGGATTCAAGGAGGATGTGGTCACACTCATTGGAAACTCCAGATGCTACAATATATAAACACAAATCTGCATTAAATTCACATTTTTTATGAGTTAATCTCATGTGATTTCACTCTGTTTTTCTCACAGGGAGATGGCAGGCTGCTGTGGTTTTCATGTCCCATGGAGAGCACTTGCCCAGTACCTCTGATATCTCATCCTTGATTTCTTTGACAGCCTCCAGTCTTTTGTTATTTACTGATGTCAGTGTAGCCTGGGAGAGAAATCAACAGAGTCATGAATTATGGACTGTGCTGGTAGGACATTTCACTCTGTTTGATTTAGTATGAAAAAATTCCAGATAATTAAAGATGAGTTCAAGCTGTGATACCTCTCTTATGGCTTCTGAGTTGCCGTAAGTGGTAAGGAGTGTCTGGGTGGAGGACTTTCATGTAGGTCATTGGGAAGGTGAGATCCTTCAGCAGACATGGTTCTGTTTGTAGGTCTCAGTTTGGAAGAAACCTAATATTATAGCAATGCAGCTCTGTCTCCATTCAAGACACCCACCAGACTTTGAAAAAACCCCCCTCAGAATCACTAGGATGAAACCATCATGTGTTGTTGTGTGTGTTCTTCAGCTTTACCCATGGGATCCTCCAACTGGTCCTTTACCTGCAGGTAATTTCCATCCCACCTACCACCTTCTGCTGCTGAATACCTGAGGGATAAGGAAAGCAGCATCCTGACCAGTGGGTGTGTGTTTCTGAGATGGGAGAGGCACAAGGGCACAGACTGCCAGTACATAACTTGTGCCTTCTCTGCAAAGGTTACCACCAGCATCCTCATTTTATGTGAAGAACAGTAACTCCACCATTACCTCAAAAAAAAAAAAAAGGAGTGGGAAAAGGACAGAATCCTGTTTTCTCCTTGAACAATAAAACCCTTGAACTCTTGACTCCAAGCAAAATCATAGAGTCACAGAGTGGTTTGGGTTGGAAGGGACCATAAAGATCATCACGTAAGAAGCACAGCTGGACTGCACATGTGATGACCTGGACAGACAACTCAAACCCTGGGGAAGTGTCCAGTGACTGGTGGCTTTGATGAGACTTATAGGAAAGCCACTCATGGTGGAGACAAGCACTTTAGATCCCAGCTTCATGTTTTACATGCAGTCATAAAAAAATCAAACACTCATTTAGCACGCCATCAGCAGATGGGGTAAGGGTTTTTTAAACCAGAACTGTAATATATCATGGCCAGTACTGATCTCTGCTGTCACAGCCAGAGGTCATTTCTGATGCAGGTGGGGACTCTCCTATCCTGTGCTCATGCAATGTGACCTGGAAATCCCTGTGGTCTTGGAATTCCCCTGGCTCCAGGCCCGTGTATGGGGGTGAAGGCACTGATTGCTGTTCAACATCCTGTCCCACCAGAGATTGGATGGAAAAATATTGATTTCCTTTCAGAGGAAGCAGATTCACAGATGCATTTATTGTGGGCTTATCTCTCCTTGGAGGCAAAGGGAATGCAAAGACAAACCCTCTCCTATCTCATTTTGAAGTCTCTAGTCTTGGAACAGGAAGGCAACACTGAAACAAGACTCCATAACATGCAAGATCTTGTCTTCTACACCAAACCACAATGCAGACCCCTGTCTGCTATGTTGGCCAGCAAATATTAAATAAGGGGCTGTCTCCACCAAGCTGGACCATGGCAGCCCCAAAGTACCATCTGTTGCTTCTACAAAACACCACATCCTCTCCAGGGAACTTTCCAAGCCCAGGTACCCTTTCAGACCTGAGCTTCAAGGCTGGGAAAAAGCAACATGGGATCAGATGTAGGGGAAGAAGAAAACATGACTAAGGAGTCATGAGATGTTCAACCTGGTGACAGCAGTAATTGGTTCAGAATTTTCTGGGTCATGTATGTGCCCTGGTGCTGTTGGAAGTGGGACATATGAGCAGGACCAGCACGGAGGTGCCACCGTGGTCTGCACTCGGGTGACTGCCTTGTTGAGGGAGGTTATTAATCTTTCCCATGATATTACCTCGAGTGCCAGAGCAGCAAAACCCTTGTTCTGCAGCACTCAGAGGGGAAGTCCAAAGAAATGGCTTCTCAGAGGACAACTCACATGCACCTGCCTGAAGGACAGAGACTCCTCTCCAGAGTCTCAGACACCTGGAAATTTGGGAAACTTGAGGGTGAAAGTCTCTCCACGGTGCATACCTGCAGGAACACTTCATCTTCTCTGGCTGAAAGAATTTTTCTTAACTAAAGCATTTCAATTAAAAGTCAAGACTAAACCACTGCAAAGTGCTGGAGACAGGAGTCATTAATACTGGAATGCAAGTTTTAAATAATTATTAATATGCTCTGCAAAACATCCAATAAAGGCTCTTAATCAATATGCATTTCAATTCCTTGCATTAGGGTTTTAGGAATTTAAATTCACAGCAGTGGAATGTAGGAATTGGTTAAGGGTTGGGAAATCATCAAGAATTTCCATCAGAGCTGTTGCACAACCAAACCTGGGAGGTCATCATCAGGGTCCAAGATGTTGGGNTATTTCAGTGGCCTGTGCCAAAATGAATTGGTGGTCCTTCTCCTTGGAGAACAGGTATTGGGGCACATCACTGACATGGGCAAGTTTTTGAGTCCCTGTTGGTGACAATAACAGAGGGATTTTGCTTGGCCATCTCAGACAGAATCAAATATTCACAGGCATTACTGGCAATTTAAGCATTAATCTGACCATCCCCTGGTGAGAAGAGCAGAGAGGATGAGGATGGGCTGAGCTGTAGACATTACTTCTCAGGGCTGCAGATGCTCATACTTGGGGACCCCAGATCTTCACATGCAGCATTCACATGCCCTCACAGCACACAAGGTAGGTTTGGTAACTCCTTGCATAGGTACAGGGTTAGTTTTGTGGCTGGTGCACAGCAAAGCAAGCTGATACTCCTTCCTGCTGCTGGCAGAGGGGAGACTCATCATCTCATGGCAGGAACATGGAGAGGCATAAGCTTTCCCTAGGAGAGAAGGGACAAGGGGACTCATCCCAGAAAGCACTGTGGGAATGTGGAGGACTGGATGGTTTGAAGCTAAGTATGTGCTTAAGCATTTGGCTGGATCAGAGCCAGAGGTGCAGAAAGGAAACTTGCAGTAAGGAGAAACCTCTAGGAAGAACCAAACCCTAGAGGAAGCTCGGGGTGAGGTTTGTGCTTCCTACTTCAGGCTAAAAAAAGCCCTGTCCCAGGAGGGGGTGAGTTTCAGTAACATCCAGATAGCCCAACATTTTGTATCCAGGATAGGGGTGATGACAGTAAAGCATGTGGAGGATCCACAGGCAGATGGACCCTCAGAACATCCTTCCCTTCAGGCAGCATCCTGTGGCCCAGGGGCAGAGCAGCATCACCCTTGGAACCATTCATAGGAGGAGGGGTGCACTAGAAGGGAGCAGAGATGGTTGCTGCACCTAACTCTATCCCCAGAGATGAAAACAGAGGCTGAGAATTCATCCCATGGTTGTATGCATGCTCTGTGCCATGGGTTTGGATGAGGGACAGGTATTTCTCTCCCAGTTTTTCCTTGGGGGAAACCAGGAGCTGGAGGCTATACACTAGAAGCAGGCTGGATGCAGCCACATTGTTTTAAAGGCTAAAAAAAAAAAACAGTTCTACAGAGGAAAGCCAGGTTAAGCTATTTATTAGCCTGCCTCGGGCCCTGCAGAGTTTACTGCCAGCCTAAAAATCCCCCGGTGCCGGGAAACCAGCTTGGACCGTATGTGCATATTGCTGTGGCTCGGCTCATGTTCAGAGCTGCATCTGCCTGATTTTGAGACTCTGATGGTTGAAACCAGATAGGGAAAAGCAGGCAGCCTTTTGGAGAGGGGAAAAAAGAAAGAAAAGAAAACCAGAAAGAAACCAAAAACGGGAGTGGGAGGGAAGGAAAAGGGAGGATTTTGTCTCGGGGAGGCGTCGCAGCCTCCAAGGACTGTCCCCGCCGTCGCCCCGCGTTGCGAAAGAACCTTTTGCTTGGGCTCGGGTGCCCCTCGGCTTTGCAAGGCATCCCGGCACGGAAAGTCTGTCCCAGGCCGCTCCTCCCAAAGCGCAGCGGGATGCTGTGGAGCCGGGAGGCCCCGCGCCGGGGCTGGGGTGCAGCGGGGCTGCGGGGCGCGGAGCGGGCGGCGCAGGGCCGCTGCCATCTAGTGGCACCGGGACATCCAACCCGCCCAGCCCCGGCGGAAAAAAACCCCAAATACAGCCCAGACCCCTTCGACACCCCCTCCGCACCCCCCATCCCTCTTCACAGGAGGGTATCGGGTTCGGGGGTTTCCAGGGGTTTTCCGAGGTGTTTCTGCCAGCGGGGGCTTGAGCATCTACCAGGAAAATGCACCGAGACGTAAATGAGGTGGAGCGTGAATGTATTTGTGAACTGAGGAGCCGGGCTGATCCCAGCAGCAGTGTACTCCTGCCTGTGGATCTTTCCCCCACTCTTGTTGCATCTTTCCCCCTCCTTAGACCTCTGCGGAGTGTTTTTTCCTTTGCCTCCCGTAACAGAAATCCCTTGTGGCAGGAGCAGGGCTCTCCAGTCCTCTCCATCCCTTCCTATCCACTGCAGACTCCCTCGCTGCTCTCCCTCCTGCCACTGGCCCCCACGGGGACCCAGAGACAGGGAGCAGAGGGTTTCTTCTCTCCCTTCTCGTTAACATCTCATCATGTCTTTAACATCCTCCCCCAGACTTTTCAGGGATGCTGATATTTCTCTTTTTCTGTACACAAAAGTTTGCAAGCTGTAGGCAGGGGGAAGCCTGAACCCCTTCTTCCTTTGTGTTTTCTTGTTAATTGTCTCATACAATAAATCTCCCCCGTCGTGCTGGGAGCTCCCTTTTGCCATGAGAGTGACATGTCCCATTTTATCCCCATGGCATAGCTTCAGACACAGGGAAGGAAATGAAGATGGCTTTTCGAAGGCCACCCCAGAAGAGATACTTCTGTAATCCCATCCTGCCCCTTGGCATCTTTTTGGGGGCTCTGCAGAGCAGAGAGCCAACATGGAGATGTTCTGACAGCCCCTTTCCAGGATGCTTATCAAGTGCAAAGAGGCCTAGAGCTGGAATCAGATTTAAAAGGGAAGTAAAAGATGGTCTCTGGGCAGTTGTGAGTTGTTAACCAGTGGTGTTGGTGTGCCCGAGAGCACTGGTGGTTCACCAGCACACAGGGCTGTCAAAAATGATGCCGCTGCTGGGTTCTCCTTGTAAACCAGCACCAGGCACGGGGGCTCTCTGCAGCATCAGATCAACACAAATCCACTGTGCTGGAGTGGGTTGGAGCAATTTGGCAGCACCCTGGGACCCACGGGGATGAGTGAGACAGTACAGGTACATTATGGATCTGTGCCCCAGTTCACAGACTCTCCATCAGCAGAGGATGTAAAAAGTCCTTCTGCACAGCTCCATATTGAGGTACAGACAACCTCTGATACCAGTTTCTTGATAATTTGCAGAAAAATTTAGCCCTTCCCACTGAAACTGGCTCGGAGATGTGGTCCAGCCAACCCCAGGTGTGACCCAGTTCTGAGGGTCCAGTTTGCTCTCATTTACCAATATGGTATGGTATAAAATCCTGCTTAATTTTCCTCCCATCCTACACAACCTCTCAAGGATCTAGCAGTGTGTCCTGGGTCTGAGGACTCCAAATCACTCTCCATCTTCAGCAGCAGCAGCACCACCACAAAGGGACAGTCAGGGTTTCTTTGTGCACTCTCTACCCACCCGTCTCTACCCTTGCTCCAGAAATGTGCCCACACTCCTTTTTCTTCCCATTTTCCTTCTTTTATTGCTTTGTTCCTTTATCTAAAAAACAAACAACATAACTTTAAAAGTTCTAGTTGACTTTGCAGTCTAAATCCTCATGCAAGTCCCCAGCAGATGTTTTTTAAAGTCCTTTGGCAGATGAGCTTCATCCACAGTTATTTGAGAATAGGCAAGGAGAAGGTCTTTTTGGCCCTTGTGTTGGGGTTGTCCTGTACCAGCTGGTGATAGCACTGGGAACTGATCCCAGGCATGTTTCATTTGCAAGGAGAGGCAGTGCTGGGGCCAGCAGCATGTACAAGGCAGGGTTTTATCCAGGGAAGAAGGCTTGAGGCATCAGTCTGGCTTGTCTCCATTCTCCTGATGGAGGGCTGCAGGATGCTGCCCTGGGGACCCATTGTACTCCACCACTGAGGATGGGAGGAAATCTAGGAGGGGGGAAAAAAGAGATTTTGGAGAAGTGCTGCCACCTGGTACAGGTACCTCCAGGTGCAGCACAGGATTCCCATCTCCCAGGATTCTGCCCATGTTTCCTCTACCATCCCAGCTGGTTGGGATTCCTCATTCCTCCACATGAGCCAGTTTCTTCTGAGGCTGATTCCACAATCTCCGTATCTTAGCTCTGTGACAAGCTAGAAGGGGGCTGTACAGTCCTTAGACTTTTATCAGCACTGGATTAATTAACAAAAAATAATCAGGAATAGAAAAAATCTTGGCATTAACCTCATGCTAGAGCGATTTCCAAGCAGGTACTGCCAATGAAATAAAAACAGCAATTTGCAGCTAAATAAAAATAACAGTTAAGCATTTGAAACACAAATGCACCATTCAGAAGCAGCAGATAAATATTCAGATGCGTTCATTAGGAGTTTGAGGCTGTCTCTCAAATAAACAGACAGGTACAAAATAGCAGCTGGAATACTCCAATTACCTCAGCATTGCATCAGTGCCGATGCTCCCAGCTCCAGGAGGTGGGAGGAAGTGAAGGGGAGATGGGGAGGAGGAGGGAGGCAGTGGGCAAAGCATGTGTGGGAAATGTATTTTTTTTTAAATTGGTCTTAAATTTTGTTTTATTTAACTTTAGTTTGGATTCTCCCCCATGGAGGGCTTTAACTGCCAGGGATGGGAAGTTCCCCTGTGGCCCCCTGCTCGTCACAGCTCCTCTGCCTGACGTGGTGTTGGCCTGGCTGCCAGGGAAGACCCACCACATTGGGAAAAGCAGGTCTTGGCCTCCTGCCTGAGGCCCTAAACCCTCCCTGAGGGTCCGGCAGCAGGTGCTGCCCACCCAGCACAACCTCCAGGCAGTGAGGGACAGTCGTAGATCAGTGGAAAGCAAAACACCACTGAGCCCAAAAGCTACAAAGCCTTTGGAGCTCAAACGCTGCAGCCAATTGAAAAAATAACATCCCCCTCAGCCCCCTGTGCTCCCCCTTGGCCCCCAGCATGTCCCTGCCCGCACGTGCTGGGACCTGGCTCTGGGACAAAGGGACACTGAGGTGGCCTGAGTGGGGATGGGCAGTACCTTGGAGGGGTGCTCAGGAACAATAGGGTGTCCCCCCCAGGGACAGCTACACTCTGGAGGTGCCATATGTCACCTGAAGGAGAGGGGAACAAGTACCACCCTGCCCCACACATGACTGAGGGGGGTACAGTGCTCCCCACGACATGCAAACCCATCTGGGGCCTGGGGGGGAGGGATGCTGGGAGACAGCAGGGTGTCCCCATATTGGGTACAGCTACACTTTAGGGGTGCCATGTGTCACCTGGGTGGGGGGGAGCAGGTACCACCCTGCCCCACACACATATGGGGGCAAAACGTGAGCCCTTGGACTGGGGAGGTGCTCAGGGGTAGCAGAGTGCCCCTCTGGGGTACAGCCACACTTTAGGGGTGCCATGTGTCACCTGGAGGAGAGGCAGCATATACCACTGTGAGGGTTGCAGTGCTCCCCATCACACATAAACACAGTGTCCCCTGAGTGGATGCTCAGGGACATTGGGGTACATCCACCCAGGGGCAGGTGCACTTCTAGGGGTGCCGTGTGTGACCTGGGGTGGGGACAGCTACAGCCCTGCCCCACGCAGACCACAGAGCATGCAGCGCTCCCTGCCCCACACAAACATTTGTGTTGGCCAGGGAGGCCTGCTCAGAGGTACCTCCTCAGGTACAGCTACACTTTTGGGGTGCTGTGTGTCACCTGGCATGGAGTAGCTATCACCTGCCCCATGAACACCACAGGGGAGCACATCATGAGCCCTGATTTGGGGCCAGTGGGGTGCTCAGGGCCAGTGGGGTGCCCCCCTCTCGGGTACAGCTATAGTTTGCGGGTCCCCTGTGTCAGCTGGGATGGGAACAAGTACCGCCCTGCTCCATGCAGACCACAGGGGGTGCAGCACGCAAACCCTTGTGTGGATCGGAGAGGGGTGCTCAGGGACAGTGGGGTGGTCCCCCCAGGACAGGTATGCCAGGGGTGCCATGCATCACCTGAAGGAGGGCAGTTGTGCCTGCCCCACACACACCGTGGAGCGGCACAGCTGGAGCACTGGTATGGACAGGGGAGGTGCTCTGGGGCAGTGGGGTGCCATGTCCATCCCCAGGGACAGCCACGTTTTAGGGATGCCATGTGTGTCACCTGGGGTGGGGACAGGTACCGCCCTGCCCCGTGCAGACCACAGAGGGTGCAGCACTCCGCGCCACCCTTGTTCGAGTCGGAAAAACTGCCCACCGACAGTAGTGTGCCTTCCCCCAGGTACAGCCACCCTTTTTTGGGAGATGCTATGTCTCACCTGGAATGGGGACAGGTACCGCCCTTCCCCGTGCACACCGCGGGGGTTGCAGCGCTCCCCACCACACGCAAACCCTTGTGTGGCTCGGAGAAGCTGCCCAGTGACTGTGAGGTGCCTACCCCCAGGTACAGCTACGCTTTATTGGGGGCATGCCATGTGTCACCTGGGGTGGGGACAAGGTACCGCCCTGCCCCACGCAGACCTCAGAGGGTGCAGCACTCCGCGCCACCCTTGTGTGGGTCGGAGAAGCTGTCCAGCGACAGCGAAGTGCCTCCCTGCAGGTACAGCCACCCTTTTTTTGGGAGGTGCCGCGTGTCCCCTGGGATGGGATGAGGATGGATGGATCAGCTCCCGCCTTTCCCCGCTCTCACCACGCGGGGGCGCAGCGCTCCGGTGCGCTCCGGTGCGCCCCCTGCCGGCCGCCCTGCCCCGCTCCGCCAGTGCCGAATCTGCGGCGAGTGCGGAAAGTGCCGCGCCAGGGCCCGGCCGCGCTTTACCCGGGCCGCGATTTCATCATGCTGGGGGCGGGCGCTGCCCCGCCTCCCCCTCCTCCTTCTCCTCCTCCTCCTCCTGCTCATGCCGTTTCCCCGTAGCGCCCTGCCCGCCCTGCTGCGCCGCCTCGCCCGCCCGCTCCGCTCCGCCGCCCCCGCCATGGACGGCCCGCAGGCCGAGGCGCTGCTGGCGCCGCTCCGGAACGCGGTGCGGCAGCAGGTAACGCGGCCCGGCCGGGGGGTGCTGGGCTCTGGGGGACGTGTCCCCCCCTTTCCTGTCCCCAGGGCTTTGCCCGCACTGACCGGGGGTCGCGGTGCATCCCTGAGCCCGTCCCGGGGATCCCCCGGGTGTTGGCGGGGTCCCTGCCCAGGAGGGTCCCCCGGGTGTTGGCGAGGTTCCTGCCCAGGAGATCCCCCCGGGGTCTGTGTCCAGGAGGGCCCCCCCCCGAGTGTTTGCGAGGTCTGTGCCCAGGAGGGTCCCCCCGGGTTCTCTGCCCAGCGCTGTTCCCCGGTGCGGGTTGCGGGGTCCCCGCTGCTCCCCAGGGCAGTGCGTGCCGTGTGCGGGTCCCCCCGTTCCCGTCCCCGTCGAGCCGGGGCTGTGCGTCAGCCCAGCTGGGTGTCCCCTCCCGGGCTGGATGTGCCCGCAGTGCCCGAGCCCGTGTCCTCATTTAGAGCCCTTCTCCACGTTCTCTGTGTAGAACAGCCCCCATATGTTTGCGCATCCCTTGGGGTCACACGTCAGTGTCCCCTTAGAGCCGAGTTTCTCTTGGGTTTCAGAGGTAGATGACGTTCCTCAGAGTTGCATATTTGCCCGATGCAGTAAGGCACGGTGATTCCTTTGCATATTTTCCATTTCATCATTCTCGTTTACCTAGGTAGGTGCCGTCTCCTTTTGGCTGGGGCTGCATCACCTTCTCTTCCCATCTCCCATCTTTAGCAGCCTTCTTACCTGTGAAGGATTTGGTTGTCTCGGAATTTCCTGAGTAAATCTGGGTACCCTTGCTGCATACAGTAATGGCAGTGGAGCTTGTGGAGTTCCCCTTCCTCTCTTTACCTGTGCCTGTGGGTCCCCATGTGCCTCCTTTAAGTGGCTGGATCCGTATTATTCTCCTTAGCTGCACACATAGCTACGTGTGTCCCTTGTATCCATAGATTTGTGCGTGTGTTTTCCCATTAAATGAGTGGATTTATGGCCCTCTAATTATGCCAGCACTTCAGTGAGTTTGTATTATGAATCACTGTACAGCATAATGCCTTGGCAAGGAAGCTGCTTGTAAATAAAGCGATGGTCTCTAGAACCAGCCAATTTATTTAGTTGAAAATCCTGGGTGCTGTCATTTGCCTTTAAAGTATCAATGCGCCCCTTCTTTCTGGGATTGAAACTGGAGTGTGGGGTGCCCAGGGAAGGTTTGTGGGTAAATTTGTTTAGCTGGGGCTGCACATATTGTGTTGTATGACTGACTGTAGTAATTCCCTGAGATGTTTGTCCAAGAGGAAAGGGAGGGAGTAACAAAGGCTGGGGGAGTTGGTACCTCTCCATGCAGGGGGCTGTGTCTGTCAGCTCCAGGAGAAGGAGTTTAATTAAACCTAAGGGACTCTCAGCCTATGGAGAGGGAGCAGCGTATCTTCCTGCAGCAGTGCCTGATGCAATAAGCTGCCGTGATCCAGGGGTGGATCCCTCTCTGCTTTGCTGCTCTGTGGGACAAAGCTGCAGCAAAATTTGCCACATCGAGTGCTGCTGTTTACTCCTCCTCTGGGCTGGGCTGAGGATCGGAGCTTTAATTAGATTGAGTCCTGTCAGCAAACATAATTACTTGCCTCAGTTGGTGTTTTTTTTTCCTTCTCCTTGCGTATGTCTGAGTATGTCTTACTTATAGGTCAGGACAAAGAGTTGCTGTGTGCTGCTTTAGGATGCTCAGCAGCGAGCAGGGTGAGGGCTCTGTTGACTCAGCAGTAGGTGCTTTGCTGCTGCCTTGATGTTTTTCTGCTGCCGACCCCCTGGCTCAACAAAGGCAATTTGGACTTACTACTTTAAAAGAAAAAAAAACAACCCAGATCAGATCCCTCCCTCTGCCACGTTACCCAGGAATGGCAATTGAAGTCCTCAGTCCCAGAGTGAAACTTTCACGTTTTGGTATAAGTAGTTCACAGGAAGGAAACAGCAGATTTGTTCTGTTTTTGTAGCCCTTGGGGGTAAGGAGCCCGACATGGTTGTTATTTTTCCTTCTCCTCTTTGTGTGTGTTTGTTTTAATGCAGTCCTTGGAGAGTTCCTTCCTTTATTAATAAAATTAGCCTTTGAACCCCTCTGTCTCTGAAGTACTTTTAGTTTTTCTAATCTGATTGCAGAACTGCAGTTTGTATATTCTGTTCTCTTTGCTTTCTAAGTTACCTGTAATATTAATGTCAGGAAAGCTCAGAATTTAGGAAAAAGCTGGTGTTATGGAAATACTGTAACCACTATGGATTGTGGGGTTTTTTCCCTTTTTTTCTTTCTTTTTGTTCAGTGGAGAAGAGCAAGATGCATGAAAAATGCTGAACTTGGAGCATCCCATTTTTAGAACATCCCACTTGACATCTCTGTGCTTTTTCCTCCAGCTCCTTTGTCCTTCTCAGTAATTCAAGATAGATCTTGGTTTTGGTGCAGAAGAGTGGACTCAGAGGAAGACTTTTAATTCAGTTATCTCCCAGTTCATTGACAAGCTGGGCATGACTGCTGAGGATCATGCTCAGAAAAGGACCCAGCTGAGTGTGTAAGGGTTGAGCACTTCCCTGGGGTGGAAGGGCAGAATTGTCCACACAGGGCAGAGAGACCTTTGTGGAACTGGAACAAGGTGATGGGGGTTTGACTCAGGTCAAGATCTTGGTGTAAGCCCACTGCAAGTTTTGCTGCTCTGAAATATTTAGGCTTTGGAAGGGTATTTTAGGGGTATTCTTTTAAAATTTATTCTTTCTCGGAGTTACTGAACAGGTTTTAAAATAATAACAGCTTTTATAGGTCATGCAATGCCTTCTTTGCTGAGACATTAGGCTAAGAATGCCTGTCTTCTGTGAGACCTTCTGAAAATTTGTGTCCTTACTGGCCAGCTTTGATCACACAGGACAGAGGAAAAGAAGTCTGAAATGGTCATAAGTTTTGAAGAAAAGGGAAGGAGTAGAAGGAAGAGTTACTGAGTGGGAGAGCACAAAGCCTGTGTTCACCATCTGAGAATCCACTTAGTGCATCCTCAAAGACAGAAAACAGGAATTTGTGAAAATCCACTGTACATAGAGGAGTATATTTGCACACTGAGATTTAATAGCAGGTCTGGCATTTAACAGTAGTGTGGGTGGTTGGATTTCTCTAGTGATCATTACTTCTGCTTACTCTCAAATGCATAAGTGTTTCTCACCTGCAGCTTCTGGAGACCTGTGTGGAGAGTGGGATGCCAGACAGACCCCTCCTTTTGCATTGCCAGGGGAGCTGGAAGAAGGAGAGATCTTCAAAGAATGACTCTACATTGTTCTTTGCCTCCTTCTAGGGAGAACTGGTAAGGAAGCTGAAGGAAGAAAAAGCTCCCCAGGTGGATATAGACAGAGCTGTAGCAGAGCTCAAAGCTCGGAAGAGGGTCCTAGAAGCAAAGGTGAGTCTGGAAATGAAATTCTGAGTGCCACAGTCTTGGCTGAAAAGCCTTGAAATCTTTACTTAGTTCTTTTTTGAAGTATTGGTTTGGGCTAAATAGTCACAGTAGGGCAGACTGTTTAAATACCTTCTGAAGTATTTTACAGGTTTTCTACTAAAGGCAGTTTCATTCTTTATCTTACACTAATTTCTTTTAGAATTAAATCAGTGTGCAAACAAATAGATACCAGTTCCTACTGAGGCTGTCCGTAATCAAAGCTGAAATTGATTGTATATGTCACTAATCTTTGTTTACTGTATAGATCCTTTCTTGTGCACAGTGAGAGCACATGCTGTTCACTGTAGTGAGTTTCCTCTTCAGATTCTTTGTGCAGCTTTGAAATTCCCAGCCTGGTACAGAACATGTTTATTTGGAAATAACTTCCTTTGCTAGAGTTTAAACAAAGTTTTTGGAGACATTTCAAATAGCCTTACAGAGAGGGGTAAGTTGAAATTGTATCCCCTTTTTTACATGCAGTTGTGCTCTGAAAAGTCTCTGTGCAGATGAAATGGTGGAACTTGAATTTTGTTTTGTATCTAGATCAATAAACAGGTATAATACATTTCTTTATTCTGTGAGCTTCCCTCTCCTTCCCAGACTGAAACAACAAAAAGAAATTCTTGAAGCTGAAACACAGTCAGGTGTGCAGATTCACCCCAGAAACTGCGAAGTTCTTTCTAATTTGCATTTCATATTAAAATGATTTGTAGCTGTGCTTTGGTGGTGCTCTTAATGAATTAATAAATAAATGCACCAGTGCTTTCAGCACTGTGAGAATGTGAGTGCACCTGAACTGAAACCCATTGACCGTGTTTGTCCTGCAGAGTCGTGTGAGACGAACAGGTGCTGCTCCCTGCCAGGTCTGGGGTTGTGGCTGCCTGTTGGCACACGTTTAACCCAAGTAAATGTCGTCTTTACTTAGCATTCAGTATGGATCTGTGCTCTGAAACCATTGCCTGAAAGCTGCATTGACAGCCAGGTCATCCTGGAGTAAACAGTATCGAAATGTTTCCGTGATTGTTTCCCAACCCTTGGACGTCTGGAGAGATGTAGCCAGGCAGGTTGGGATCTGGTATCCCTGCCAGCCGCACCTTTGTGTAGGATGAGTGGTGCAGGATGCAGTGTGGAGGTGTGCTCACCACTTACACAATTTGTGTGGGCTGTCAGTGCAAGATTGACCTTGTCAATGCAGCATCTGCCCTTGTGAGTGCAGCACTCCAGGATAGGAGTGTGTCTTTCCTGATGGTGTTTCCAGCAAGGCATCACAGTCACTTGCACCTTTTGGGGGAGGCAGCAGTGTGAGTCCTCCTTTGCTTTAGCAGCTGCTGGTGGTTTTCAGTCCTTGTGGTTCCCACTTAAAGACAGCAGAGCAGCTCTGAATTTGAATCCTTGAGTTGAGTGTTAGAAATTCCTTGGCCTTATGTCCTCAAACCACATTATAAGCCAGGAGATGATACTACTCCTGTACAGGGTCTTTCTTCCCCTTGTAGGCTAACACAAGCACTTCTGCCTTCTACCTGTGAGTATATTTATGTTTATAAACATGTGCTTCTCTGACATGTGCACCAGTTCAGTAACTACTCTCTTTAGGTAGTAAAGGTTGTCTGCAGAATTCTGTACCTACTCCAATTACTGCTGTGCTGCTGCCATTTCTTCCTGCCAGTTCAGAGCTGGGCTGTGTCACTGCTGCTTTCCTTCTGTCCCTCTCTGGGCAAAAGCCATCCTGTCTGTTAGGAAACCCTGGTCACTGAAATGTGATTTTCTGTTTTTAGGCAAAGTCTTCCAAATGGATTCCCAGCTATGGTTTGAAAGTCCTGTTCTGGGACTTGCTGTCATGAGTGTTCCCTCTCTAGTTTTGACTCTTTCTGTCTCTCATGCAGAGTTATTCCTTGGCTTCTGCTAATTTATGGGAGCAGCAGAGGTACAGTGCTTTTTAAAATGAGACCATTCTTATTGTCTTTAAAGATGTTAAAAAAGGACAAGTTTGAAATAAATGGACATTTTAGTTACCAAAAAGCTGTTCAAAATGATACCATGAGCTACTTAGGAGGAGCTGAATTTATTGAACTACCTGGCTTAACTCTGCATTAATTATCAAAACAACTTTCTGGAAGAAAATCTTTCAAGTTTGTTGTCCTCACTCCTGAATTTGATTACAAAATTAATAAATTTTCAGATAAAATGAGTCTGCTGTAAAATGTTTTCACAGTATCTAGTCAGGGCATTAAAGCACTCTGTAACTAAATTTTCTGAGTGCAGGGGTGCATATTTATGAAATATATTTACATGTTACAAACAGATATTCCATGTTCAAGTACCAAAATACACAGCTTTGTCAGAGCATAAGGACAATGGTGCTCATAATCTTCATAGTCAAAATTTTTTCATGTGAGGAGCACTTTATTGAAAGGTTTGTGTGTGCCAGGAATTACATGTGTGTAGCCTGAGCTGGTCACTTGCAGCTCTTTTTATAGTCAGGAGAGGGAAATAGGTCAGAAGAATTGCTTGGGAAATCAGCATTTCTTTGCAGTGATTGTGAAGAAAACAACATAATTAGCTCAGGTTTAGTTATCTGAAAGTTAGGTCATGAGTCCACCTCAGGTGTCTAAAGTGCTGCATTCAGACAGTGATATCTGTAACTGAGCACTCGAATCTCAGTGCGACCATTCCCCTTTGGAAAATTATCATGTTGGTAGGGAACCTTTGCTTTAAAGTTGGACTTTCAGATTTTTGACTCACAGTGGTGAGTGGAGAGGATTTCTCCTCCTGTCAGAAACAGAAACTACTCCCTGATTTTGGTTTGCTTGACTTACAGGAACTGGCCTTACAGCCCAAAGATGACATCGTGGACAGAGTTAAGATGGAAGACACTCTTAAAAGGAGGTTTTTCTATGACCAAGCCTTTTCTATTTATGGAGGTATGGTTTTGAAGAAATTTACATTTTATTCCCTTTAGGCTAATATTCTGGTCTTTCTGGCTGGGTGAAATGCTCCACTCTTGCAGTGTTATGATTCATGCAGCATAAAAGAATGGTTTTTTTTTAAGTTGGCTTTTAACTTTCTTGTTTGAGTCTGTAAGCCTTTCAGAAGTGCCCCCTTTGGGCTGAAATTTTGTCTTTTCCTTTCTGAATTTAAATGAGTGGACTTCAGGATGCGTGTTCTGAGCATTGTATTGTAGAAGATGGTGTCTCTGCAGAGGGGCAGAGTGTTTTGGCATTTAAAGGGGTAATCAGATTATTTCCTCATAACTGTTCATCTCTCTCTGAGCTTTTCCTGGCAAGATAATCACAGATTCACAGAATATTCTGAGTTGGAAGGGACCCACAGGATCATGAGGTTCAACTCTTAAGGGAATGGCCCATATGAGCATCAATAATGCTCAAATCTACTGTGAACTTTAGAACCTGTTCCTGTAGTGAACTTTGTCAATCAGGTTTATGGCACAAGTGAATAAATGTGGCTGATATGAGCATCTCAGGAGGCAGCACAATGCCTGTATGGTTACTGCTCTTTCACCTAAGATACTAAAACAAACACTCTTGAGTTGTTTTATTGGCTTTTTCCCCCTTTTTAATCTTTGTGGCCAAACTGGTGATTGGCAGATGTGTTATTACTGATAATAACATATTGCTTCAGCCTATGCATGATCACTTCTGTATTCAGATTCATCCTTTGGATAGATTGCTCCCACAAAACTCTCCACAAAATAGGATCCATTGGTGGAGGGAGCATGGCTTTTAGTGTTGTTGGTTGCACATATTTATCAGTTTCAGCTTCTGCCACTACCTACTGCCCCAGTGCTCTGCAGCTGAACTGTGCTGGTTTGTGTATTGGGTGGTCTGGGGGTGCTTCATAGTGTTTATTTTTAGCCTTTGTGTCATGAGCTCTCTGCAGTGAACCACTCCCATAATCTGTTCAGCCAGGGAAGCTGATGCATCGTGCTCAGAACATGAAACCAACTGATGGAAACCCTGAGAAGGGAGGACACCTGCTCCAAACAGTGCAGGTTTGTACAGTCTTGCACCAACCACATTTCTTTACCTCTTTCTCTTTGCAGGTGTCAGTGGTCTGTATGACTTTGGGCCTGTTGGGTGTGCTTTGAAGAACAACATCATCCAAGCATGGAGACATCACTTTATTCAGGAAGAGCAGATCCTGGAGATTGACTGCACCATGCTCACACCAGAGCCAGTTCTGAAGTAACTATGGGTCTTTTTTATTGCTGCACATCATTTCTGGTCATAGTTGCTGTTTACAATCTGCAGTAAAATTACCCACAGGGATCTTGAGACTGGGTCACCCAATTTCATACTGTGCTGCAGTGCAAAGTAATTAGATCCCTGGGCACAGGTCAATGTGAGTAGCTGTTGTTGCATAAATCAGGGAAAACAGCAGGACTTGTGCCTGCCAATCCAGTGCTTTAATGTCTCCTAGTAGTCCCATTAGGTAAAAAATTGTCATTATTTCTTTTTCTAAAAGTTATAAAAGACAAAAAAAATGGATCAGGTGACTTGCCTAAATCTGAGGCACCTGGGTCCTAGTTTAGGACAGTGGCCTGAACATCCTTCCCTTCCCTTCCCTGTGCAGGGGTGGCACCATGCAATGTGTTAATTGAGCTCTGAATGCAAATGATGCTTCTGTAGCTTTGGGGATTGAAGGCTTCTCTTTATCCACAGGCCAGGTAGAGGGACCATCTTTCCAGGGTGAGAGCAGAGTTCAAACTCTGAACCCTTTCACCTCTGCACAGGTTTGTGATGATGTCAGGAGCTTTTGGACTGAGACCTGGGCTGAGTCAATTTGCTTTGTGCTGTTGTGCCATAACAGGCAGAAGCATTTGTGAATCTCTGGTTTAAAATACTGGGAATCTGTCCACCTGAATTACTGGTTGATCCTCACAACTGCAGCTATGTCTTGTTTTGATTGCAGTGCAGTTCCTAAAGGCACTAAGTGTCATCTTAGTGACACATTTTAAGATTTAGATGTATTGATACTTCACACAGATCAGATTTCCTGTGGAATGGTGCTGCTTATCATGACTGTTTAATCTGAAGCAGGACTGAGCCTGCAGTTTGAACATGTAGTTTGAAGGATAATGGTCTGTCCACTGAGATCACACAGTACCTGGGGCTGTTTGGTGGCAGTTGTCATGTTCCTCTCTTTTGTATTATCTTTTTTAGGACTTCTGGCCATGTAGACAAGTTTGCTGACTTCATGGTGAAAGATGTGAAAAATGGGGAATGTTTTCGTGCCGATCATCTCTTAAAAGGTTTGTCTTTGTTCCAAGGCTGGGTGGGCTTGGAGGTTTCTTGTAGTGTTACAAACACTGGAAGTGATAATCCTTCTCAAAGGAGGCCTGTTGGTGTAGCCAGACTTTCATACTTGTGTTTGTAGTTAGATAATCCTACCATACTGAAGACCCCATAAGTTCTCTTGGCAACTTAAATGAGATACAGGAACTCCCGTGAAAACATAGTTGTGTCCCTTTTTATAAAATCTGATGTCATCAGGCCATAAAAGATTACTGTGTTGTGTGAGCTGAGGACTCCCTGTGTAACAAGACTCCTTTTCTCTACTACATTCTGTTCTTGGTTTTCTTGAGTTTCAGTTGCTTTTTATTCAGTACTGAGAAATTATGTAATGATGATGTAAAGAGTCAGCATGTTTTTTCCATGCATAGGGCAGTTACATGGCAGTTGCTGACTGTGGTGTGTTCCTTAAAAATAGACTTCAGGCATTTCTTAGGTTTGCAGAGTCCTCACAGTTCTTGCCGAGTATTGATTAGAATTTGTTTGAAAACGAACAAAAAGTGAGATGAGTTTTAGAAATAAGAAATGTATTTGAAAACTTTTACACGTACAGCTCTACTGTGAAAGGAAGGATTGTTCTACTCTCTGTTTATTCGTGCTTTCCACACTTTGAGCCTTTTCCTTGGAAGTTAAATATGTGGAACAAGCTATATTGGCATTAAAGCAGTTTTCATAATACTCATTTAGAATTTTTTTTTAGTTAAAGAAAATTCAAAAGAAGCCCATCAGGCCTCTGCCTCCTTTGCTGAACAGCCTCATAAACAAGCGTGTCCCTGTGTCCTCTGCAGCCCATCCCTGGTGAACAGCCACCTGCTGTTACTGCCAAACTGAACTATTACTGACTAAAAAGTCAAATTGCTTTTTTCAAACAAGAGTGGGAAGTCTTGGCATCACTACCTGCCTTTGTGCCTCCTGGAGGATGTTGTGCTGTGCAGTGGAATGCAGTCTGACCCTCCTGTACCAGCTCCCTACGTGCCTCTGTGCACTGGGATAGAATTACCCTTGCTGGCTTGGGATCAGACATTGCCTTTAATTTCTGTCTGTATAGATAGGAAACAAGGAGAATGGGACTGCAAAGCCGTTGCTTGAGTTTAGAGAAATAATATTGAAAAGAAGCAAAATAAGGACCAATTGTTTTCCCTCTGGCACATCAGAACAGTGAACTGTAGACCACTATTGCCCTGGTGACGTGTGGGAAATGACCTGATGGACACTGTCAAGACAAGTTGTGGAAACACACTTAAACTCATGCTGGAGGATCCTCCTGATTTGCCAGGCTCTAGAGTGGGATCAGTGATGGAATTCAAATATAAACTCATAACCTACTTTTCTTACAGCTCACCTGCAAAAGCTGATGTCTGACAAGAAGTGCACAGCAGAGAAAAAGGCAGAAATGGAAAATGTTCTAACACAGGTAGGTTCAGGCAAAGGGAGGTGGATGCTTCTTGAGTCCAGAGGTGTCCCTTTTCTGTTCCTGAGGATGCTCAGAAGTGTCTGCCTCAGAGATACATGTTGCTGTACATGCTCTCAAATACTTGTTAATAAATACTGTGAGCTTGCTGGTTAATCACATCCCCCTTCTACTGTTTTGGAGAGTTTTTGCTATTAGTCTCTTGAATGTTGGATTGGTAGGGCTGAAGCTTGGGCTTTGGAGCTGGTCTGCTCTGTTCCACTTCACGCCCTGTCAGAACGTCAGGGTCAATCCTTTGTCAATCCTTCACTGCTGGTTTGTCACACGAAGAAACAGAGATGGATGAGAAGTTTTGTCAGGGTTTTCTGAATCAGCTTAGCACTGAATTGGTATGTTTTGAAGTTGTCTCAGCTTTGAAGCCCTTGAGATTTGTTGCTCTGTCTCCATCACCCTGCACAGATTTTTCCTGTGTTTACCGTGAGAATAGTTGCTGCTCAGCGTGACATTCCAGAGCAGCTGTACAGACATTTGCCTGTAGTTTTTATTCATTTGTTTTTCTTAGTTTGTTTTAAATGTTTGTTCTCATGACATCTAGGAGAAATGCTTCCAGAGCTATGCATAGAAATGAATGTTTTCTTGCAGAAAGAGAAACATTTTTTGTCAGTGTTTTGTATCACTAAGCAGCTGTTACTAGGATTTCCACACTACAAAGCTGAACTTTGACCATCCTTTAGGAAAATTCCTCTATTAGTAAAATCTTTTTATATCCTGTTTCTCTGATACATGAAGTATCATAACAATTTGATAGCTCATCTGATTTTAAACTGGAGTGTTAAATTATTGCTGCACTGTTCAGTGTAGATACTTTACAGTACTGGAACAACATTTGAAGGTACATATGAAAAAAGCTGGTACATAAATGCACAAAACAATGCCAGAAATCGTGCTCTTATGTAGTTAGGTTGCAGTTAATTAGTGGTTCTACTACTGCTTGATTTCTAGAGAAAAGGCAAGTAGTGTCCTGGAAGGGGCTGATGTGAAAGAGTCTGGTCATTACCAAGTTATTTTTGCAGCAAATGAAAAAGCTCTCACCAAGAAGCCTTGAGCTGCAGATTGGCTCTATTAGCTAAAATGCAGAACAGCTCTAGAAGAACATCTAATGCATAGCTTGAATTTTGTATTTCACACAGCAGAAGAAAGAGAAATTAATGCAGACAAAGCGCTGCCAACACAGAGCTCCCCATGTTTTAGCTGAAACTGTTCAAAAGAAGCTTCTGGTGGGTGGTGGTGCAGTCCCAATGACTTTTCTTCTGCTTTACACCCACTCTTGTGCTCAGACTTCCTGTGGTATGACTGAATCCTGGACCTACATTACTAAAATGGGTTTGCAAATGTGCAATGTATTCTTCTGTCACTGGCTCAAACTTCAGCTTGCTTGAAAATTTATGTTAAATGGGAATATTTTGAGCAGGTGATTCAGAGCTGTGGCTCATGCTCAGTAAGAGACGAAGAGGATATCATTAATTCTTGTTATCTTGTCAAGTAATTAAAATAATTCTTCTGTGTTTTGCTGTTAGTTGGACAATTATGGCCAGCAAGAACTTGCAGATCTTTTTGTGAACTACAATGTGAAGTCACCTGTCACTGGGAATGACCTGTCCCCTCCCGTTTCTTTCAATCTGATGTTCAAGACCTCCATTGGGCCTGGAGGAAACATGCCTGGGTAGGTACTAATCTCATTCTGGTTTATGGATTGATTGAAGTCTCATGAGTGACCTTCCCCTGCCTTTCAGTCCCAGCCTTCTCCTTGTACTTTTGGTGGAAGGCAGGAGAAACAAGGAGCTGTTCCAAAATTATGAAAATACTTGAAGCACCTAGAATATGTGGATCCCAACTGTACCTTTGCTGGATGGAGTAGTTTCCATAAATCCGGTTAACAATGGATCTGCAATTGTCAATGACTTCGTGGCTGTAGAAAACCTACTTCAGGGTATCTTTGAGGATGAAGTTACTCAGCAGCGTGATCCAGTGGGATCATAATTTACATATGTAAGAATGTAAAAGTTGTTTGGAGCCAGGGTCTCCAAAACTAAAACCAAAACCTTCACTGAAGAGTACAGAATATAATTCTTGCATATGCTCTGGAATGGGATAAAAGGTACATGTTCTGTGTTCTCCAGTGTAGTATGTGAAATATTCTGTGTAGGTTGTACTCTCTGAGGAAGTCACAAATCACTGTAAGGGTTGTAGAGACCTTACACTAAAACCCCTCACAGCTGTAGTCATAGTCTGCTTCAAAATCCATGTTTGTAAGCAGCCTGGGGCAGCACAGGAAAGGTGGAGGCTTCAGTCCCTGTGACCTTCTGGATGTCACTGGTCACTGTATTTCACTCAAACCCCCTTTTTCCATTCCATGCTTGCATCTCAAAATCCCAGCCAAGTCATCCAGTTTACTTTGGGGGTAACCATGGAGGGCTGTGTTTGGGCTGCAACTGATGTAGGGATTTTTTCCTGCCCTTCAGTCTGTTGCTTCATTGTTTTGTGTCTGGAGTTAAGACTCAAGAAAACAGGTACCACCTTTAAGTTTGGTAGTAACTGTGTTTTTCTTTTCTCCCTGCTTTTCCTGCTCTTTTACCTTCGTGATCTTTCCTCTCCCCCATTTCCTTTCAGCTATCTGAGGCCAGAAACTGCACAGGGAATATTCCTCAACTTCAAACGTCTTCTGGAGTTTAACCAAGGCAAACTGCCTTTTGCTGCTGCCCAGATTGGAAATTCCTTCAGGAATGAAATCTCACCCCGCTCCGGCCTTATCAGAGTGAGGTACTGCAACCTTCCCCTTTCAGCAGAGGGTACCTGGAAGCAGGTGGCACCTCCCTTTTGTTCCAGTGTTTGTTTTGCACAGGATTGTTTTCACGTTAGTGCTTTCTCCCAGAGGGATCCTGATTAAGTGTCTAGTGAGTCTCAGGGTTCACAGATGAACTCTTAAGTTAAGGTTTTAAATACAGAATTCTATCTGAGGTTGGCTTGTAAGAAGTAGAATTTCTGAAACAGTTTCTGTATGAGAAATAAACTCACTTTTCCTGACAGAATTTGGCTTCCGTCATAGCCTAAACAAGTCACTTTAAAAGTAGCTGTGTTCTCTACAGGACTTTGCTTGTTTAATTATGTTCATGCAATTTAGTTCAAAACTGAGCTCAAAATGTGATTGACCTTGCAGCAATATTTCCTTGTCTCAGTCCTGCAGATTCTGCAGTTCCACAACTTACTACAGAGAGGAAGTTGCGAGATAACCTGGCTCAGGACGTGTGTTTGTGTCGCAAGATCAGTCGAACAGGAAAGCTCAGGGTTATTGAAATTTACTTTCAGTTCTATCTCCACATAAAAGTGATTATTGCATTTCATTAATGATAATCTCTGTATTTTAACTGGACTATTCTGATTGGAAAGCTCTTCCATATAGTTTGGAACGAGCTCCCATGCACAGGCAGGACTTGCTGTAAACTTGGGAACTGATTAATGTGGTGCCACAAATGTCACAGAGAGGCAGTGGCATTGTTAACATGAAGGGAACTCTTTGGAATTTTCTCAGTCCTCCTGTTCTCTTCTGCACATCTGGAAATGAGAACTTTTCTCACTGAAATAATTTTCAGTCAAATACAAATGATATGCTTGTGGCACATTTATTGGAGACTGTTATTATGCAGTCATAGCAAATTACATCCTGATGGCTGTGATTTGCAGTTAATGATTACCTAGAGCTTTTTAAAGGTTCTTGGTAATGAGTTAATTCAATGGAAAGTGATTTCAAGCAAGAGGGCTCAGAATCAGTCTGTGAATACAGATGTATTGAAGACAAGTTCTTAAAACAGATTGCACAGCATTGCTGAGTGTAGCAGTTCCATTACCTTCAAGAAATTACCACCTCACCTGGTTATTTTTGGCACTTCTGACTGAGTTAAGGCTACGGAATTAATCAGTGGATTAGTCTTCACTGACCCTGTAGGGAACAAATACTTCTACTATGGACATCACAGCAATCTGGAAAAAGACTCCACAGAACTTCTGGAAGTGTTTCCCAAGTTGACACTCTGTCCTCTGATTCACTCTGGTATTGACCATGGCCTGGAGAGATCTAGATGAATTTGTAGAAGGTTTTACTTGGAATTCAAAGATAAAACTAAATCCAGGGAGGAGACTGGTTCATGTTCCTGTATGCACATTGTCTTGGCTCAGGATTTGCATATGTTTTTAAACTACTGACTTGCTTGTCAGAGGCTGAAGCACACTAATTTATTGGAGAGGCTGTGGCTAATGCATAAAATGTTTAATACACACCTGTTTGCTTTCATTAGGGAATTCACCATGGCAGAAATTGAGCACTTTGTGGATCCCAGTGAGAAGAACCACCCCAAGTTTCAGAATGTGGCAGATCTCAACATCCTCCTGTACTCCTCCAAGGCCCAGGTCAGCGGGCAGTCTGCCCACGTGATGCGGCTGGGAGATGCTGTCCAACAGGTAACCTTCCTCTTGCAAGCACCTGGAGCTTTGCAATATTGCCCTCAAGGCTAAGCTACAGACTGTTGTGTTGGTGCCAGCTGGGGTTTGCTCCCAGATTTAAGAGTAGGTTCTCCTCAGGGAATCAGTGTCACTGAGATCCAAGCCTGGCCCTTGTTACCAGTAACAAAAGGGTGCAGGTGGTGCTGGGATGGTGGTTAGAGGTTGAGCTCCACTCTTAGCTAGTGGCAAAGGACATTAATACAAGCACTAACTGGGAATCTCAATACTCAGCTGCTGACCCCCATCAGTACATGGCTTGCACATTGAGGTTTTACTACCTGATGCATCCAGTTATGAATGGGTAGGTTTACCAACCCCCTCCACCCCAGCCCGTCAAAACTCCAAATAAAAAAAGCACCAAAACACTGCCCCCCCCCAAAAAAACCCCTAAACAAACCAAAAAAAACCTCAAAACCAAAACCAAAAAAGGACCACCACCCTCCTATTGTGTTGCAGCTTTGAACTGTAGGGTGCAGCTGTTGTAGTGCCAACGACTGCACTGTTGCACACAGCAGGGAATTTACAAGTGGGTGATCTTCAGAGACAGTGAGTTATGAGTTCTGGAGTAACAATAACTTAACTGTTTTGTTCAGGTGGAGATGGTGCCAGTGGCATGAAGTGAATTTGAAAACATGTAGCAGTTTCATGGGAAACATAGTACTTTACCTCAGGCAGGGGCTGGGAGTTCTGTCTGTAAGCTGTCAGGTTGTCTGCGGAAGTACAACAAATCGTGGTGTTGCTTCCTGAGGAATTAACATGAGTCTTCTCTTCCTGCCTTTTCCCTCTGCAGGGTGTGATCAATAACTCCGTTCTCGGTTACTTCATTGGCAGAATCTACCTCTTCCTTACAAAGGTCGGTGTGTCCCCGGAGAAGCTGCGCTTCCGACAGCACATGGAGAATGAGATGGCTCATTATGCCTGTGACTGCTGGGATGCAGAGTCCAAAACATCATATGTAAGTGGCAAAGGGAGAACAGCAAGGGGCACTCCCTGTCAGATCTGCTTTATTTCTTGCTCTTTAAAATTAGGGCCGTGAGTCTGATGTTTCTGTCCAGCCCCATGTTGGTCTTTCCACAATTTTAGTGCTGTGGAAATGTTCTGAATCCAGAGCAAAGGGGACAGGTCCGCTCCCAACTGTTCATGCTGCTTTTGTAAGTCCAGACCCCTTTGCTGGAGCTTGAAGCAGCCTAGGGACATTTCACTGGTTGAATTCCATCTGGAATTAAAGGCAACTGAGTCCTGGTGCTTTCCAAAGACTGTAACCCCTGGAACAGCAGTAGGGAAGGATTTGTTTTGCTGGAGGCATTACTCCAGGGCAGATTTCTTCCTGCCTGAATGCTTGGTCTTCCTTTCCCTCTTCCAGTCTGTGAGAAATGAGTTCACTCCTGCCAGTTCAGACAGCTGGTGCTGGGAGAAAAATTTCCCAAGGATTTTTTATCATCTTCCTGCTGAGTCATTAAGAGCTTTTTGGTTCTGGCCTTGAGTACTTATTCTTATATTGTTGATTGGATTAAGTCTTATCACTAAGGATATTTTGTTACAGCTAGTTAGAGGTATAGCAGCTAGCAAAGTTCTACCAAAGTTAAAGTTAGGAAAAAACCCTCCTGCATCTCAGATGGGTGACTTGTGTTCATGTAGAAATGATTGAAGGAATGGCTTCCTCTGAACATCAATAGATGACTTCCTAAATTCACAGCCTCTCTTCTCAGCCTGCCCAAAACTGGACATGTGTGGGCTACACCATGTAAACAAGATTATAAAGCTTTGTAAGCGTTGTCGTGGGTCAGGACAACACTCAGAGAGCATTGTGTCCAACATCCTAACCCAGAAGTGAGCACAGCAATCTGAGAGGCAGGACAAAACCTTGTGGGCTGGACCACATTTTGGTTTGTCACTTAACTCTACCAAAAATGTTTATAAAACTTGCAGCACTCAGTAGTAAGAAGTGAACTGTTCTGAATAGCTTAAAATCCATCCTGTAAAGTGTCTGCATAGAATGTGTTGGGTTAAGGGATCTTAAAAGATCCAAAACCCCTGCCAGGGGCAGGGACACGTTCCACTGGCCCAGGTTGCTCCAAGCCCCATCCAGCCTGGCCTGGAACACTTCCAGGGATGAGGCAGCCACAGCTTCTCTGGGCAACAACCTGTGTCAGGGCCTCATCATCCTCAGAGATAAGAATTTCTTCCTAATATCTGATCTAACCCTGTTCTCTGTCAGTTTGAAGTCATTCCCCTTCTGTCCATGTCTGTGACAGAAGTTCCTCTCCATCTCTCTTATAGTCTCTTTAGGTACTGGAAGGGGCTCTAAGGTCTCCCCAGAGCCTTCTCTTCTCCAGGCTGAACAACCACATAAACCTGTATTTTGTGTTTTCTGAGAAGTAGCTGTACCCTGATGTTTTAATTTGTGTAAAAATTCCTCAAGATATTCTGGAACACCATAACTTTTCAAGCACAGGATTTCTTCTGTTCACATACCCTTCCTGACACTCTGCTGTATCACTGCAGACTGGAAAACCACGCAGCATCTGACTGCCTGAATGTCCACACTGATGTGACAGAGTGAATGGGAAGCAGCTGATGAGCCTTTTCTTATATGGGATTGTCTTTTAGAAAATCCAGAGGGAGGTTGTATTTGCTGCAATTATTAGAAGGCTTCATCAGTTCTGTGTGAATGGTGATGGGATTCCTCCTTGCCATACATCCTGAAATGTTGAAGGGAGAGCTTCCCTTGCATGAGATCTGTGTCATACCAGCTTGTGAGCCAGGCCATTCCGACATGGCTGGTTCCCTGATGTCTGTTGTTGCCTGGGAGCAGTGACACCCCGGGCCATGATGTCTGTGTGCCTGTGGCATGTGAGGGATAGGACTGTGTGCTCTGGCCCAGCCCTGAGCTGTTGGCACAGTGCTGTGCTCTGCCAAGCCATGTGGAAAACCTGGCCTTGAACACAGGCACTGGTTAGATGACTGATCGTTTCCTCTGGAAACAAATGGGATCATTCAAATGAAGGGACAACTAGTGAGTGAGGGCTGCTTATTGTAACAGAGCTAATTATGTAGAAAGAACAGTCATGGGAGCAGGGAGGGCTTAGGGGTGAATAAACATATTTGATGGTTAAGTGGACAAAAAAGTGAGTTGGTGAAAGCTTCCCCTTTTGTTTTTTCAGGGTTGGATTGAGATCGTTGGCTGTGCTGATCGTTCCTGCTATGACCTTTCCTGCCATGCCCGTGCCACCAAAGTCCCTCTTATAGCTGAGAAGCCTCTCAAAGAACCTATATCCTTTCAGAACAAAACAGATTCTCTTGGAGTGAGAAGTGATTTGAGAGTGAGATGTTTGGGAGAGCTGTGAAGCTCTAATTAAAGTTACATCTGTAAGTTTAACAGAGAAACCTAGAGCTACAGAGCAGCATCAGTTTGGGAAGTAACCTGCAAAGATTGGAGCTTGTGGGTATTTTTTATTGTTCCTTTCCTCTCTTGGAGGGAAGTTCCTTAATCCAGAGGTGGAGGAGATTTGTTTGCCTTGTATAACAATTAGCTTTGACATAATGAAAGAACCTCGCCATGCTTACAGGCTCCTTAACTGCCTTGTACAGAACAGTCAATATTGTTCAGTTTGAGGCAAATAAGGGAGCCATTGGCAAAGCTTACAAGAAGGATGCAAAGGTGGTGATGGAATACCTTTCCATGTGTGATGAGTGTTACATCACTGAGATGGAGCAGCTGCTCAACGAGAAAGGGTGAGCTGACTCTGTGTGTGTGTGTGTGTGTTGTGTGTGTGTGTGTGTGTGTGTGGTCCCCTCCTCTGGCACCTCTGGTGTTGGTGCCGAGTGCTGCTGGATTTATTTGAGCCACCTGAAAACAGCTTCCTCATGAGAGCAGGCTGTGTGGCTTCTCTGAAATGTTTTAGTGCTGTCCCTTCCACCAGTCCCTGCTGGTCATCCATCAACAGGTTTCATGGTGTATGCACATAAATCAAAGATTTGTTTGTTTGTGTGGGAATGAGCTTTAGCAGGATCATCCCAGAACAGAGACACTTCAGTGAAGTGGCAAGTGTTTACCAGCCTCCCTGCGCTGCTTTGAGAGTTGATGAGTATTGCCAGATGGTTTTAAACTTAAATTTTAAAATGAAGAAAATAATTCTGTGACTGACAGAACATAGTTAATGCCAAATAGTTAAATGAGAATCAAAACTTGTGAGTATCCCCCAGTGTTTAGTGAGCTGCTTTAGGACCTCTTGCTGCAGCCTTTGACCTACTGAGGCAGGAATTTGTGTATTTTTCCTTGACCTGGCTGCCTGCATTCCTAACACGTGAAAATATGAGAGGTCTCTACAGTTGTCAAATTTGGCTGAAGCAGGCCAACAGCTGTATATGTTATGGGAAAGCTTATGGTGCAGTAATAAAAAAACAGGTTTCATTTCCTGCTGGAAATGGTGCAAGGTGTAGGATTAATGAATACATTCCAGAATGGCAACATGTACATCTTTCATTTTATCCCTGAGCTAAGATTTATTTCTTTTACATCTCTATGAGTGTAAAAGTGTAGAAAAAACAGTAGCAGAGAAACTATTGCAGAATATGGTGTGCACACATCAAACACAGAAGAAAGTGAGTTTAGTCCCTTCAGAATCTCTCTGAAATGATTTAATAGATGAGTTACAAGCAGTATCCCCGGTTTTATTGATAGTATCAGTCTGCAGCCAGTGCCTGCTTTGTGCCTGCTTCAGTGTATATGCTTCATCTTGAGTTTTCCATTTCCTAATTGAGTTTGCTTCAGGCTATTAACCACAACGAAGTTCTCTGTGATTATGAAAATGGCTGCTTTTAATGCACATGTAGTAATTTTATTATTAATGCAAACTTCTTTTAATAGGTGTGCTTCATGTTTCTTTCATCTCTGGCGTTTGCCCTGGCTTCTGTCATCCCACTCTTAATAGTCAACCAACTGATACAATTAAGGAAATACAACTTGTTTGTTTATTGCTGTAGCTTTTAAGTGACTTCTCTTTCCTTTGCAGGGAATTCACTGTTGAAACTGAAGGGAAAACTTTTAAATTAACAAAGGACATGGTTACTGTGAAGAGATTTCAGAAAACATTACATGGTAAATTTGTATCTTTGTTGTTTGATCCTCAAATATAAGCGGTAGATCAGGATACACTTTGAGTGTGATACATGTTAGCAGTGGCATTGTCCTGTTAATATTGTATCATGCAATAGGAAAAACACCAAATGTAATTTCATTGAAATGTAATTGAGTTGGAGAGGTTTCACACAGCAGTGGCATTTCAGTGACCATTGATGTCTGGAAACACAGCTTCTCCCCTGGTGTTGTCACTAACCCATTAACAGACTTTGGGTGAGGTATTATAGTCACACTGCTACAGTTGTATATTCCAGGGTTTGTGAGGTCCCACACGGTGCTGTGAACCAGCTGTTGCAGTGATGGAGGAGCTGGGAAGGTGTGGGAGCCTTCACCTCTGTGGCCATGGCGGTGCAGCAGATGGGTTGTGACAGGCTGTTGGGAGGGCTTCATGCAGACCGTTGTGCTCAGACCTCCTCGTGTCACTGCTGCCTGAAACCAAGTCTTCTGGCATCTGGCAGCCTGCCAGTCTGCCCTCCTGACCAGACTCCTTCAGCTCACAACTCCAGTCAGTTCCTCTGGTAGTCAATAATCCCACCACCTTCAGTCAGTGACGGAGCCTTTGTCCTGATAGGGAAATGGGACTAGAAGGTAACTTTCCAAAATACATGGATTTAGTTCCTCAAAGAAGTCTTATCTTTCCAGCCAGCTATGTAAGCACATCACCCAAAGTCTTTTGGGAAACTTTCACAGAGCTGGAGACTGAGGTAGAGCTTTCCCCACTTCATATTGTTAACGAGTGGATCGCCCTACCCCAGGCTGAGAACGAAAGTGCTTGTAGGACGGGGTAGAGCAGCTTGTGCAGAGCATATTTTTTCTTGCAGCTGCTGAGCTTTTGGGATGTCCAGATACCTTTCAGTCAGCACATGCTGCTGCTATGCCAGACTTTGCATTGTCACAACTTTGAAGAAGGAATCAGAGTTGTTATTGAGGGCCAGCAAGCTGAACCCCAGCTGTTGGTTTAAATATCTGGCAGTTGGGCTGCTGTCTGTAAACAGAAGGAAAAGCTTGCGTTTTTCCTCTCTTTTGTCTGGAAAATGGGTTGGTCAATGCACAAATAAAACAAGATCATCCTGCTCTGGGACCTGCAACACAAGAAGGGTGTGAACCTGCTGGACTGAGTGCAGAGGAGGCCACAGAGATGCTCTGAGGGCTGGAGCACCTCTGCTTTGGAGAGAGGCTGGGAGAGCTGGCATTATTCAGCCTAGAGAAGAGAAGGTTCCAGGGAGACCGTAGAGCCCTTTCCAATGCCTAAAGGGGCTCCAAGAGAGCTGGACAGGGAATTTAGACAAGGGCCTAATTCTTCAGGAAGGCAAAGTTCCACCCTGGGCTTAGTTGAGAGGGTTGTTCTCCAGTCACAGAGAGTGGGAGGCCAGTTGGGATGCAATGCTGGAGAGCTGGATCGTACTCTTGGTCTTCAGAAGCAGCTGATGCCTGTTTCTTCTCCAGCAACGATCTGAGCTTTTTGTGAAGAGCTGCTCTGTCAGGGAAGGGCAGCTGTCCCTGAGCTCCTTTCATACACAGGAGGGAGGAGGGGGAAAAAGCCTCTGACAGACACGTGACAAAGACTGGAGAGAATGACGAGTGTATAATAACAGCACATCACAATGCTGATGGTTTTTGTGA
The DNA here is from genome assembly GCA_013396695.1 of Sakesphorus luctuosus. Taxonomy (NCBI): domain Eukaryota; kingdom Metazoa; phylum Chordata; class Aves; order Passeriformes; family Thamnophilidae; genus Sakesphorus; species Sakesphorus luctuosus. The sequence continues at coordinate 860,759 of VWZD01005377.1, forward strand.
ACACTGACTAGTTCATCCTCACCCTCTCCCTCATGACACATTGCAAGGGCGTGGAAAATAGGGAGGGTGGCATTGCCCTGCCATCATCTGGGCTGTTTAATTGCTATTATGCTCCCTGGCATGGCTTTGGTCCATGCCAAATAGCACCCCCAGACAATACCTGGACATGATTTGTGACTCGGTGTGGAGCAGGGATTGTTCCCAGTGAACAGTTTGGATGAGGCTTTGCTGTTGTGAAGTTGAAGAGGGTTTATCTGCATGGATGAAAGTTGTGCAGTGTTATTTGCTCTCAGCACCAGAGAAGGGGCCCTGAGTTGTTTTTTCACAGCCTAAATACGTTCTGTGTGTGGACTAAGTCCAAATCTCTATTTCAGGTATTTGTATGTAGAGCAGAAATGTTTAACCTTTTATTTCCATGTGCTTAGATACATGTAATCAGAACTTCTGAGCAGAAAGACAGCATCAGTAACCGCATCTTTTTTTGTGTAGAAATCCATTTTTAATGATGTCTTATTTTATGTTCCAGTGGAAGAAATCGTCCCAAATGTAATTGAACCCTCATTTGGTATTGGAAGGATCATGTACACAGTGTTTGAACACACATTCCGCATCCGGGAAGGAGACGAGCAGAGAACGGTGAGCTTTCCTGTCACTGGGCCTCAGCCTGAACCAGCTGCAAGCATTTGCCTTTCCCTAGCATTCATGGAAAGGGCTAAAATAAGGCTGCACAATGCCCAGTAGAGATGGAGAACCCAGGTGGGCAGTTGAGTTGCTCTTTTTGCCAGTGTATGTGTCATTTTTACATGTGCTCTGAGAGCATTCTGGGGCCATGTGTGCATGAAGCTCTTGCTCTATTACTGGCAAGGGGGTGAGAAATTCCTCCTTCTGGATTCATACTTGGCACTGTCCCATCACTCAGAGAAAGGCATCTCTTCAGCGTTTAATTTCCTTTCTTTCTGCTGCTTTTCCTGGAATCATAGTTCAGTGCAGCAAGACTGACAATGGACTAACTGTTTGCTTGGATCCCTCTGAAATTCAGCCTTCTCTGATTCTGAACCCCACTAAAACCTTGGCCAGAAACTTTGCTGTAGCAAGGGCTGGTGTGTGTTACATACAGAGCACCAGCCTCTTCCAGCCAGTGCCCAAAAATGATGCTCTGGGCCATTACTGGTGGCCCATGGGAAACTGGCTGGAAACTTTATGCTGATTCTTCTTCATTATTTCTGTCTGCTAGACTGTAGGAAAGAAATGTAACGGTGCTCCTTCATGTGCTACAGGACGTGATGTAGTTATGAGTGGAGGAAACAAGGTTCAGGAGCCCAGAGCTAGGACACAGTTGACTTTCAATCACAAACTGCTGGCAAAGTATAATGTATTAGATTTAACTGTCCTTCTAGTACCCATTTACTTTCTGTGTAGTGTAGGCTGTTCTGTCTTGTGGTACATCTCACATACATTACTTCTGTCCCTTTTATGCCTTGCTGATTGCCAGGAAAAATTTTATTACATTGCCTCACTTTTGTCACATTTTTATTTTCTGAGTATATCTGTGGAGGGTGTTAAGAACATTTAAGCTGCATATGCTTCATGTGTGTGGATTCTCTCAAACAGGGAGAGTAAGAACAAACCTCCTGGAAAGACCCTTCTACCCTTCATTTTTCTATAATTCAGATGAGATTAAATTTCTCTGGTAGACCTCTTTTGGTTGCAGGTAACATTTAGCTTCAGGAGATAAGGAGGGGTGGACAAGAGCTGGAGAAAACCAGTCCTTCAATGGTGTGAGGTGCTACTGTTGGACCCTGAATGTTGATGTCTTAGAGAAGGCCAGTGACTCCCCTGAACAGTCATGCTGCCTCCAGCCTCAGAGTCTGACCCAACCATTAAACTTGTATTTATTTGTGCTTTTTCCTTTTTTCCTTAGTTCTTCAGCTTCCCAGCAGTTGTAGCACCGTTCAAGTGCTCTGTTCTTCCTCTGAGCCAGAATCAGGAATTCATGCCTTTTGTCAAGGAATTATGTAAGTGTGTTAGCACTGTGGGTCTGATGGGGATGTGCAGTGGGAGGAGAGGTTTCTTTTGTAGCTCTGTAGGGAGAAAATAGCATTGGGATCATGTGGCTCTCACACATGCAAAGGGAATGGTTTTGACCTCAATCAACTGAATTTGTATCTGTAAGCTTTGGGTAGCCATCAAACTCTTAAGCTTTCCTCAAAAAAGCCAACATCATGACCTTTCCTATGCTAGTTTGTAGTGTAAAAGACATTTTTGTTTTTCCTTCTATGTCAAAAATAAATTTTCCTCACTGCTTAGGAGAAGCTTGTCTGAAATAGTGGGGGGCGGTTTTTGTGTTTGTTGTTTGCTTTGTTATGAAAATTCTGTGCTTTTATTGGCCAGCTAATTTATTCAGTCTGTCCCAGAGCTGCTGAGCCTCCAAACATTCTGTCAAACTGTCCCCTGGTAGTGGGCATCATGATGAAGGGTAGGAACCATAAAAAACTGAATACATGAAGGAACAGAGGTTGCATGTCAGCAGGTGCCTTCTGCTGTTGACATCAATTCTGCCTGGGACCTTTTCTCGCCATGCTAGATATGCCCCTACACGTGTGAGGCTGGGGTGGTTTGGAGTTAAAGCAGAGTTGTGGGACTGTGATGACAGGGTGAAGAAGTCAATGGCTTTGCAGTTTGGGTGAGAGTTGAATGATACAGTGTGGGGACCTGTGAGAGCAGCAGTGTACCTGTGGGGTGTCTTTGAGCTTATAGTCTTGACACAGACTGGAACATTTGGATATTCTGTAAAAGTAAATTTGAGGGTCTGTGACATTGCTTGAAAAATCAGGACAATTCAGGTAGTGCCATGAGTATACAGGAGGTCTCTGCTAGGTGTGTGTCACCTGCTGAGCATGTATCGAATCCTGGTGATCCCCCTTCTCTGATCCTTGCAGCTGAAGCACTCACCAGGAATGGCATCTCTCACAAGGTGGATGACTCCTCGGGCTCCATCGGCCGGCGCTATGCCAGGACTGATGAGATTGGCGTGGCCTTTGGGATCACCATTGACTTCGACACCGTCAACCGGACACCTCACACGGCCACGCTGCGCGACCGCGATTCCATGCGCCAGATCCGCGCAGAGGTGAGGGGCAGCAGGTGGCTTTGGGTGCTGGCAGAGCCAGGCATGTCCATTATGGGCCCGGGGAGAGCATTAGCTGCTGTTCCTGATCCAGCAGGAGCCACCTCCAGCTCCGCAGGTGATTTAGCTGTTCTGAAAAGTCCCCAGGGAAGAGATACTGGTCCAACAGAAAATACAGGCCCTGCTGATAAAATGAGAAGAAGCTTTTGTTTGTCTTGAATACAGAAGTGTTGATCTTACCTGAAAGCCATGCTTGTGCTGATTGCACTGCTCTTGAGAGTGGCTCTTTAAGAGGGAAGGCTGCTGAGTAAACGTATTAGCTGGGTTGTGTCTGGCTTTCAAAGGCAGTGCTCCTCAGCATCCACAGGCACCATAAGGCAGATGTTTGCCTGCTGTTTGCCATACAGCTTCCTTCCTGCTGGTGTTGCCTGTGCAGCACCAGAGAAGCTGATGAACCATTCCGCAAAAGCCACACCTGCCCTAAGTGTTCTCGGCTGGTATGGTCGTAGTGCTGAGACTGGAATGGGAAACCTCCCTGTGGTGGTCTCTGCCTGTGAGCAGAACTGCTTAGAGCTGGGGACATGCAGTCTTGGGAGTTTTGGTGTTCTTCTCTCACTGTGCCCTTCTCTCCCTGGCCCCCACCCCAGGCACAGTTTGGCTCCTGCTGGAGGAGGAGGAGGTGGTGCTCACCCGTGAGGCTGAAGTTTTAGCTCTGCTCTGTACAGAAGCACCTGTACTGCCTGCGGCTGCTGAGCTGGCAGGGGGTTTAGCTCAGTGCCAGTTCCTCAGGGCACCCATCTCTCTCTCTGTCCAGCTGGGTGACCTCTCACCACCCGGCAGCAGAGATGAGACTTTGTTTTCCTTCCATTTCTGCCACTTTTCTGGTTTCTGGCTGATGCTTTGCACCATGACAGTGTGCTATGAGGAGCAAAGAAAAAGCAGCTCACAGCTTCTGTGCTGCTCTTAGAGTTAATAGGGCTTGGCTAAATCCTGGCTTACAGCACCTTTTGGATGTGTGCATTGTTTTTTTTCACTTCCAAAACTGTGGCACAACATTACCAGGGATGAACCTTGCTGTGGTCCAGTGATAGTTGCATTTCCCTCATGGATCACCCTGATAACTGAGATGACACAGTCTGTGATTTAAGAGTTTCTAATTAATGGTTTTCTCTCCAAAAATGATCCTCTAGGAGATGCAAAAATTCCCCATGTTGCCTAGATATCCAAAAGAGCAGCTTGATTCTGATAACTTTGTGCTTCTTATGTCTTTGTGGCTTTGCCTGCAGATCTCTGAACTTCCTGCCGTCATCCGTGACCTGGCGAACGGTTATCTCACCTGGGCTGACGTTGAGGCAAAGTATCCACAGTTTGAGGGACAAGAGACTGGCAAAAAGGACACAATAGAGGAATAAAGAAAAGGACCTGAAGTAAAAATCCCGTCAAATGTCCACTTTTTACTGTTCATGTTAATATGAAATAAACTTACTGTGTATTATTCAAAGCTGCATTGTTTGTGCACACAGGGACTATTTGTTTTTTGTTTTCTTTTTTCCTCAGTTGCTGCCCGGATTTAACTTTAAAAACTGAAATAATTGCAGTCTGAGTTGAGGGTGTTACGAATAAAAACACCATTATCTATGCCTGCTTCTCTGTGTTCCTGCAGCCTTGTACTTTCTTTAGAAATTACTTTATTCCTCTTCTTTTTTGCCCTCCAGCTTAGGCCTGTGGGTGTTACAGGCTCATTACAGCCCCTCAGGAAGGCAGGGATCATACAGGCTTTTCATCTGGATTTGCATCACCTTGGACTCTCATGCAAGGTGGTACCAGATGCTTGGCCTGGTGTCCATAAAGGGTTGATCAGGTATCAGTCCTTCTTTCACCATTGCACTGTGCTTCAAGCAGCCACCTAAAGGGATGGGTTCAGTGCTTTCTTTTGGCTTCAGGTGGTTAATACCTGTTCCTGCAGAACTGGGGGCATTTGTATGTGGGATGAACACAGAGGGGGTGGAAAATCTGAGTTCTTGCTCCTACATGACATGGTTGGTTTGTTTGGCTGAGGGAGCTAGCAGGGTAATTTTTTCATTAAATGTCCTCTGGCAGCAAGGATTGAAACCAGAGACTGCCCTGAGCAGGTGGGAAAAGAGGCAGGTGCCCTTTGACTTCCCTGGGCACCGGGGAAATTCAAACCTCTGTGCTGTCAGAGTGCCTTCCTGCAGCTGGAGGTAGGAATGGCACCTTGGTGTTTGGGGAGCACTAAACCCTGCCTAGCCTGGACCAGGTAGGACAGGCCTCACACCTGCAGGCTCATCCCACTGAGAAATGGAGAAGCAAGGTCTTGTCTCCTTCCATGTCATTTCAGCCTTCTCAGTTGTCATCCAGCCCCTGGACTGGGCTCTGGTACTGCCACTACAGAGATTTCTATTCCTGGGCTAGAAACATCTTCAGAGGGCAAGGAAATGTTCTCCTCCAAGCTTTTGCTTGGGTGTTAACACTCTTAAAGACACTTTGAAAAACATGAATCCTAGAGTGGTTTGGGTTGAAAGAGACTTTAAAGACTATCCAGTTCCAGCCCCTGCCCCAGGCAGGGACACCTTCCACTACCCCAGGTTGCTCCAAGTCTCATCCAGCCTGGCCTTGGACACTTCAGGGATGGGTCATCCACAGTTTTTCTGGGCAATCTGTGCTGGGGCCTCACCACCCTCACAGTAAAGAATTTCTTCCTGACATCTAATCTAAATCTACTCTCCTTCAGTGTGAAGCCATTCCCCCTTGTCCTGTCACTCCATGCCCATATCCGAAGTACCTCTCCAGCTCTCTTGGAGCCCCTTCAGGCACTGGAAAGGGCTCTGAGGTCTCCCTGGGGCCTTCTCCAGGCTGAACATCCCCAGCTCTCTTAGCCTGTTTCCATAGCCAGAGGTGCTGCAGCGCTCAGAGCATCTTAGCTCCAGTTCCCCTGTGCTGTGGGTGAGTGAGAGTCATGATCTTGGCAAATACCCCAAGACATACAGGGTTAATATAATAAATTAAGACTGGTTATTAATTTGAGTGAAACACAGACTGGACAAGCCCTGTGTACCAGGGGCTGTGCAAACTCAGCCACGGACACGGAGAGGAGCACAGAAGGGCAGGCAGGGCTTCCCAAAGCCATCAGTGGTTTGAGGTGTTCCTGCTTTTGAGGAGTCCGTGGAATGACATGGATTTTGAGCTGCACCAAAGGACCTTCCTGCCTCCAAGAACGTGTCAGACCTGCTCACTTCCAGACACTTTTTGGAGTCAGGTCAACTCCTCTTCATCCTCCTCCCAGCCCCTGCTGATGTCCAGGCTTGAAAGATGTAATTAAACACTCCCACAGTGTCACCAGATGCAGCAGTACCATGTCCTTCAGGTAAGAACAGAGAAAACTTTGCAGTGTCTGGGAAAGTTCACAGTGAGTGGGAAACCATCACCAGGGCACTAATTAGACAGCAAATTGTGAATTCACTCTATCACTTGGCCTTCAAATGGGAGTGTTAACACAGGATGCAGGCAAGCCCTGCGTGTGGTTTGTACTTAAAAACCTTGTTATTTAAAATATAAAACAAGCCCTGGAACCAGCTGCACGGTGTTAAATTAGTTCAAGAGGACACCAGAGCAATGCTGGCCACAAGTGAGGTGCTCCTGCTGTCGTGGAGGGCAAGGGATGAGGAGGATTTTGGATGAGGTGAATTGTGAAGTGCTGGTGGTGGTGCCCCAGCCCTGCCCAGCATCTGTGGGCAGCTGAGCTGCTCCATACCCTTCTTAGCCCATGGTGCTATGAGATGAATGTAGCCAGCTGAACATACATGGTCTAATTTGCACATGATTTCCAAAAAGCCGATCGCTCACCTGGGTTTCAAGCAAATAAAAAGGCTGAGACATGTCTGAAGACATAATTAAATATTTTAGTGCAATCCTCCCCAGGACAGTGCAGATTTTATTTGCTGCTCCAGCACTCCAAAGCAGCAGTATTCAGAGCTCTCCAGGCTTTACCTGTTACCAGCTGGCTGCTGGGACCTGCACACATTGCCTCACGGGTACCAAGTAACTGGGTGCTGTGCATTTGACCAGCACTCAGTCACGCAGCAATCTTCAACTTCTTCACAAATAACAGCAAAAATTAGCTCAGAAGAGACTGTCTGATGCCACTCTGCCTAAACTCACCCTGGGGAGGGCTCTGCCCTTCCTTTCTTGTGCTCAGGCACTGAGGAGCTGGTGGGACCTGAGCAGGGTGCACCCTTCAGCCAGCAGCTCCCGCTTCCCAGAAGAGGGTGCTGTCAGGCAGAAAACAGCAAGTGGAAGAAAGGTATTCAGACTCTGAAACCGTTTTATTTTTACTCTACTGGGTGTTTCGGTTGTGCTGCAGCCCTGAGCCTCCAGCACTGTATTGCTCTAACGCTCTTTGTTAATTCCATGGCTGGAACAGCAGTCCCAGCCTGGATTTTAATGCAGGTGGCACAACGAGCCCATGACAGTCTTAGAAATGTAGTTCATGGTAGTTCAGCTTCAGGGGAACACATCGAGTGATATCTGGAATGAATCATGAAATGGTTTGAGTTGGGAGGGGGCCTTAAAGATCATCTCATTCCAACCTTTCTGCCAGGGGCAGGAACACTTTCCACTAGACCAGGTTGCTCAGAGCCCCATTCAACCACCCAAAGTGTGGATGGTTGTAGCCTCTGGTGCAGCCTCTGTGATCAGCAGAGTCTGGAGCATGATTTGTCTCAAACAGGTGTCATGAGACCTCTGGTTTTGCTCTGCTGCTGGAGGGGATGGAGCACAGTCAATGTCTGAAGGTGGCCATGTGAACCTTACCTTGTTGGTGTGTCACAGAAGTCCCCTTGATAAAAAATAAAAGATAGGAGGCTTGTAGATGTACTTTGGAAACTCAGCTTAAACCTTTTTGATCCCTATCTTTGCTGTGACCTGCAATTCACCCTCTGCACCACACAGGTAGAGTTTAGTATTTATAAGCAGGGGCTGCTGAACCTCATTCTAACTCAGCATCACTCTGCCACACTCATTTCCATGTTCCTCTCCAAGCTGATCACGTAACACTCTGCTTTCTGCTGTAATCTGCAGCTATCTCCCTGCAAGCCATGGGGGAACATTTCTCACTCATATCATCAAGCTAAGAAAAATGAAAAGTGCTGGCAAAGCCCACAGGTCTTGTCTAAGTTATTATAGAATCATTAGGTTGGAAATGACAGGTCATAAGTCCAACCATTAACCCAACACTGCCAAGTCCACCACTAAATCATGTCTCTAATCACCACATCTACACACCTTTTGGACACTTCCAGGAATGGTGCTTCCACCTCTCTCCTAGGCAGCCTGTTCCAATGCTTGATGACCCCTTTGGTGAAGAAATTTTTCCTAATATCCAATCTAAACCTACTCTGATGCGACTTGAGGCCATTTCCTTTCATCCTGTCACTTGTCACCTGGGAGAGGAAACCAACCCCATCTGTCTGCAACCTCTTTTCAGGGATTTGTAGAGAGTCCTAAGGTCCTTTTCTCCAGGCTAAACACCTTCAGCTCCCTCAGCTGCTCCTCACCAGACTTGTGCTCCAGACCCTTCCCAAGCTTCATTGCCTTTCTCTGGACACACTCCAGCACCTCAGTATCTTCTCTTGCACCAGCGGGACTCTGCTGGTGGATTCAGGCAGCAACTGGGATCATTCCCACATGTAGGAAGTGTATGAAGAAGGAGAATAAAAAAGAAAGGTTCATTTTCTCTTCTAATACAAGAAGTGGTGAATAATTAATAAAATTAGCAGGTGACAGCTTTAAAACAGGTCCTCAAAGATCACTGTGTGTACTTTTCTTCCTCTCTTTGCTTTGCATCTTCTGGTGGCTGTTGGCTGGTCTGGCCCTTGTCCTATCACTCCATGCCCTTGTCCAAAGTCCCTCTCAAGCTCTGTGGGAGACCGTTTAGACACTGGAAGAGGATCTAAGATCACCCTGGAGCCTTCTCTTCTCCAGGTGAACACCCTCAGCTCTCCCAGCCTGTTCCCAGAGCAGGGGAGCTCCAGCCCTCAGAGGAGCATCTCTGTGGCCTCCTCTGGACTTGCTCCAGCAGGTCCATGTCCCTCTTATGTTGGGGGCTCCAGAGGTGGATGCAGCATTTCAAGTGGGGTCTCATGAGAGTGGAGTAGAGGGGGAGAACCACCTCCCATATTAATTCAGTATTTCTGAGCTTTATTTTCATCTGAGCAGGAGCCCCTCAGTAATTTTCCAAATCCTGCAACACCACTTGCAAAAATAAAAAGATGCAACGAAAAGCCCATGATTGAATTTTCTGCTCTTGGGGGGAAATCAGATATGAAATAATAAATATATATTATATCCTCCAGGCAAAACCCTGCTGGTCACTAATACCTACAGATTAATTGTACTAATCCCATGTGATCAAGGGGAGATGGTTGGTGACTTGGCATTATTCTGGTCCCTCGCTTATGAAACTCCATCTCTGTGGTTGAGACAGAAGATTTTACATAACAGTAATCACTCAGATAGGAAAAGGACTAAACTGTCCCAAAACATTTTATCTTCTGCACAGATGCTGCCCATGAATTTTGACTTGATTAAATAACATGGCAATGCCACATTTTGTTCTGAATAACAAATGTCCCTCTGTGGGAGGGAAGGAGTGAGGCTGCTCTCTCAACCAGCTCCTTGGTGCAGACAGAAAATGGGGATTGATGGAGGCTGGAGAAACCAGCAATCTGTCTGGTTGATGCCAGTTGCTTGGCAAATGGGTAAGGGACATTGGAAAAAATCATAGAATCATGGAATGGTTTGAGTTGGAAGAGATCTTAATGATCATCTCATTCCACCACCCCTCCTATGGGCAGAGGCACCTTCCACTAGACCAGGTTGCTCCAAGCCCCATCCAACCTGTCCTTGAAACATCCCATTGTGTCACCAAGTGCCCTGTGGCACAAATCTGCCTCAGAGAGGTCCCAAAAAGAGTAGCCCAGGTGCCTCTGTTTATGACAGATTTTATTTTCATACAGATTTACACCAAGACAAGTGAGGACCTTGCATGTATTTTTCCAGATATTTATGGAGACACTTGGAAAGTTAAGTTTCTTCTCAGTGATTCTGGTAGCAAACCCCCACTCTCACATAATCCCCCCTTCAGACCTGGCATGGGATGAAGGATAGAACCACGGTGTCCTGGTCCTACGTGGATGCTTCCATCCCTTGCTCCCACCTCCCCCACCTCCATCCCATTTGGGATGACTTGAATCCAGCAGCACAGCTTTCTTTAGTACACCTTTTTATGAGAAAAATAGAGGAAAATTATCTGCAAATCAGAGGATGTACAGAAAAAAATCTAAGGGAAAGAGGTGAATCTTATAGCTGGAGGATCCTATAGAACAAAAATATGCTGAGATGTGATAATAAATAAAAAAGATAATTGCAAAATATTTTATTTTTCTTTGTAAGAAGAGTTATAGGCAAAACCAGCCAATAACATTGGATCATATATTAATATTTCAATGGGTATTCACATCTCCTGCTAGTTGCTCCATGTCCTGCCCAGCTACTTTCTGCCTACCAATAAATGAAAACAAAGTCATAAAAACATAACTGGGAAATTTTGTGGATTACAATGGCCTTTCCACTGATCTGCACCAGCAGCTTCCCTTGGGGAGCCACAGGCAGAGACTGTCTGCAGGCAGAGCTCCACCAGCACAGCCAACACTCTGGGAAGGGCTGGGATGTGTTTCCATCAGAGTTGCAGTATTGACTCTCTGTCTGTGCAGCCTACAGCCCTACAGCCCCTGCTCCCATCCAACTACATTGGATGCTGTGGGCTAACAGCACCACGAGCTGATGGGGATGTCCCTTTCCAACTCTGGCTCTCCTTTGCTGCTCATGGAGATGCAGCCAGAACGAATCCTGGAGTCTAATCCCAGAGTTGTAATTTAAATAGAGCAGAAAGATTACTTTCTTAATCTCTTTCTTTGTTTGTTTCTTTCTTTTTTCTTTTGGTTTAAATAGGGGGTGAGCAGCTCAGATGTTTACATCTCTGCTGTAGAGATAGGAATTCAGGTGAATCAAAGCCAGCCTTAGAGCACACAATCATAGGATCATGGAATATCCTAAGTTGGAAGGGACTCACAAGGATCATCAAGTCCATCTCTTGGCCCTGTGCAGGAACAACCCCAAAAATCACATGTGGACTCACAACAACTGAGATAGGGAAAAAACAAATATATTCCAACTTAGTTTTACTTTCTTACTAGACATTGGGCAGATTTGCAGGTGAGAGACTTTGTTTATAAGGATTTATCTTCATTCACCCCTCAGCTATCAAGCTTTTCTAGGAAGCCCATGGAAACCTGCCCAACCACAGCTCATAAACACAGAGCTGCTTCCCTTCCCCAAAGCAGTGTCCAAACAGATCGTGCTCACACTTCTCTAATTGTCCTCTGGGGTCTCATTTGGAGGATGCTCAGGCAAAGCCCTTTCTCCTCGTATCCATGCTCCAGCAACACACTCTGTTTCTCATCTCTCCAAATCCCCTGGCTGGAAAAGCAGTCACCTAATCAGGGCAGGAGTTGTGCCACATGTTTATGTGCAGCAGGATTATAGCAAGATATAATGTGAGTTAAAGAAACCAGTTAGGAAAGGGGTGCTGCATAATTTATTCCTCGCTGTCATTTAATTCCTGAAAGCAAAATCCCCAAACAAGGGATGAGGCGAGGGCTGAGCCCACACACCAGCTCTGTAGCTGGCAGAAATAGGGCAGAGCTGTGTAAAGATTATTGGAGCAAGAACATCTTGCAGAAAACAGAAAAAAAAGGAAGCTTAAAATGATGCAAAGCTTTCAGGAAGCAGCAGTCTTCCACCACAGCCTGCTTTCCAGTGAGTGAACTAATTCCCTGCTTTTCATGTGATAGTTTCCTGTACTATTATCATGGTCTGTTATCACTCTGACTATTTAGGGCTGACGAATTTACCACCAGGAAACAAATGTAGGGATAAAAAAAGCCAATTAAAAGAACAGAAATGCTAAAGGAAATCTTCAAAATCAAAGCAGATATACTGGGGAGAGAAAAGAATAAAATGGAAATGGTCCTTAATTTTATGTAATTATCCATTTGGCTCAGCTGGTGACCACATGGACAAGCTGGCCCAGTTTTTGCAAGGTAATAGTGGTGTATTAATCCTTCCTTTGGCTCCTGCCATCACTTCATGGCATCAGAGCTCTTTGCTGTAGTTAATGGCAAGGTATTAATGTAATGGAGAGGATGTAGAGCAGAAGGGACTGTACAGGGGGATGGAGCACAGGGCACAAGCCAAATCCAGCTCCTAAAAGCACAGGGAAAAAGGGATCACATCACACCAGATGATTTTTATGGGGAATGGGACTGTTTGGGCTCCAAAGGCATGTGAAGGTACTGCAAGTTAGTGTTGTATGGACATGGTGTTGTGTCTCACCATCTTCATGCAATCTCAGAGGCAAAATCTGGCAGCTCAAGAGGGGGTGGAAGGGTGGAGGGTGTTGCTCTAGCCACAGGGAGCCCTCAGCTCTGTGAAGAGGGTGGTGAACCCCCTTCCTGCTGTTGCTGAAGTGAGCTCTGGCAGTGACCATTCAGAATCACAGAATCATGGAATGGTTTGGGTTGAAGGAAGCTTAAAGTTCATCTCCTTCCAACCCCCTGCCATGGGCAGGGACACCTTCCACTATGCCAGGTTCTCCGAGCCCTGTCCAACCTGGCCCTGAACACTTCCAGGGATGGGGCAGCCACAACTTCTCTGGGCAACCTGTGCCAGTGCCTCACAGTAAAATATTTCCTCCTTATATCTAACCCAAACACACCATCTTTCTGTTTGAAGCCATTCCCTCCTTGTTCTGTCACATCCAGGACCAACCCAACACCTTTTCTTGGCAGACCAATTGAAAACACCTTTTGCTGGTGCCACGCTGGGGTCACAGCTGCAGATGTGGGACACTGAGGACACTTGTAGAGGATTTTCCCCTGCCTCAGTGTGGCTTTACATGCCACAGACCAGTGGTCTGTAGGTTTGCGAGACACATCTTGGTCTGTAGGTTTGGGAGACACACCTTGGTACTGCAGCTGAGCACAGAAACAGGTCTGGTGAACTCTGAGATGCTGCTCTGAAGTTGTGGCTGTGCAATGTACGCCCTCAACTGCATGGAAAATCTGCCTATGGATTATCCTATGTATTATTCCTAAACTAGGAAAAGTAATATCTTCATATATATATAGTGGATAAATACTTTTACTTTCAAGAGTAACCAACTTTTCCAAGCCCAGAGATGACTCTGGACAAAACTTTTTTCTCTGGCTCTTCCATGCTGTTTTTCCTGGAGGTGGCTGCATGTCAGCACAGCTGCCTCACTTTGGCCTGTGACAGGCATGAACAGGAGCAGCCCCTCAGCTGTTGCTTTGGAGCTGGGGCAGGGAGAGAAGGGGCTTGGGGGCAGGAAACAACAGTCCTAAAACCTCTTTGGCATCCATGGGAAGGATCCCCAGGCTCGCTGCTGGACTAGGTTGCCCAGTGCCTGGTCCCCACAGCACTGGTGCTGCCTGGGCTGCAGGCTCCTGGGTGCTGTACTCCTTGCTGGGAATGCTGCTTGTCTGTTTGCTTTGGAGGATGCTGAGTTTGGTGTCCAGGTGTTGTTTCAGTGAATTGCAGTGCCCATGATGTAGCTGTTCTTTTACAATAGTTGCCTTTTTTAATTGTTATTTTTAGGCAGCCTTTGCACTAGAAATCTCCAGTAGGTATCTCTTAGCTGTCCACGTGGATTCTTTGACACTGTTTGTGTGGCTGACCCCCCCTTAGAGCTGTGCAAGCAAGGAAAGAGTCACAGAGTCGTGGAATATCCTGAGTTGGAAGGGACTCACAAGGAGCATCAAGTCCAGCTCCTGGCCCTGCACAGGACAACCCCAAGAATCCCACCATGACACATCCCACTCTCCTCTTCCACGACCTTTCTGGGTGTGGATCTCCAAACACTTTGCAAAAGTGAGATAACTTTGAAGAGGAGTTTGATGAGAGAGTGGCAGAACCCACGTCTGTGCCATCCACCACACAGGGTGGAGGGGGTCTTCACCCAGGGAGTCCCAGAAAACTGCTTCCTTCCTGTGGCTGAGTGTCCTTGTGAGTCTCCAGCTCCCAGGGCAGCCTGTCCCTGGGGGATTCGTAGCAGTTAGCAGCCTGCCTGGACTGGGCTGTGGCTATAACCAGGAGTGCTGATGGCCTCAGAAACACACAGTAAATCCATGGCCCTGCCAACCTGGATCACAGAGCAAGTTTTAGATCGTTTGGTGATGGCTGAACATGTGCTAATTCAGGACAAAGGGAAACCCAAGCCATGTCACTGAAAAAAATTAAAGACGATGCTCCTGAGGTTTAGAGCACGATTTTCTCAAATTTTACACTGAAACTTTTAGCCTGAGCCAGAGCTGGAGCCAAGGACAAGTTCCAATGCAGAGCTGGATAATGACACCCTGAATGGAGTTTAGCAATATGGGTGCAAGCCAGCTGGGTGCCCTCAGGGCTGGAGAAGTGTCCTTGGCCTGGCTGAATTACTCACACAGACACAGCCACTTTGCCTGCCTATTTATCAGTAGCACCTTGCAGACAGCAGCTCTGGCAGTATAGGTTAAATATTAGGAGGACACTCTCAGAACTAGGAGGTTTTGAAGAAAATAGTAACAAAAAAATATACATTAAAAAAGTTCAGTCTGTGTTGGGCATTGCATATTTTGTGCTCCTTATGTTTTCTGATTTCAGTGAGTCACTTGGAAGTCAAACAAATGTCTCCTGACATCTTTATTCAGATTAAAAGAGTCCACAGCTGTTTCAAATCATGACATGGGGGAACAGAAGGATGAGGGCGTGCATCTGTCATAGGTTGTTCGTGGGGTTTTGTTTCGATCCAAAGTTTGCCTCAGTTTCCTCATCTCTGAAATTAGGCTGAAATACTGTAACTATTATACTTGTATTTCACAGGAATTCAGCATCCTCATGAGAAATAAATGTTACTATACCTGAGTTCAAAACCTTAGGAAACACAGCTCCAGTTTTCCTTGACCTTTTGGGTAGGAAGCTACACTCTGAATTGTTCCCTGTCACACTCCTGGCTCACAAAGGGCCAAGTGACCACAAAAAGAGTGACATGGACATGCTCTTTGGTTCTCTTTTCCCAGTTACAAAATAAAGGACAATAACCAGGAGAAAGTGGGTCTTTTTATGTTGTCTTTTTCATAGTTCGTTCTTGGTTTTTTTTTAGTTAAGGATATGAGGTGACACAGGCATATTGAATAGTTGGATAGTTGGAGAGAAGCCTTATGCTGTTGTACCAGGTACCTTTTTGGGGGATCATATCATAGAATCAAGGAATGGTTTGGACTGGAAGGCACCTGAAAGCTTAATGAGATCACCGATTTTTCTATGGCTTTGTTCAGGAGATCTGCAGGTGGTGACCAGCCAGAAGCTTTGTTGCTGTGATGGAAATCTCTCACCTTTGCTTTGTTTGAGCACAAGAGATCCTTTCAATGGAGGGACTGTGCTTTGGGTCAGGAGATGGAGGCAGTGGCTTTGTGGAGAGGAGAGGAAAAGAGAAGGAGAGGAGCCATGTGCCTTGGCTACAGGCAGTTCAGCTCAATAACCTGGCCCTATTTGGTCCTACCTGGCTGCTTCCCTTTGGCTCTGGATGGAATAAGAGGTGGTACTAAGTAAATACTCCTTCCCCATGGAGGCTGAGAGTAAAAAGTGAGCAGATAAAGCATGTGTAGAAGTATGTGATACTGAGTAGCCTGTTGTTCACCCAGTTTTCACCCTGGTCTTTTTCCTTTCCTCACTCTCCATCCCTGGGGACAACAGGCTCCCTGCAGCCTGGGATTCTCCAAGAAGTTCTCATGGGAACTGTCACATTCTCAGAGGGAAAGTAAACATCCCAGGGCACTTCAATTGGAGCAGTTGTTTGCTCTGGAGCCATGGACCCTCTGTTCCCATGACACACCAAACTCTGTTTAGCTCCACGTGTCCCACCAAAGCACGAAATGCGCTCTCTTGTTCAAGTGCTCCCCACCACAGCCTGTCTCCATCTCCATCCAGACGGGCCATGCTGAATGCTGGAGACAGACCTGAGATCATATACACAGATGGTGAGTGAGTCAACGAGGTAATCCTCCACCAAATTCCTCCTGAAATCCATGGAAACAATGTGCACACCCAGAAACAGGACAGCAGTTGTCGCAAGACAAGCCTTACCTGACCCAGGGTGCAAGACCAGAGGTTTCTTTTTAAAAAAAACATCAGATCTTGGACCTATCTTCATTAACATAACTTTTACTTTGGTTGAACTCCATTGGTTTCAGTTTGAAGAACCTGAATTTACTACAGACCTCAAAGCAAAACCAGACCTTGTGGGCATCCTTTTCACTTGGGGACAGACTCCTCAGTGAATGCTGACACATCTGGGTTTCTGCATGAAAACCCATACAGTGAAAAATGAGGCAAATTTTTGGATTTTAAACATTTTATTATTACTGTCTGGGAGCCCTTTTAATGGGTTTGAGGCAAAAAGGATGAAGGCTGCTTTGCTGCTGTGAGGAATGAGCTTTGTCCAATCCTGGTGCCCTTACCCACAGCAGGGGGTTTGGGACTAGATGATCTTTAAGGTCTCTTCCAACCCAAACCACTCTGTGATTTTGTGATAATCCCCATATAAACCAATTTGGCTCCCACTGGTACACACCTGGCATTGCTCACCTGTTGCACTGTGTATAGAATGTGGTGTTGTTCTCTCACTGATAGTTTATGATAAAACCCAAAAAAACAACAACAGAAAAGATGTTCACTGTTTCCTTTTTTTTTTTTTCAAATAAATGTTTATTGAGGAGATATCACAAACCATCAGCCCTCATCTTCCCCCAAAGCTAGGACACCCACAGTGCCCATGGCCAATGATGGAAGATCCAGTGATGTCTGGGAAACCTACTGGCATTGACTTGTTGCAGGGACACAATAATTCAACTGGCAAACCTCTCACACCTGTTCCTCTTCCTGGTAAAAATCTCTACAGCCTGACTACCCTCAGCTATGAAAATTAAGTAAATGCCATCCATCTGGTGATCATCTTCTCTCACTGACAGTCTCTGCTGTATTCCCGACTCCCATCAAGCCCAAAAGAGGCTGTTCTCCTTGGCTAGTCTGGCACAGCTATACTGTTCCCAAGAAAACGGTTTCTTAGCCCTGTAGTGAGATTTCTACCCACCTTATGGCACAGACTAATTTTTCTAATAAGGATATTCCTCAGTCTCCCCAGGAACAACCTAAACTCATTTTCCCCTGTATGACTGCCTTTTCTGCCCCAAAAATGTACCTCCACCAGGTCAGAGGGGTTTTGAGAGGAAGCTTTATAAGACCCAGTCTATCTACAGTTTACAGGTGAGGAGGCTGTGTGTGCCCTGGGGATGGGAATGGGCATCTTCTCTTGCACAGAACCAGACAGGTAGAGCTACTATTTCACCATGAAACACTTTCCCACTTGCTTCTCAGAACAATCTGTAATCTACATATTACAGCAACACGAGGCACCCAAATATGTGTCTTTCCTTGGCATTGTGAGACGGCCACATGAAAGTGTGCATAGAAGTCTTGGGGAGTGGCTCAGGGAATTGTGGACTCCACCAGGGTCTTTCAAGATCAGGGAACACTAAAACAAATAATCAGCAGTGAGCAATAATCACTGTTAACTCTCCATGTTTTTGTGTAGCTGCACAGTTCCCTTTACACCAGGGAGAGGAAGGGGAAACATCCTGATAGGGAAATAATTTTCAGTTCTCTAGTCCATAAAGCCTGAAGACTTTTTTAAGTACTTCTGCTGCTTGGCTTGAGTTCCCTAAATCATACCCAATACCATCAATATCCTCCCAAGAGCATCTCAGTACCAGGTAGGGAAGCAGGTGCTGAGAGCCAGCTCGAGTCGCTCAAGCTGGAAGTCACTGATGCCTCTGGAACTTGTGGTGGCAAAGCCACCTGCTCAGCAGGGATGTTAAAACTCAGTGATGAGAAAAGCCACTCTTGTTTACATCCACACATTGGGGTTACAGGGACACAACCCAGAGAATGCTCCAGTGGTGTCTGAGCTGACTCCGGGAAAACAGTCACTGGTTTTGCAAAACTCACTTTCAGGGACCTGGCTTAAGTCAATCTGTGAGACTGATTTGGGGGATTCAAGGCTTAAACCCTGGTCTGGCTGGCAGTAGTTTCTCCCAATTTGTACCACCCAGTGGACAAGGGTCCATCAGCCCAGTAGAATCAAGGTGTAGATCAGAGATGCAGGAGGGAGAAGAGGGAGACTTGGCCCTTGCTTTAAATCCTTGCCTAGGTGGGAGAGGTTCCCTTCATCTTTCTCAGAAACACAGGAATGTAGCAAGAAGAAATCCTGCCTGGTCCTCCTCGTTACATATTGGCCACACAAGGTAATTCTGCCATCCACAACTTTGGCAGCCTTTAGGAGCACATACATACCATTACAAAGGATGCCAAGCTCTTACCCCTCCGCCTCCAAGTGTTTGGCTCCCTTGCCCCATCCCACACGTTTGAACAAGTGAAGGGTTGTCCTCAGAAAAGTGTCAGAGGACTGTTTTCCAGAAGTGCTTTGCCCCCTAGACCTCAATGAACCTTCAGGTTGACCTGCCCACCCCCACATATGAGGTAAGGAATTTGCCTCCATCTCTGCCCTTTCCCAGAGGACTTTCCCACAGGAGCAGGCATCACATCACTCAGCTATCCTCCTCACTTTTCATGGGGGCCAGTGCCCTCTGCTCAGTGTACTGGGGTCCAGTTCGTGTGGTGTCCCCAAGACCTGAGCAGGGAGCAGCTCCTTCGCGCATGTGGATTTTCTGGTGCCTCCTCAGGTACTTCTTCAGCTGGTAGCACTTCCCACAGACCCCACACTTGTAGGCTCCCCCCCGGGAGTGGAGCAACTGGTGTTTGATCAGGTGGTGCTTATGGGGGAAGCACTTCCCGCACTTGGTGCACTTGCAAGGCCCCATGCGGGCATGGATCGACTGGTGGCGGAAGAGGTTGGCCTTCTGGTTGAAGGTCTTCTCACACTCTGAGCACTGGTAGGGCTCCTCCTTGGTGTGAATCCTCTGGTGCCGGACCAGGTTGGAGAGCTGGGTGAAGCTCTTCCCGCACTTGGAGCACTTGAAGGGCTCGCTCAGGTGGGTGCGCTGGTGCCGGACCAGCTTGCGGCTCATGCGGAAGCTCTCCCCGCACTCCCCGCACTTGTAGGGCCCCTCACTCGTGTGGATCTTCCTGTGCCTGGTCAGATTGGACTTCTGGTTGAAACTTTTCCCGCACTCAGGACAGGGAAACATCCGCTCACCCTTGGGAGCTCCTTTTGCTGATGGATCTTTCCTGGATGTGGATTCCTCCCGGTTCTCCAGCATCCCCTCTTTGGTGGGGTGACAGGATTTGTTCTGCTTCCTCTCTGGGCTCTGGCTCTCCTGGTGGTTGGCCTCCACACCAGGTTCCTCTTTAATTTGGATAGCAGTGAGCTTTGGCTTCTGTCCATAATGCATCCCAAAGTCAACGCTTTCCTCTGGTTCTTCCTTCAAATGGAGCACATGGTTACTGACCATGGGGCCTTCCTGTTTGTGCTTCCCATCAGCATCTTCTTCCTTTTTAGGCTGTCTCCCCTGTAAAGCCAGCAGTGGGATCTTTGGATCAAAGAGCTTTCCATAGTCTGGGTTTTCTGGTGGCTCTTCCTTGATGTAAAGTTTCTGGCAGGCTACTGCATTAGTGCTTGCTGTGTCACCACTGGGTGGTTCTGGTTCCTCCTTCACCTGAATTTTCCAAGGAGGGTTTTTGGGTTGGATGGGTTTCTAGGTATGCTACACTCCTGGGTTACATCTCCTTCAAGGGCCACAGTCTCCAACATACTCTCCTCTGACCTGAAGGACAAACCAGGTTCTTCTTTCACCTGGATGACCTGTAGAGTCATACTGTTGATGCGCCCCTTTTGCTTAGCAGGATTCCTCTGCTGGACGTTGAAATACCTCTTGGTGCTCAAGCTCTTCCCACACTCCGTGCAGATGAAAGGATCCCCACGGAGGCGTATCTTCTGGTGAGCCACCAGAGTGGCACTCTGCCCAAAGCACCTGCTGCACTCAGGGCATTCAAAGGGCTTCTCCTGCTTGTGGATCTCCCTGTGGGTGGTGAGGGTGCCCTTCTTCACAAAGCTCTTCCCATACTCCATGCAGGCAAATGGCCTCTTCTCCCTGGGGGTCTGCAGGTGGATGTTGAAGTAGATCTTGCTGCTCAGGCTCTTGCTGCAGCAGGCACAGAGGAAGGGACCAGCCTTGGCGTGTGTCTTCTGGTGGGCAGCCAGGCATATCCCCAGGCAGAAGCAGTGCCCACACTCCCCACAGCAGAAGGGTCTCTCTCCCATGTGGATGCTCTGGTGGGTTGTAAGGTGGCCCTGGGTGGTGAAGCGCTTCCCACACTCCCCACAGGTGAAGAGCTGCTTGGCTGTGGGGATCTGCTGGTGTCTCTTCAGATTCCCCTTCTTGCTGAAGGATTTATCACATTCCAGACATGGGTGGGTCTTCACCACACTGTGCTTAACCATGTCCTTCATGGCAGCAGCCCCCGTTGTGCGTGGTGGGGCTGCCAAGCAGCTCACGGGTACCACAAAGCCACAAAGTTACGGGGAGGGACTGTCTGTGGGGATACAAATACCATCAGGACACACACATCAAAGTGTACTTGAATGGATGCACCTTATTCCCTGTAGGAAAAGGGTGCGGCTGCTCTGTGCCAGCTCTGGGCCAACACAGGGTGGGTGGTCTTGCTCATTCCTCAGCCTTCTGACAATTTGGCTTGTAGACACAGTGTTTGTAACTCCAGCTCCTTCCTCCTCTGATGTGGAGAGCCTTCTCTGGCATTCCTGGAAAGGCTTCTCTGGTATTCCTGGAGACTCTAATTGACAGACTGAAAAAATAAAATGAAAATAATTAGGTTATTATTTCTTCTCCACCTCCTGTGTTCACTGTGGCAACACAATGGGTGACACCTTGGTGGCTCTGGGAAGACTGAACCTGAGACCTGTGAAACCACAGGCCCAGCTGGACACCAGCAGAGAGGGCAGGAACAGGATGATTTCCCCTGGCAATGGGGGATCTGTGATGCATTCACTGCTCTAGTGACACAGAGGTTTCAGCTCTGCTATTGCTGCACTAGTGATTTACTCTTAGAACAGCCCTCTGTCCTTTGACCATGAAGATATGTAAGTTAGTAAGTTAATAAAATAATGAACTTTGCATTGTACTTAGACTACCTTTTGGTGAGTGACTGTGCAGCAACTGAAATCCCCTGAACTTGGAAGAAACCCCAAACTTGGTATCACTTGCAAAACTGGGGTGTTCTGCTTTGGGGCTGGTAGATCTCCATGCACAGGGGAGGACAGGTCAGTGCTGTCCTCAGTGGGAAGCTGGAGAAGTGAGACATGGAAAGCCAAAGTGACTTTGTCCTCCTCAAGAGGGTTAAGTTGGCAGCAGGGTCTGGGTCCTATGTATTTCCATTAGAAAAACTAATTAGGGCCATCAGAGATGTGGGCAACATCTCCTATCAGGAGTGTGAATTGCAGTGGGGAAAGGAGCCAGGAAGGCTGAGGGGAGGAATACAGTGGTGCTGGAGATGACTGTCAACAAGAGCAATACATGGCTGGGCAGGATTTCACTGATGGTACTGATGGCTGGAGGTGAAGCTGCCAAAATCTCCAATTATGAGGCAGGAGGCCAGCAAGGACAAATGCTGCCAGTGACACCTCATGCCTGGAGGTCTGGGATGCCAAGAAGGCTGTGGCTGAGAAGATGAGTCCCTGGGGAGCCTGTCACCAAGGGGGGATGCCAGGGATCAGGGGACAGGTGGTGGAAGATGTGGAGTATAAATATCCAAGCACAGCTGCAGTGCAGAGTTTGCAGTTCCTCAGAGGAGAAAGATCAAAGTGGCAAATGAAGTGGGCTCCTGTTTCAAATTTTGGTTATAATGGGGAAAATTACTTCAGATTTAGTTATGTTTATCATCCATCTGATCCATTTGGATCCCCACCGATGCTGGTAACAGTTATGAACAAAGCACAGTGTTGCTTCTGTCTGAGCTGAGTTCTCCATGATGGTACAGAGGAACCACAGAAACCCAAAATCAATAATGATAATGATGATAATGATGATGATGATGATAAAAGCAACCCCAAAAAACCCAACTACCTGCAAAATTATAGTGAAACAGGAGAGACAAAACATACCCACTTGGAGCAGAAGCTGGGTGTAGTGTTTGCCACTGGAGGGGAGGGGCCAGGATTTCTCTATAGGTGGGGGAGCAGCTCCGTGACACTACAACAGGTTTTACTTTAACGCAGGCACAGCCCCAGCAGCAGCCAGGCTGGAAAGAGGACTCAGAAAAGTTCAGCCTTATTAAGGAAGGTCATGAACGCCCTGAGTGGGTGGTGGACTGAGCCTCCCGGCCCCAGGGACCCTCCTGTGGGGTGTGGGTGGTGCTGGGGGGGACACGCTCGGCCGCAGCCGCCGCTGGCTCATTGCAGAGTCCGCGGCCTCTCCCCTCGCAGGGATGCTCACGCCTGTCTCCAGCAGACACATCACACCACCAGCAGCGCTTCAGTTGT
This sequence comes from Sakesphorus luctuosus, assembly GCA_013396695.1. Classification (NCBI taxonomy): domain Eukaryota; kingdom Metazoa; phylum Chordata; class Aves; order Passeriformes; family Thamnophilidae; genus Sakesphorus; species Sakesphorus luctuosus. The sequence continues at coordinate 883,591 of VWZD01005377.1, forward strand.
CTGGATTTTTGGCAAAACCAACACATCCTTTAAAAAGGGCAAAAGAAGAAACTCCTGTCTACTTTCTACCTTTCATTTGGTTGTTTTGTTGTTTTTGGTTTTGTTTGTTTGTTTGCTTGTTTTTAACCCCGGTCTCTGCAGATCCAAATCCTTTATTTCCAGCTCCGCAATCCTTGGGACTCAGGGTGTGAATCAAGGGCAGAATCAGGTGCCAGGGAGTTGCTTCGTCTTTCCTTCGGGCTACCAGGACGAACGAACGCCTCTTACCTGAGCGGTCCCTCAGGTGCGGGCGCGCATCTCCCTCCTCCGGGGCATCCTCGGCGGCACAACCGTGTGTGTGACTTGACTGGAAGTTGTGTCGCGACCAGAGCTGGGCTGACCTAAAGGAAGTCTGTGGCCAGAGCAGAGAGAGCTACCGGAGGAAGGGTGAAGCCAGACAAAGCCGAAGAGCAAAGGCTGGCGGAGCAGGGGGGACACGCAGGGAAGATGCTCTCGGCTCGCAACGCCCGGAGGGATTTCCAAGCCACGCCAAGGTGTTGGCGAGAGCGCTGTGAGGGAGCCGAGGGGAATTTCTCCCTGATGTGTCTTTCTTCTGCACCGCGATGTTGTTGGGAAGCTGGAAGGGTCCCCGGCTTGCGCTGCCTTCTGGGAATTGTAGTTCCCCCTCTGCATCTCTGATGCCCATCCTGCCCTCCCTGCTCCCGCAGCCACTGGGTCAGCATCAGGACATTTCCCTCTTGCCCCAGCTGAGAGTGTTCCCTTTTTGTTGTTGTTGTGGGAATAAAAACATCCTGAGGCACTGCAAGCATCCTTCTTCCCTCCCGGGCTGATTGCCTGGGACTTGCTCCAGGAAGTGACAGGGGGGAAATGCATTCCAGGGGGGATTTTTTTTTTTGTCTGTAGCAGTTTGCAGTCCCCCTTGGAGGGGAGGCAGCAACAGAGACTTGTGCACATTTAACTGCAAAGGGTTCCTTTAATGCTCAGTGACAGCACAGAAGGAGTGTGTGGATTTGACAAGGGTGGACACTGAGGCTCGTGGAGTAGATTTAGCAGAGGGATGAGCACACGCTGTGAGAGGCTGAGCCTCAGCACGAATTCATGGGAATCACCCAAACCTTCCTGAATCTGACCTGCACAGTGAGACTTAGAGAATCAGCAGGAAGCTCTAGCCCAGAATGCTTCCCTGGCAGGGTTTTAGGAGCATGGGAATGATGAAAAGCTACTGCAGCAAGACTCTTCCCTGGGGCAGTGACTAGGTGCTGTCCCATGTCTCTGTGGACAGTAACACTCATTCCTGCATCCATCAGCACCTCCAATCCTGTCCTAAAGATGACACAAGGCTGCAAACATGCTGTTCTTCTCCTCTTTGATTCAGGGAAACTGGTGAGGTGTCTTCCTTGGATTACACAGGGAAATTTAAAGTTACAGGATCTCTGGAGTTCAGATTTACTCTACACATTGTACATGCCTGGACTAAAGTCTGCTGATGTATTTCCTGCCCCAGTACAAACCAGCAGTATGAGGCAGCAGCACCAGTTTGAACGTGCACCTATATTCCAGCTTGTATTCCTGTCCAGCAAGGAAAGAAGTAATAAAAATTCAACCATCTTTAGATCAGTATATGCATAGCAGAAGATACACAAGCCTCATTCAGTTTGCTTTACTGAAGCTGGTCAGCTTTGAGGCACAAGTGCCACAGTAGTCCCATAAAGACAGGAGAGACCACAGTGTAGGGCCACAGTAGACCCCAAGTCATGTCCAGAACTCCTTAGGCAATATGCCCCACTTTTTGTCCTTCCTGTTTTCATAATACCTTCCCCCAAACCTGTGTGGTGCCAGTCAGCAGCTCCATCTCATCAGGGTGTGTGACACCACGGAGGGAGAGAGTTTGGGACAGGACATGGATGAGAGGCTCACATGGGGCACCTGGGGCAAGGACTCTCTGTGTGCCTCCTTTGCTGCCAGAACGTTCTGGAGGAAGGGACCGGGATCATGCCATTCCAGCTGTGTCAGTGTCCTTTCATCCACTGGGATACAATTAACCTTATTCCAAAGTGGACACCTCTACCAGCATGGTTGACTTGTGCCCTCAGAGCTCCCATTTCTCTCCACTGACATCCGCATTTCCTCAGATGAGTCTCACCCTCAGCTCTTCTTCAAACAGATCAGATCTGCCTGATGTCTCCTCAGGCCTGTGCAAAGCCCCAGAATCCAAGAAAAGTGAGATAAAATATTCCTTGGTATGATCCCAAAGTTTTGCTCATGTGGTCAAAAATAGACTCAGGACACCTTATGTTCATCCCCCAAAAGGATTCATAGATGAAATTGCCAGGGCAGAGTTAGGCTGTGTCCAAAATTGCCTCTTCCTAAGCCCAGTCTGGAAGCGATGATTCCCCCCCCTCTCCCCCAGCCTGAACAGTCTCCACTATCCCAGGGTAATCCTTTTTGGAAGTGCATCTGTGCCATCAGCTGCCTCTGCAATGCACCACTAGATGCCAGTGAAAGCTCTTCCCGGTTCTGCTGCTTGGAAAACCTCACGTTTTGGGAATTTGTTCTGCTACATAGCTGGATTTTTGTGGGTTTTTAGGGTAATCCTTCACTTTTGGTCTAATAGTCTCCTTACATTTAGGCAATATGTGTAAATACGTGTGAATGTGTTTTGTTCATATCCTCTCTCTTTCTCTCTGTTTCTCAAATATGTATCACATATTTGCTGTTGTTTGCTATTATTTAAATGAGAACTATTTCTCAGTGTCTCTCCAGACCAGGATCTCACCCCCAAGCTCCTTTCCTCATCCCCCTTCCTATCAAACACCCCAATCCCCCCAACTGTTCATCTGGCAAATCCTCTACTCACCTCATCATGACCTGATGTCCTGACATGGACCGTCATTCCAAGGAAGATACAGGTGCTGGCATGGCATGTCCAAGGCCTGTCCTCTTTTGGGAGATGATTCCTCATATCAGGTCACCAAAAGGCAAGACATAGGTCAAGCTTATCCAGTTATAGGAATAATAGCCTGGAGGAACAGACCTGCACAGAGCTGGGAAGGGTATCAAGGAGCAGAAGCAAGTTAGTGCAGTAGTGCCTATAACCAGCTTGCAGATGTTTGGTGTTCAGTGGGAAGGTGAAACAAATGAAACTAGAGAAGAAACCCTACATGGGGAAAGGGTAAAAATTGAATAAATCTCACAGCCCTGTGCACCAGCAAGCTCTGTGCTGCACCTCCCTGGTGTAGAGATCTGTGTAGGACCAAAATGATCTCATTCTGTCTTTCAGTGCCTGGAGTTCTGCATTTTGCAGAAAATAATCTGCCCCATGTTACCCTCTGACATTTTGGCAAGGTCTAAGTCTTTGAGCAGCCTCCAGGCTTTGCACACACCATAATTTTCACCTTGCTGGGCAAGCTCCAAGTGGCTTGGACTGTTCCACAGCCACTCAGAGTGAACAGAAAGCTCAACAGCTACCCAGGCTGCAGGAGGGTTGGGTGAGTGTGTGTCCTTCCTGTGCTGTGCACAACCACCCTCTCATGGCAGAGGACACCCCAGGGTGAAGAACACCTTCCCCTTTGGGCAGGTTAAGTACTGATGCAGATTTCTCCTCCAGGACCTGGTGCTCCTCTCACTCTCCTGAGTACCTGATGCTGGTTGCTGTTGGAGACAAGATGTTAGACTTGATGAAGTGAAGATCTGATCCAGATTGGCAATTTCTGTGTTGCTTTTCCAGACAAACCCAACTCTGTGTTTGACTGGCCAACTGTATCTGACAGGGCTACACAGGAGAAGTGAGAACTAAATTTAAGCCAAGCTGTCACATGCTCCAGTGCCTGATTAATTATACAATGAAATAAAAATGGAATTTGGCAAAATAAAAGAGGATGGGTAAATGAAATCTTCACTCTGCTTTAGTAGGAAATATTGCCGCAGGTTTTATTAAAGATGCCACAGTTAATCACATCAGGAGGCTTGAGGGTGTGAGGTGGGTTGTTGTGTTGGGTACACACAGTGCAGGAGGGATGGACAATTCAATGGGGAGAGAGATAAGCAGCAGGGAGCACAGTTATTTGTTCAGGTGAGTCCATGATTGTTCCAGAGATTTGCAAACACGGTGGGTGCCAGCTGATGCTGAGGGAGCCCCTCGCTGCCTTGTTACACTACAGAGTGTTTTTATTAATTTAGGAAACAGCTCTCACAGTAAAGCAAATGTGATACACGAGAAGAAAGTGTTCAAAATGACAACTAATTTTCTATGCCATTTCAAACTCCCTGCTTTTCTTTAATTGCTTTTGAGCTTCTGATTAGCAAGGAAAGCTTTTCTTGTTTTGGCCCACATTCTCCTACAGCTTCATTGTGCAGCCCAAGCCCACAGTTTCCCCTCCTGCTGCCATGAAAACAACTGCAGTGTCTGTGGCTTCCACCATATTCATGTAAAAGGAGCTTGAAATGAAAAACTAGTTTAAGCAGAAATGGCCCCAGCACTGATTTCAAGCCTGGACAGATCACAGTGACCCATCTGCCTTTCTGTCCTACAAGCAATGGGCTTTTTCTTCCTAGAGGTTCAGTTGTTTGGTTTTGTGTTGGAGAGCTGCAGTCAGGGCTGGTGCCTCCCTCCCCCTCTACCAGGAGGGAGAAAGAAGTATTATGACTGTGATGGCCCCAAATCAGAAACTCCTCCTTGCCCTACCCACCCTGCCCTGAGTGCTGTCAGCATTGTGGGAGAGATCAAATATCTCCAAGTCTTCTACGTGGTGAGCAGGGAACTGGAATGTTACAAGGACCTTGTTACCTATACCTGCATCCACCACCCTTTCATGCCCTGAGTCCTCTTCACTCTGGTTGTAACTTTCTTTCCCCTAAAAACAATCCCATTATAAGACAACATAAAAAATCCCCCCAAACAACTAGCAGTGTCTAAATGATTTATGCCCAAGGCTTATCGGCACACCTGTAGCAGAGCAGAAAAACCTCTCAGAAGCTGGTGTAAGGCAGCACAGCTCTGCTGTGTAACACAACAGCCTTCCCAGTGCCTTTCTAACACAACAGCTGCTGTCCAATTCTCTCACCTCTCCTGGCCTCATCCCTCTTCCTCAAAAAACTCTACAGGTCCTCCCTACCAATAATTATGTGCAATGAAGTTGTAGCTGCTTGAGCAGTGAGTGCTGCTTGTCATGTGATGTCTTTCAATCCCCACATCTCACTGAGAGGGAACCAAACATGTATCCCTGGGACTGGTAGGTGACTTCCAAGTCCAGATTATGAAAGTGGAGTTGGAACACGAGCCTGATCGGCGCTGGACCTCAGTTTCCCTGCCTGGAGGGAATTGGCATTTCCAGGAAGGGGAAGCCTTTGCTTTCAAATCCCTGCAGCAGAGCCAGACTCCCTGGTAGTGAGAGAAGTTTATTTTCAGTGGAGGAATTTCAAGACCATGAATCACCTGCTCTAATTTAGACAACTCCCCTAGGCTGAGATGAATCACACCCCAGGCTTGCCCGACCTGACTTCTGCATGCTGCCTGGGAAGACTGGTTTAGACAGATGTGCTCATATTGCCATGTAAATGCTGCTGTCAGCAGGTCCCTGAAGGACCAAACCTCAATGCAATGGCTCTTCTCTTGTCATGACTCCTACCAACCCCATTCCTCTCTGGGATTTGTCAATGGAGACTAAAGGAAAGAGGCAGGTGTGAATTTACTCAGCAGAGGCCAAGGAGGTGTTGTGCCTCCTCTGATCTGCCATGTGACACGGTGCAGGGCTCGGGGGAAGCCCAGTGTGCCCTGCTGCAAACAGCCCTGAGAGCTGTGAACAGCTGGGGGAGAGCTGCTGATAAACGTGTGACTAAATGCCCAGGGCTGCCCCGTGTGATGGTGATGAAAGGGAGTCAAATCTTTGAGTACATCCCACACACATCCCCCAGCTCCCTTTCACACTCTCAGGTGGCCACTGTGGTTTGCACTAAGATAAGAACACTTTAAACAGAGAGCAAGTTAAGATTAGATTTTAGGAAGCAATTCTTCCCTGTGATGGTGGGCAGGCCCTGGCACAGGTTGCCCAGAGAAGCTGTGGCTGCTCCATCCCTGGGAGTGTTCAAGGCCAGATTGGACAGGGTTTGGAGTAATCTGGGAAAGTGGAAGGTGTCCCTGCCCATGGCAGAGGGTGGAAGTGGATGATCCTAAAGTTCACAACCCAGACCATTCTATGATTCTAAGAACACCAAGAGGGTATTACAGAAGGAGTTATCTGGATGCTCCTATAAATAATGCATTCCAGAGGTGGGAGAGCTGAGGTGTTTGCTCTTGACTTTGGTGAAAAGGGAGATAAAATGCTGGTGGAGACTGGGCCAACAGGGCAAACTGGTCTGTTGAGACTGCAGGCAGCTGGGTGTGTCCCACCCTGGCAGGGATGCCTGCATGGTATGTCCAGCTTGAAGACAGGGAATACTCACTTTTGGATGGATGAATAAAACCCACTAAAATCTGATCAAACACAGAGGTAAAATCCCAAAGTAGCTCCATAGGTGCCTTGTTGCTTTGTAATTATGAGTTCTGCAAGGCCAGAGACTGAAAACCTGTGTGTTTGTAGCCAAACCTGCTTATGTTATAACCCTTTGGCACAGACTACTGAGCGAATCTGAGACCAAGAGGCCAAGCTGCACTCAGATTTCTCTTAGAGGGGAACTCACCAAAGCTTGTGACTCAACAGGAAGGACCATAACCCAATTGTACTATAATCTACAGTAATCTATATAAAATAAATTAATCAATAGTTTAAACTGTATAGATAATAGAGTAGTTATTTAGATACTGCATTGGCAATATTAAGGCACTGTAATTGGCAATAAATGTAATCATAATCATTGAGATAATCAATGTCCTATTCTCATACCTGACCTTGAGCTTTCACTCAACTACTCAGCCACGTCACTGGTCTTTCTCTTCCTTTGCCTTCTAGTGTAGAGATAATTTCCTTTCTTCTTGCAGTGCTTTTCAGATACATCCTCCATGTAGTACAAAACCATCCTAGGAGAGAAGCAACAATGACTTCCCTGGACCAAGGAAAAGAGTAACCCTGTGCTTAGAGGACAAGCTTCCTTTGGATGGGATGGTTCTTGTTTCTTCTTTTAGATGAAGCTTTGTTTAATCCCTCTGTCACCCTCCTCAAGACTCACTTACTTTTCTTCACTTGAGAAAAGATAGTCAAGATTTCTATATATAAATTATAGAAGACTTAATAAGGATAATAAAGTAATTTTTGGAGGGTAGAAATACTCACAATTTCAAAGTGGTTTTATCTGTCTACAGAGGACAAACTGACTGGTGAAGAGAGCAATCCAAGTCAGGCTTTTCATCAGCTTCTGTGACTTCCTCAGAGACCCAGTGAGTAGTTCACAAATTTATCTCTTTTAAATCAAGTGAAAGGCCAGAGGAATTAAAGTCTTCATCCATCAAAGCTTCACTCTCATGTTTAGGGTGAGCTTTTAGCCAAAAGCCAGCAAACCCTTTGGATTTCAGTCAAGAAACCTTAAAAACCAAACTTGCTGATAAAAAATGGGGTGGAAGTTCTGCTAGAAGGATGTGGAAGCCAAATATTTTAGGAAAAACTTCTGTGAGCCCTCCAGCTGCACCCCCAAGTCTTTGAATCACTGCTGGTTCACATCATGAGACACCCAGCAAGGAAATCTCTTGTCAGCTGTTTATAAATATTTAGCATCTTGCCCAGGTGAGGGATCATGGTGAAGTGCCCACGTTTCCAGAGTGAAGAAGTTGGCAGTAAGAGCTTTACACCAGTCATGGGGATTTGCTGGATGCCTGCTCAGGGAAGAAGAGATTATTGACATTTCAAGGTTTGTTGTCTTTTTTTTACACTTCTTTTAGAGGTGAAGAAAATGAGTGGCATCCTGGTTCTTGTATTTTATATGCTACTTCAAAGCAGAGGATGATTTAAAGGACAAAAAAGAGGGCAGGGAATGAAAAAAGCCCCATTTCTTTGTTATTTGCTTAGTGTGGGCTGTGATGGGCTGTCAGGCAGCTGTAGCTCTGAGTGGCATTAGAAACACCTTCAGTCATCTCTCACCCTCTCCCATTTTCTTTGGAGCAATCCAAGCCCTTTATTTGAAGCAAAACCTTGAGCAAGCACTGGCTTTCAAAATTAACAAAATACTCCCATTCAACACCAATCTTTTCCAAGAGTAGAGTAGATGTGAAAACAACCCAAGCAGCTTTGCTCTTTGAATGGGTGATTTCATTTGCTGTGCAATTAGTTGGAAGCTCTTGAAATCAGCTTGTTTGTAACCACCAGGGTAGGGCAAGAGAGCTGCTATCATTTAGCAACAGTAAGAGAAATAAAAGGGGATTTAGTACTAATCTGCAGAATGAGGCTGTATATGACAAGTCAATACACTTCAAATCCTGGGTTTGGTTTTTGGCCCCTCACTGCAAAAAAGACATTGAGAGGTTGGAGTGTGTCCAGAGAAGGGAATGGAGCTGGGGAAGAGTCTGGAGCACAAGTCTGATGGGGAGCAGGTGAAAGAGCTGGAGAGGCTCAGCCTGGAGAAAGGAAGGGTCAGGGGGACCTTATAGTTCTCTACAACTCCCTGAAAGGAGGGTGAAGCTGGGTAAGGGTTGGTCTCTTCTCCCAGAGAACAAGTCATAGGACAAGAGATAACAGCCTTAAGTCATGCCTGGGGAGGTTTAGATATGATATTTTGGAAAATTTCTGCACTGAAAGGGTGGTCAGGCATTGGAACAGGCTGCCCAGGGAAGTAGTGGAATCACTGTCCTTGAAAGTGTTCAAAAAACCTGTGGATGTGGCACCTGGGGACAAGGTTTAGGGGTGGACTTGGCAGTTCTGGGTTAATGGTTGGACTCGATGATCTTACAGGACTCTTCTGACCTTGTTGATTCCAAGATTCCATGATAAGGGCACGGATCAATGCTCAGTGTCCATCCAGCAGCCACTGATAAGCGCAGTGCCACCAGGATCACCACCAGCTCCCGTATTGTCCTGCATGTTCCTGATCTCCACTGAGGCAGTGCCGTGTCCATCTCTGACAGTTGCCAAGACCCAGATGGATAAAGTCCTGAGCAACCTGCACTGCCCTCAGACCTCTTGAGATCCCTTCCAGCCTGAGCTATCTTGTGATCCTGAGATCCTGTGATGCAGCCAACATCAGCATTAGCCTCACAACTTCACTACTTGTCACAAAATTAAGTGCAAGTATCAGGAATATTTCTTCCCCCTCAATAAAGAGAAGCACCTGAGCACATCACTGGTACCTGGGGCTGTTTCTCTTTGCTTGGAATCTGATATTCCTCTAGGTTGAGATGAGAATTCAGAGCAAGACTTGTTGTCCTACTTCTTTTGTTTCTTTCTTAGGCCATATGTAGATTTACTTTGTGTGTGTGACATATATAAACCCCTGGGCTGTCCATGGTGATATAAAATTTTTCTCCAGGAAAACTGAATGGAGTTCAACAGATAGTTTATTCCTATATTTAAAAAGATTTCTCAGAGTCACAGACTGGTTGAGGTTGGAAGGGCCCTCTGGAGGTCATCTAGTCCAAGTCCCCTGTCAAGTAGGGCCACCTAGAGCTCATTGCCCAGGACCATGTCCAGGTGACTTTTGAATATCTCAAATTTCTACAATTTTTTGTCCAAAAAATTTGCTTTTTTATGCTCTGAGTTGTCCCAGCTTTAAAAAGAGAATGGATGGTCTTCAGCTGCTGCATTCTGGGCTCCACAAAGTGCTGCTCCAACTCCCTGACTGATACAAATGCTAATTGTGTAACAAAACCCCTCACTTTATGTGAACCCCAGCTCTCACCTCCTGTGGACTGGGCTGAATGAATGGTTTTGGTGCAGAACTGAACACACGAGTACTTTCCACACAAGCACAAAGCCTTTGCTGAGAGCTGAGCCCCCTGTTGTTACTCCAGGGCTCCTCCTGTGCCCTGGGAAGCTGTCACTGCCCTCTCCGCCTGTGCAGGCGAACTGCCATGGTTATATAAACGTGGGCTGTGTCCCTGGAGAGCAAAGTGCTGTCAGCAAATCAGTGGATGGCTCTCCTGTTGAAAGGAGCAGATGGTGCTTATTAACGGGATAAGCACCATAAAAGAAGCCTTTGAAGTGCCAGAGCTTTGTTGTTGTGCTGTTGAAGTCAATGGAACTTTAGTACTGTGGCTTCCGCTGGAGTGGAACCAGGCTCTCTCCACTGATCTTCAGGAATATGCTTAGGCAGAAGAGAGGCTGATCCTCCAGTCCTCCAAATTCACTTAGTTCTTCTGCCATGGTGTTTTGTGGGTGTGTCTGTGCTGTGTTTCAAGTAGTCTCTGTTTGCACGAGTGTCTGCCCTGCAAAGCGCCGGCCCCAGGGTGAGTCCTGACCCAGGATTATGGAGTATGGCCCTGGAGGGGTGTCTGCTCAGCCTCCAGACCCAGAAATGCTGGCATTTGTCTTCCCACCTGACCCTGAGATTCCCCATCCCTGGAAGTGCTCAAGGCCGGGTTGGACAGGGCTTGGAACAACCTGGGAAAGTGGAAAGTGTCCCTGCCCACAGCAAGGGTATTGGAACAAGATGAGTTTTAAGGTCCCTCCCAACTCAAAGCATTCTGTGATTCTATGATTCCATGACCCAGGGAACAGCCCCTGGAGTCAGCACAGCATGAGCTGAATCTGCCTGTGCTTGTGCCATCTTTGCACCCGTGTCTGATCTGCTGGCACAGTGGGGTGGGACCCTGCTGTCACACAAACCAGAGCTGCTACATGTGGAGGAGTCCTCAAGGATCCCAGCCTAGGAAAACATCCCAATGCACTTGGCCTGTTCTCAGCCATTCTTAGGCAGCTTTATGTGCAGTATTGAAGTGGTGGCACTACAAATCAGTCCTCAGTCAGCTTTGGATCTTCCATGAAGCCCTTGCAGGGCTGTCCCACTCTTGCTGCTCCCTGGCAGAGGATTGGGAAGTGAAGTTCAGTGCCAGTATCTCCAGTTTCACCAGTGGGGAAGCCAAGGTACAGAAGAACTTTTGTCCATGTTATAAAACACTAATATAGGGCTGGAAATTAGACCCAACTTTCCATCCAGTTTCCTAGATATGTGTAGGGAGTAGGACAGGACATTATAGTGCTTTAATCACTCTAAGAATGATTTTAAAAGAGTTTTATATTGTTACTAGGGTCCAGTTCTTTCTGAAAGGCTAAACAGAAATCAGTGACTCATCCTGGCTAGGAGCATCCCTCTCTTGTGTTGGCTTGGCATGATCCTGCAGAGGAAACAGTGGCACTGAATTTCTTTTGCCTGCAGGTTTTTGTGTGAAGACAGCTTTATCCAAAGGAGGCAATCTTTAAATCTTTCTTGTATGAAATAAAGTGGTCACATTATTCTGGGATGTCTAACACCTTCTTAAAAACTTCCAGGGATGGAGATGCTCCAGCTTCACCAGTCAATAAATCCCAAAGTTTCTTCCAGAAGGAAGCACAATTCATGTCACAGTCCTTCTAATGCTTGGTAATGAGCTCCTGGCATTTCCCTTTGTGAGGGTTGCTGGATTGTGTCTGTTTAGTAGAGCGTGTTTCAGTGTGCTTTTGCAAAGTGGAAACATGGTGTTTCTGAAACAAATGGGGCTGTTTATCCAACAGCAATCCACAGAGGTGGCACAATCCCAGCCATGTGCTTGTAGATTATTTCCAAGTTTCGACTGCATATTCCTCCTTCTTGCTGCCTTGGCTGCTCCTTCCAGCTTTGCTGCATCCTGCTATGGAGCGGATCCCAATAACTTTGCTCCTGCTGAGCAGCACTTTGGGGTACAGCTCATCTGAGCTCACTTCAGACTGTTGATGCAGTTTTGCTCATTAAGGTCCTTCAGTCAATAAATGATATAATGACTCGGCTCACCCCAAGAAAAAAATGGATGAAAATGTCTTCTAGAGCATCCTTTTTCTCTGCTCAGACTGTACAGGGACTCTGGACATCTGCCCTAGATTAGACACCCAGACCACCAAAGGGAGGTGAGGTGAAGTCCTGTCCTTGGTGTGCAAAGGGTCTTGTTGATGTCTGTGGGACTGGTGAGGAAAGACAATGAGGCCTTAGCTCAGTGGATTAAACATAAATATTTCATGTCTTCTGAGACGGTGTGCCCCAGCAGCTCCCAACTTTTGCTCCAGGGAAGCACAAGTCTCCAAAGGCTCTGTCTCTTGTCTCTCTACCCTGTGTGGGTGTCTCGAATGCCTCAAGGCTGCACAAAAGGCAATAAACACCTACATTTAAGCACCCAATTTGACTATTCTTTGATATGAATGCAAGTGTGTGTGGTGTGCTTATCAAAATACAGCCTCCTGTGTGACCCAAATGCCCCCACAGATGTGTTTTTACAAGGGCACTGAGGAGGCCACTCTGCTCACTGATGGAGCTGCACAAGAGAGCATTTTCCTGGGGAATCACTGGATGACCCAAGGGAGGATATTTCTTCTGGAAAGCTGTTTCTTTCAATAACTTGCAGGCTTTGACCTCTTTTTTTTTTTTTGAGAAAAGCAACAGTCAGAAATGAAGATGCTTGTCAGGATTTAGAATTTCTCAGTATATTTTTATCAGGAGATGGAGAATTTTTTTTCCAAAGCAAAGATAACAGGACCTGTGAAATCTGTATGACTGGAGCTCATGTCAGCTGCTCCTTAGAGACGCTGATTGAACAGACTGACCTTTAAATGCCTAAGTTAAAACTCTTTCTAAAATAATGAAATCTGTTAAAAAGGATTAAAAACCAAAGTTTGCTTTGCTTTATCTTTTTCTTTCAAAGAAACTTGAGATTCCCCATAATAATGTGATTTTAAGTGGTGTAGCAGTGAGTGAAATAAAATAACTGAGGTTCTCAGGAACATCAGAAGTGTTTAGTCACACTGCAAAGAGGAATTGAATGGTCGACATAGTGAGAAAAATCAAGACTATAGTAAAATAAAGACCATGTATAGGAAGCACCTGTCCATCCTAACAAAGCATGCAGCTGAGTCAATCACTCTAGAGACCTTTGTTGTCAAAAGAGAAAATAATCTCTTTCCCATCATGATTCATCTTGTCTGTTTTGACCAGTCCTCTGACCAAATTGCCTGGATCTCTGCTGGTTTCAGAAGGTCTGAAGGTGGTTACCTCAGATGGGGGCAGATACTGGCCATGGATTTGCTTTCAACTGAATATTCCTCCCTCCAGCTGTCCCAGCCTTTGTGAATTAGGAGTTTTGAGCAGAAGCCCCACATGTTTCTGTTCCTGCATTTGCAGGTCTCATTTAAGCATATTTGCAATAACTACCTCCTGTTTCTTTATTTGACCCACAATAATTACAGGAATGTGGGAGGAGAACGTGGTCTTGCCAACTCTGCTTTTCCTGCATTGTCTTGGAATTCATTCATTCACTTACTAACACTGTGCAACAAAAGTCATGTCCCATGGTAATTAATATGTTTGTAAGCTGACAGGGAGAAAAATGATGGTAATTAGTAGGTTGAAAATACAGGGAGGAGTGTGTAGTGCTAATCTTTCCAGAGGAGCTGCTCTGGTTATCTGTATGTGTTTGCTGATGACCAGGAAATGCAAAGCTTTTCGCCATTCTTTTCAATGTCTGCTGGGATGTGTGATCAACAAGGAGGCTTTAGTAGCAAAGGACTGTGAAAATACATTTCCATGGTACTAAAAAAATTAAGAAGCTCCCAAATATGTGACATCTCAGCTCCTCTGTGTTATTTCTTTCCACCTGGCCTCCTTCATATACCTAATGTTCTCAGAAAGATCCTTTTGCAGTTCCATTCTTCTCATTTCCAACAGCATATTCCAGCCAGTTTGTATGGGAAAAGGCTGTTTGTTAAACTTCCTGGGCTCATGTTCCATGCTCCAAAAAGGTGATGATCACAGCTGACATGCTCAACACAACATAACTAATTAGGAACAAACACTTCCTAATTAGTGCTGGGCAGCACACACACATCTCCTCTGATTCCACTTGGGAATAGCACAAGCTGGCTCCTGGAGAGGTGGCACAGCTGGGCAGGTGGCACAGCTGGCCCACCCAGTGTTACCAGCTGGAGCAAGGTGATGCCCTGCTGAGCCAAGCCTGGGCAGCCTGAGCTGATGGTGCAAACATTATTGTTTACAGGCTGCCTGAGCTCAAAGAAAACAAATCTTCAGAGGTTTCTTCAGAAATCTCCAAGATTCTCAGCACTACTGACATAATTTCTGCTGAGAGGGGCAAGCTTTTTAGGCAAAGCAGAATCACAGAATCAGGAAGGCTGGAAGAGACCTATAAGATCAGGTCCAACCATTAACCGAGCACTGCCAAGTCCACCACTAAACCATATCCCCAAGTGACACATCTGTACACCTGAACACTTCCAGGGATGGGGATTCCACCACTTCCCATCCCATTCCTATACATTTTGCCAAGCTTTTGTCTTCTTTCCTCCCTTCTTAAAGCCTTCTAAAGGCAGTGTGAGAGGTAAGGCTCATTCACAGGCAGCTTTGCCCATAGCTCTGTGTTACATGGTGCAGGGCAGAAGGTATCACTGAAATGTATCTTCAGTGACAACCAGTGAGGTGGGAGTACTTGTCTTTAGACTTGCCTTAAGTTTGGGTCTTAATTACCAAAGCAGTGGGACCAGGTGAGCACAGTGTGTCGTGGTAAACACAAACAGGATGCCCCAGATTCATCAGCCTTGTGTCTGAATTATGCTCTGATACTTGTCACTCTTGGCATTATGCAGCCATGCAGAGAAGAAAGTCATTTCATCTGTGTAGACAGCGCATTGTAGCCAGCAGGAATCCATAATTTTCTCTGCTGCTCATTGGAAATTAGCATTAATTGACGGTCATTAGCTGAGAAGTGCCTCTAATCAGGCAGCTCTTTATCAAGTTTTACATTCATTCATTCATTCTAGAAATTACAGTCAACCCATCTGCCTTGCCATTGCCCATGGCAGTTGAATAAACCAGAGAAAGCTTCAAGCCCTCTCCTCAAAAATCAAACCCACACTATCAGCTATTTGTTTTTTCTCTAGTCCTCCCTGGGATTGCAAGGGTTCAGTCTTGAGATTTTATATAAGGATTTGCCAAAATCCTGCTTCAGAATTGTCACCTTTGATTGCCTGTGAGAGGTGCTCAACAATTTAATCTGCAAATTTAGCAGATGCATTTGTAATTAATTAGCATCAGGAAATCACCATTTATTAGATTTTTGCCCCTGCTAAAGTCCAAATCTCCAAAGGAGGAGCTGAATTCCCCAAATATGAGTGAGTTAAACCACATAATACAGGAGAGGGAAGCATGGACGGCACAGCTTTCCTCTTGCAAAACCCCTGTGGGCTTTTGGTGTTGTGATAAGACAGAAAATTGTTCACTTTGGCAAGGTTTTCTCTGCAAGATCCCCAGAGAGGGAACACAACAGGAGCCAATTGACAATTCAGCAGGTTGCCTCGTTGTATCTGTCCTGGCAGTGGTGTTTGCTGAGACAGTCAATCATTCCAGCTCACAAACATACAGAAGGAGTTGGAAAAGGGAATGAATTAGAAAGCTGAAAGAGTGAATTTACTATTTACAGGGATATTTACTGTTGTGTGCAGTTGTAAGAGTTTTCAGCCAAAATTTTAGGTGCTATTCTCTGCAGCCTACAGCCAATTTATAATTAATACTAGAAGATGTTCCTTGGTGTGGTGGCTTGTTAGGGATGTGTTTCATTTGGGAAGCTATTTTCTTTGATTCAGAAAAAAAGAGACATAGTGAGTATAAGTTTAGAACTAGATGCCTAAAGGCAAAGTTGAAGTAATTGTCTTGAAGGAAAACTCAGGTGGTGTAGTAGTTTTAGCTCTAGTCAGCACAGGTCCCCATTTAGGCCTCAGTTTTCAGCAGGCCTCAAAGGACGTGACGCAGATTAGAGGGGACAGGTATCATCTGACTTAAGCAGCCAAAGAGGTATTTCATATCATCTGACATCATTAGGAAGCGTCGAGGAGTATAACAAGCCAGGGGGGAGGAGTTTCTGCCTTTTCGGTCCATGTTTGGGACCAGGAGGGTTCCTACTCCCTGACTGCTGATATCAGGCCCTGCTGCTGCTGGTCTGCGTGGCTGTTTACCTGGGGAAGTGAGCATATTCCTGTTAATTCCTTTTTCCCTCTTGCTGGGAGGTTTCCTTTGGGGAGGAGGTTTGGTTGGTTCAGAATTCTGCTTGTTAGCTGGGGCGACCTCGGTGAGCCTGTTGTTGTTTCCTGTCACTATGTGCTATTTCATAGTTGGTGTTAAGCTTTCCACTTCTCTATATAAATATAAGAACTTCACCATGTCCAAAGCCTCATTTCTGGTTTTTTCCCTCACTCTCCTTCTCTGGGAGTGGACCTTTTGACTGGGTACCAGGCAGTTGGCATTTTGCCAGCTTAAACTATAACAGGTGATCATTTAGAACTTTGGGGAATCCAGGCACAGAAGACCACCAAAGACCCTCGATGAAGTCCCTCAGAGACCTTATAAGGATATGTATATATGCTAATAGATGTTGGGAAATTCCATGAATATGCAACAGGAGTGCAGGGAATGAAAAATGAATACTCATGTAATGATGACATATAAGCTGTTGTGGAGATATCTCAGTGTGCACGTTGGCAAAATGATGATTAAAGAATGTCTTGACTCCCAAAACTCACAAATTGAGTCTTAGAGTTTTCTTTTAGGCAGCAAAGAGAAAATGTCAAGTTTTTGCTTTTGGCAGGGTAGCATTTCCCTGGCTTTCTTCCATTTATTGGTACTTTTTATTCTTACATTAAATGAGTACATTAAAAATGATGACCCAGAGCTGATTAAGACTATCTTGACTTCCAAAACCCACAAATTGAGTCTTAGAGATTTCTTTTGGGCAGCAAAGGGAAAATGTCACATTTTTGCTTTTAGCAGGGTAGCATTTCACAGGCTTTCTTCCATTTATTGGTACTTTTTATTCTTACATTAAATGAGTAACAATAATAGCTGCCTGACAGTAGGAGAGAGAATTGTTAGGATGAAAACACAGTTTGCTTCTTTAAAAAAGGTAGTACATAATTTGATATATTTTTTTACATATCAGTGAGATCCACTGCAAAAGGATTAATCCAGATGTGAGATCTGTGGTTTTAGGCAAATGGAATGTTTTGATGAAAAATGGAGATATTAAGAAGTGACAGAGATGAGGAGGGAGAGTGGAATCACTTGGGGAAAATTTCTACATTATCCTAGAGGGAGTCCGTGTGATGAGATGATGAGACCTTTGTGCCTTTCTTATGGGGGAGAGGGAAGGGGAGAAGGAGAGGGAGAGGGAAGGGGAGAGGGAGAGGGGGAGCGAGAGGGAGAG
>VWZD01005377.1:901296-999930 GCA_013396695.1 Sakesphorus luctuosus
GAGATTCGAGGAGATTCGTGGAGAGGAGAGGAGAGGAGAGGAGAGGAGGGGAGAGGAGATGTCACCTGCACTTGAGGGACCTGTGAACCTTCTCTATCAGCAGCCAGGCAAGACGCTCTAAATCGTCTCACCTAACAGCCAAAAATAAGTTTAGGGAGCTGGCTCCTAGTTTTCCATGGGCTACGGAAGTGATCCATGGACCTGCCTATTGCACTCAGGTGAGAGAAATCCATTTCTAAGGCTATGTTGGTCATAAGCCACTCTGTCACCTTACTCTGTAGACAGTCACAGTCCTGAACACGAGTCTTCCAGAAAGTACTATAAGTGTTCCAGTGTGCTGGAGGTATACAGTTTGGTCATTTCTGTGCTGATTGAAACAGTGGTCACTGAAAGTAAACAAGAAAGGCAAAATTCAAGAGGCTCCGCACACTGTCTGCAGTGAAAAGGGGTGAACGTCTCCCAGCCTAACATTTCACCTGAAGAAATGGCACTAAAGTGTTTCTTCTTTTCTCTCTCCTCAGAATCCTGCCTTTGAACTCACATTGTCTGGACAGCCTGTTCCTCTTCTGGGCTTCCAACCACCTGAACATGTGGAAGAGTAAAGCTTTAGTGGCTTTAATCTTGACAAAAGTATAAAAGCAGAGGAAGAAAGGGACAAGAAAGATGCTACATTTCAGTTGTTAGTGTCAATTCATAATAGTTAAAATGAGCTGAGTGAAATGACTGCATTTAAAAGACGATTTTTTTTATAATCTCTCTCAATGAAATCCTAAATGGAAGATATTTTCTTTTCCTTCCTCCTTTTCTTTGCTGCAAAAATAAAAAGTCTTATTGTGCAAAATCCTGACTAGCAGAAAACATCTATTGTGTTATATGATGGCAGGTATTATGCTTTGTGTCTGAAAGATGCATCTCCCTTGAAAAAAGCATCACTCCTAATTTAACTCTTTCCTGAGATGAAGATCTCCCATGACTACGATAAAAGGGATGAACCTCATCTTGGTGCAGTCTGTTCACATGCATGATGTGGGTGGATGTGTCCCACCTCGTGCCAACCTCCAAACAGTGTCTGCAAATTGTGTGGGAAAGGGTGGGCTGACCTGACTCATGGTCATTGCAAAATCTGGGGAGATGCAACGTGGTTTTCCAGGTTGTTTTACACACACTTCATTCCTCTGACATGTTCCCACCTGGTGCCTCTTCTCAGCAAAGCCTTGCACAAGTTGTGTGTGGTTTGGTGGAGCTCTCTGTGATTTACCCAAATGTGGTTGGCTGGTTTGACAGAGGATATTTCTACTGAAATACTTCCACCTCCATTATCACACTCTTGGCAATTTACTTCAGTCAGTTAATTTTTTAAATTGTTTATTCATGTAGATTTGGCTGAGACAGCAGGGAAGGAATCCCAGAGCTGGCATGTCTTCTCTTCCCATCAAACCCAGGCAGTTGTATCCTAAATAGTGACATTGTTATATTCATCCCTGCTTTTGGCATGAAGAACCCAAAAAAAGCATTTCAAAGAGTAAGTTGTGTGCTGTTAGTATTCTATAAGATGACTCAGAGAAGCAGATGACTCAGCACTGAGCTGGAAACTTCTATTCCCAAGCAAGGTGCTTGTCACCTCTGCCAGTGCCAGTAGTGGTCCCTGTGGGTTCTTGGATTAGAATTTTTGGGGGTTGTGCTGATATTTAGGCATTGTGAGTGTATATATTCTAAAAAACCCCATAAAATATATAATTTTTATGTATATAATAGATTTTATATATGCACTTGTGTTATATAGGAACTGGAGAGCCAAATTGTCACAGACCAATCCATAAAACAACCAGAAATGAAGAACACTGCTGTGGGATGAGATGTGCTGCAGGTGCATACAGGAGCTGCTGTCTTCTCCTCTGAGTCACCTGCCCTTTGGTATCAGAGCTTGGACCAGGTGGCTTCCCAGCAGCTCCAGTCCCCTGATCCCTGTGCTGCTGAGAGGGGACAATGTGTGCAAGGGGCATCCCTCAGCTGCCCTGTTCTCCTTTTGAACACGTCCTCCCAAAGCAGAGAGATGGATACCAGGCAAACCCCCTTCCACAGGAGCCTACAAGTTTCCCGAGAAGTTTTCCCCCTAACAGGGTGAAATTCCTTCCAGTTCTATAACACAGCTCTGGAAATGTGGAAAAATGAGTTCTACAGGGAGTCTACCAGCAACTTTCCTGAAAGGTGCTGATCATAGAATCACAGAATCATAGAATCGATTGGGTTGGAAAAGCCCTCCGAGATCATCAAGTCCAACCCTTGGTCCAACTCCAGTCCATTTACCAGATCATGGCACTCAGTGCCACGGCCAATCTGCGTTTAAAAATCTCCAGGGATGGTGATCCCAGCTCCAAAGCCCTGAGGGTGTGGTGGTTGGAGAGGCAGTGCTTACACTGCTGCCTCCTGCAACATTATTTTTCTTCCCTGGAGAAGTTTTGTATACTCAAGTTCCATGGCTCTGTAATTTTCCCATTCTGCCTCACTTTTCCACCTATTGTGCTATCTCAGATCCTGCCTTGTAGTCTTTCTGCCTCTGGGCTCTCCTGCAACATATTCTGAAGGTGCAATGGAAATAAATAAACCTGTGGCATCCCATGGAGCCCTGGAGAGTGTCCTGTGATGCTGTGGCCACGTGTGCTGTTCTCACATGCTGTCACACCAGAGATAAGCATGACATAAATGTGCAGATAGAAGAGCCTCATGCACAGTCACAGCTCCAAAAAACACCATGGTGAACCAATGAACAGATTGGGTTGTGTTGGGGTCACTGGAATGGAGCTGCTTAAAGCAACAAATTGTGAGAGGAAGCATTTTTTTTAATGCAGATATCATTAATTACCACATAGAAATAGTTCCCTTCTCTGGAGACTCACACTTATCACTCTCTGTGACTGATTAAGATGCAGCCTGGCAGATGGGAGTGGAACTGGGAGGTCTGACCCAGATAGCTGATAAGACTTCTTTAGCCCAATTGCACATAAAGTGATTAATAGAAGAATTACACTAAGGATTAAATTTTACCCTTGGACTTCTGCTTGACTGCCAAGGAGATGTCTCCAGCACTTGTACAGGCAGGTGAACATGGATTTCTTTTTCTCTGGGGCCTTGTGAGAAGGGAAATCTATTACAGCCTGGAAGGTAACGAAACACCCAAGAAATTTTTGACTCCAGAGGAGAAAAGGAAGAGCTCAGCTGGGTCTGAAGCTCAGGTTCTGGGGCAGTATGGACTCAGCACTTCTCATTTATCTGATTTGTCTTCCTTCGTGGCTCTGTCTTTCTGGATCTGGGGCTCAGGAACATGGATATTTTTGGAGCAAAGGACTGTGTGTATTTACATGAGTCTCAATGTAATGAATCAAGGTCTCTCAGGGCTTTAGGTGGAGTCCCCCAGGGACTGACAATGGGCCCAAGACTTGTTAATACCTTCAAAAGTGATCTGGATGGTGGGATCAAGTGTACCCTGATGAAGCTTGCCCATGGTACCAAGCTGAGTGGGGAAGAGGACACTTGGGAGGGAGAGCTACCATGCAGGAAGACCTAGAGAGGCAAGGAGAGTGGGCTACCGAGGAGCTGATGAAGTTGAACAAGTTAAAATGTGAGTCCTTGCACTTCAGATAATCTAATCCAGGATTGCAGCACATGCTGGGGAGCAGCTCTGCGGGAAGGGTCTTGCAGTACTACAAGCTCAACAGGAGAGAACAAGGAGGTGCTGTGGCAGAGAGCCCATGGGATGCTGAGCTGCACCAACAAGGGCATCACCCATGGAGATAAAGGAGTCATTGTCCTGCTCTACTCAGCATTTGTCAGGCCACCTCTGGAATACTGTGTGCAGTTTTGGTCCTTGGTGTGCAAAAAACACATGGACAGGCTGGGGAGGGTCTGGAAAAAGACCACAAAGATGATCCAAGACTTTTGAACTGCCATATGAGGAAAGGTTGAGAGAATGAGGTTTCCTCATCTTTGAGAAATGAAGGCTGAGGGGAGACCTTATCACAGTGTTCCAGGATTTAAGGGGTGGCTGCAAAGGTGGAGACTCCCTTTTTACAAGGAGTCACATGGAGAAGATGAGGGGCAATGGGTACAAGTTACTCCTGGGGAGATTCCAGTTGGACACAAACCAAAAGTTTTTCACAATGAGAACAATCAGACATTGCAATAATCTTCCCAGGAAGCGGTGGATTCCCCAACACTGGACACTTTCATGATTTTTCTGGACAGGGTGCTGGGCCATCATGTTTAGACGGTGCTTTTGCCAATGAAGGTTGGACCAGATGATCCATGAGGTTCCTGCCACCCAGGTATTCTGTGATCAGCTGCTCAGCTGTGGGCCTTTTTGTCCTTTCATCATTGCCCTGGGTGCGTCTAAGCAGTTCAGCCTAGTGCAGAAATGTATGGACATGACTTTAGGGATCCTGTCAGAAGCTTTATCTTTGTCTTTTCTCCTTTGGTGGTTTCCAAGCTGGCGGAAGGATCAAGCCAAGAACTTGTGGGAGATTCTACGCTGAAACAAAGTTCAATCTAAAAATATCTTCATTCTAAGGGTGAATTATTTCATCTGCATTTCAGTGAATTCTCCCTGGGGTGTATTGACCCTTGGGTGCTGGGAGCTGTGAGTTTCCCAGCCCCACACTGGTTTGCAGATGAGGGGCCAAGGGCATTGGGTCCTCACATATCTAGATGACTAACAAGACCAAGGATCATACCAGCTTCCCTCAGCACTCACACACACAGGCAGTTCCAAGCCACCAGAAGAAATGATTATTTTTTATTTGTTTGCCTAAGTTTTGATTGCCTCACTTCTGAGTCAACACTGACCCCGGATAAAAATAAACACAAAACATTTTGCTTTCTCCCTGTCACTCCAACACATCACACTCACAGACACACATACTCCCTTCCCTGGCAAGCATCCTGAATTTCATATGCACTTGGAACAACAAGGAAGTCCTGTTTTTCTGCCAGATTTAGCAACTGGTTACAATCTGTGTGCCTGCTCAAAGTCATGTTGAGTTTTGAAGGCTGAATAACAGGTTTAAGGCATCTGCTTCAGGAAGAAGCAGCCTGTGCACTCAACAGCTTGTCTGCTTTCTGTAGATGCACCAGTTAGTTTAACAAAATTATTGTTTCTACTTACAACTCTTTTTTTGACCCAAGAACTTCATTCATGACAGCCCTTCCCACTGCTAATATTAGTCAATGTTTTCCTGGAAAGTACTGGCTGTCCTCACAGAGGTTCAGCCTAGGACAGGGACCCTTTTGCAGCATCTGAGTGCCAGTTTAGGGTTTGTGGGAAGCTTATTACCTTATTAGCTTCTTAACAAAGCCACACCTTACAGTGCAGGTGATGTGACTTACACCCCCCCCACCCCACCTCACCCCCCTTGCCTCAGCTCATGTTTAAAAGCTCTTTTGGCCAGAAATTTGTTCCTTTATATTCTCCCTGGCTAAAGAGCAGCTATGGTGCTGGGTTTGCCCTGGGGATCAAAATGCAGGGTGAGGTGCACAGTTGCTTGGTTTTACCTCCTGGATTTTGCTTAGACTTTGTGCATCGATCCCAGGAACCAGCTGGGAACTGTCGCTGGAGCAGGTTTGTGTAATTTAATGGATACAGGGGAAAGAAAAGCAGAGGGAGGTGGAAGTGGGAGGATTTTGACGTGGTTTATTATCTGACACGGTGAGCAAGATGGAAAAGGCTTCAGGAAGGAACTTACTTGTGGTCTGATAAAGGCAAAATCCTTGGGATTTCTACAGACTCCAGTATTCTCATCACTACAGATAGGATGTTGGGAGGCTACTCAGAAGGATGGACACTGTGAAGAGCAGGGGCAGAGAGGTGATAGAGCAGATGTTGGCACTGAGCTGTAGAGCTCCAGTGAGGGAAAGCAAAGCTGCTGTCCCAAATGGTTGGGGTATGGGCCATGATGGAGGCATTCTCAAGTGAAAGCATGTCAGGTGCACAAAATTCTTCCTTTCCAGAAGGACTCTGGGATGGAGTTATCTAATGGAAAGTTTTAAGTCTGTCTTCTGCACAACTGAATGACATGAGTTTCCTTCAGGCACCAGACAGGGAATTCTGGGGATGGCTTTTATTATTAGAGGTCAGTGAGTTTCTGCCTTTCCCCAGGACACTTGGCATTTGGAAGAGTCTGGGGACCTGGGTGACAGACCAGCCACTTTCTAACATCCCATCTCAAGCCTGAATACATTTTTCCAGGATTAAAATACAGATGGACATATGTTCTGCATCAGGCACCCTATTGTGCTGGCAATGTGCTAAAATTTGAGATATATTTAGAGAAGGGAGGGATGGATACAAAGCCACTGCTGAGATTTCTGAGAATTGTATTTGAGAGCACTACCTCCAGCCTGCAAGATTTTGGGTTTGCACTGGGTTACTCTTGTCAGAGAAACTCCAAGTCACGTCTCTCTTTTGGTTGCACTTCTTAAGGACACTTTATTTCTGTCTGTGGAGCCAGGATGGATCTCACACACAACCAAGGATTGCCAGTGCAAGGATGTGCCCTCTAGGTCCTGCTCAGGAATGTGACAGCAGAGAGCATCTTGGTTAAGAGCCACGTTTTCTAACAAGTCAGAAATGTGCTGACAGCCATGGAGGTGAGACACATGGTCCTCCTCTTCTCCTTGTCTTCCCCAGTGTCGATTGCATTCCTTGTGGATTATAAAAGACTCATTGCAATCACAAGGTCAGAGATGGGCTCCTTACCAGCCTTTTCTCCTCTCATGATGCCTCTTTTCTTGTTCAAGGCACCCTGTGCTTAAAAGTCCAAGGAAGGACAGATGGAGATCTCAGTGGCATTTATTTTGGCAGGCAATTACTCGGTAGTTCTGCTGCTGGAACAGTGCAATGGGTGAGAAAGCAACATCCCAGCAGGAGATTATTGGTGGATTTCAGCTGTGTCAGTGTGAGCAGAACTTTGCTACCAACAGCCATCAGGCCCTGCAGCCTGGGAAGACAAGTTGAAAAATGTTGCTTCTTTGCTGCTGAGTACCCAACTGATTCTTGAGTGTTACAGGGAAGGGTGAACTGTCAATATTCAGCTGAAACAATAAAAAAAAATCTTGCTGAAAAAAGTTACAAACAACATAAGATTCTGTAAAGCAGTAAGGTGTTTTTGATCATCTTTTCTGAGATTTTTTGACATTTTTAGTGAGGAAACTGGCTTCTCATCTGACAAGATATGGGTGAAAGCTGCTACAGGGATGAGATAATGCATTGCACAGCTTGTCAAGTTCCCTGTTGATGTCTGCCTTGAGTTGGGGTGGGGGCTCTGTGTTTGGCTGGGCTCGTTTGCAAACACCTACTTGTGCTCTCTGTAATGCAATGAGAAAAAAAGTGGAAGGAATTTTTGGGGGCTGAGAACCCACTGAGCAGCTCTTTGTCTGTTCAAGAGGACGGTGGGAAACTCCTCCGAGGGACTCAGCGGCGCCTGTGTGCTCATTCCTGGGAAAGCTGCAGAGAACTGATTTACGAGTGTGTTTTGACATTGCAAACTCCTTGGAGAGCTCCTCAGCAGGCCTGAGAGGACATAAAGAAGGAACCAGCTCTCTAGAAAGGGGAAAAGCTGGAGCCAGCTTGACCTGCAGAGGGGCTTGGGTTATGAGAGGGCTTGCAAAGGCAGTGGGAGATGTCAGGGTTCACGGGTCCTGAAGCAGAGACAGGCTGGAAGTAGATCAGGGAAAGCACGTTGAGCTTTGGGAGATAGGCTGGCCCTCCCCATAACCAACAGTAGCAGTTTCTAAACCACGCAGGAAATTTCCCAACGCTGGTTCATGGGTGAAGGTACTCCCTCAGGAGGGCAGCAGATGTCTCATGAAGCTGTTTGGTCTGCACAGAGAACTGTCCCAGGAGCTGTGGAACTTTCTTTTTGGTGCTTTCTTCATGATCTGGACCCTTGGGTCCCTTCAAGAGCTTTTCAAGGTGTTTTGAGGAGATGCCAAGTAGGATTATCCTTAGGGAGGCCTTACAGCTGTATTTTTAGAAAGGCTAAAAGGGGAGATGTGGACTGGGTCAGGAACAGGATGACCAATCTTTGCTTGAACTGTCTTGCAGAACTTTGGCTTCTATGTCTGCAGGAAAACAGGGAGAGAACAGAAGTCTCCAGACTCTGCCAGTCCCATGCAGTTAATGGCCCCTTGAGCACAGATTCTGCAGCATGTTAAATTCTGCAACTCCAGCAAGGATTTCAGATTCAAAGGCAGAATGAGAATGGCTTCTCAAAGCTTTCATGGTATGAACCTACCCTGGGTAGGATGAGTCTTTTCACAGCTTTACATTTCCTGGCTTCTTAACGCAGGAAGATGTAAGTGGAGGATCAGGAGACAAAGCTGCAGCACTCTGGGATGAAACCAGACTGTCCATGGAATCCGTGAGTGTCCTGCTTTGCCCTGCACTGTTCACAGGGGAATTAAACAGTCCTGGATGGCAAGGACTCAAGACTAACATGTCAGGCTTGGAAAGGGGATGTTTCTAGGGAATGTCCTGCTGTCACTGAGGCATTTCTGAGGCCACAGAGGAATGGCTGGTTTCTGTGCATACCTTAGCATTTTGCAGTTTTCACTTGGTGCTCAGCAGTTTAACACATTCATTTTGGTCCTTTAACCTTGATTCCTTTTAGAAATTAGTTCATGTTCCATTCTGACATTTTAGCAGTCACTGCAGACAGCTAAAAGGGTGACGTGTTGGCTGAATAAACCACAGAGGAGCCACTAAGCCTTTTCCATTGAAACTCCTGCTGTCTTTCAGTAGCAAAGCATCAAGACAAAATGAGTCTTTAGCCTCAGTGGTTGACTGCCTCATTCCCTGATTTCTATGTGTTCTCCTCAGGATTGGCTCCTGGACATCTGAGGAAGCCAGATGTAAATGTGTGAATACTCCTGCAAGGGGAATCTTCAACCATCCTTCTTTTGTGATTGCTAGGAAACATCCTTGTCTTGTCTGTGGCTTCACAGTCAGCTTAGCTAATGTCCCAGGCTTTTCAAAAAATTAAACAACAGCACAGTTCCTCCATAATATCCTTGCAAGGTCCCTGTTTCCTTCACTGTTCCCATTCACATGGAAAGATAACAATAGTTACACCATCTGTTCTTATACATCAGAACAAGGTGTTAGAACAAGCAGGTTTTTGCATGCTGTATTGGAGCTACAAAAATGTTACTTTATGCCAAAAAAGCCCTCACAGCTTGGGCAGAGATGGGACACTGTGAGCAGGGTGTGAGTTTGCTGTTTTTGGAAATCTCCAGTAGGAGTCACTTGTTGAAACCCAAATGTTTCTGCTGGGATTGCCAAGGGCTTGCCCTGCAAACTGCAGGGCTGTTTGATCCCTGGGCTGGTGTGCATGTCAGTGTGTGGAGTTACACTTAGTCAATGCATCCAGAAAGCTATTTCTGAGCTCCTGATTCCTCCTGCACATGGAAATTGTCATGGAAAATGCAAACATCCAGAGCTGTGATGCTGATTGTTTCAGAAGGTGTAATGCTTCCACTGCTCTGTAGATCTCCCTAAACTGGATATTAGGGTGAAATGGATTATTTCAGACATGTTGGCTCTGTTTTCATCAGCTACCTCAGTTGTGTTGAATGGCATTATAGTGGCAAAGCTATTTATCTTTTAATTTAAAAAAGTGAGTCTGAAAACCACCTCAGAGGATGGGGCTGGCTTGTATTGTGGGTCTACTTTTCTCTCTGAAACACAAATATTATGCCAAGGGCTATCACAGAACACAGGAACACAGATCCAAGATAGATTCCAGTGTGACCATTCCCCTTTCCTCTGCCCAAGGATGGCCAGCACACAGAAAGGCTGTTAAATGCTGGAATTAGAGGAATTTCTCTTGCTTTGCCTCAGCTAACAATGCCTTATTAAATTCAGAATGGAAATTTGAACATGGATCAAAGCATTATGACAGCTGCCAGCCTTTGATATACTTTTATAGGAGAAAGTGGTGGAAGAAGCACAGCTGGTATATTGGTGGATAATGGATTTAAAATTGCACATACTGTCATACCTGGAGAGGTTGGGATTTTTGCTGAGAACTCTTGCTCTCTTTCTTCAGATCAGAGTCTGTTGATGCTCCAGGGAAAATGAGTTTTCAGGACCAGTTTCCCAGCTGCATTGAAGGGCTCGTGAACTGAAGGTATTTAACAAGACATTGAACTGACAAAAAGAAGCCTTCAAAACTATTTTCCTCCCTTTACTGTAGCCTGAAGTTCACAAAAGATTTCAATACAAGAAAATTGCTGTTACAGCGTTCGGGCATATGCTACCTGTGTGTTACAGGTCAGGCTGTGTTGTAGTGAGGGTTGGTGTTGTTATCCCAGATTTTTGTCAGTAAGTGTCTGGATTATCGCAGTGAGGGTTTTTTTAATTCTTTCCCCACGCTTTTTTCCCCCTAGTTTTCTCCCAGTTAATGCTGCCATGTTTTCTCCAGACAATGAGCACTTTAACATCACCTCTCCTATGTCCTTCTCACACAGGCAAATCATTCCTCTCTGTGAGAGCAAGGTAAGTTGAGTCATTGCAGTGTAGCAGACACTCCTAAGTTGCCAAACCACAGTTTTACACTGAATAGGCAGAATTACAATGTGTGTAAGTGAGGGAAAGTGACTCTGTGGAAGATCGGCATTGTTTTAACTTTGTATTTCAGCATTTCCAGGCCAAATGCCCTCCATCCTCAGGGAATGCAATTCTTTACTAACTGGAGTGGTTGTGATCTTCATGGTGTGTGCAGTATATCCAGTGCTGGAGAAGGATCCTTTCAGGATTTTTCTTTTCCTGGATGGGGAGGATCCCAATCCTGAAGTCAAGCTGAGACTGTTGGGTTATTCAGCCTGGAGAAGAGGTGACTCCAGAGTGACCTTGGAGCCTCTTCCAGTACCTAAAGGGGTGTATAAAAAGCAGAAGGAAGACTATTTACATAGGCAGGTAGTGATAGGACAAAGGAAATGTTTTCTAGCAGACAGAGGGCAGGGTTAGATGGGATATTAAGACGAAATTCTTCCAGGTGAGGGTGGGCAGGCCCTGGCACAGGTGCCCAGAGAAGCTGTGGCTGCCCCATCCCTGGAAGTGTCCAAGGCCAGGTTGGACAGGGCTCAGGGCATCCTGGTCTCATGGAAGGTGTCCCTGCCCATGGCAGGGGGATTGGAATGAGATGATCATTAAGGTCCCTTCCAATCCAAGCCTTTCTATAATGCAGGTGTTCCTGCTCTGCTGTCAATCCATGAGCCCAGGTTCTGTTCCCCATTGCCCAGGTTAGCATAGGAAAGGGAAGCTCTGATCAGGATTTGAGAGACGTGGTGTCAGTTTGTTTCCTTGTTACAGAATTCCTGCATGATTTAGAGGAAGTAATTGTTACATTCAACAGCACTGAGGTGTCTAACCCAGACACAAACAGGTACCCGAAATGCACTGAATACATCTACAACACTTACAAAATAGCACAACTCTCATTCCCTGGAGAAACATGTTAATGGTGGTGAGGGACATGGGGACAGCGGAAATTTGTGATCCTATCAGATTATGACTCTATGGGGCTAACAGGAAAAGAAAAAAGAAAAGAGGCAGAGAAGACAGTAGACTACAGACACAGGAGACTTGGTTCAGCTGCCCATATACTCACCTCCTGCTGTTGGAGATGCTGAAGGACATGGTTTAGTGGTGAACCTGGCAGTGTTAGGTTTTTTCCAACCTTAACTTTTCTACACTTTGATGATTCTATGCCCTATGCCTTGTTTATCCCACCTTTATACCTCCCAGCTCCATGGGGAAGTCTCCAGTACCCTGAGGTTTTTCAGATGGCAATGGGTCACCTGTTCCAGGCAGGAATTTAGCCCAGGATATGTCACCAGCACTATAGATGTCACCTCAGATCTCTCCATAGAGATTGCTTCTCTCTAGTGAAAGAGCAGTGATCTCAATATCCTGGGGTGAGGTGGGACACACATCTAAAATCTCAGTGCACTTTCTCTTCCATGACCTCTTTTCCAGTGAAAGTCACCCTTAGATTAATCTGCCCAAAACATGAACTAGTGGGACATTTTAGTTCTACATTTTTCTTATATTGTTAAAACAGCCTTGAGCCCTGTCTATTTATAGACAGAATAGTGCCTTAAACACAAGGTATGGTCTCTAGTGGTGTTATTCAACAATAAATAACCTGCATTAATCAGAGATGGAATACAAGGTCACCTCTTTGTTCTGATTTTTTTCTTCTTTAATTTGGCTTCACTCCACACTCTGCTGTTTCTTCCTTAAAAAAAAAAACCAACAAAAAAACCCCAACCCACAACAGAAGAGGTGCTTGAGTTGCTGTGGTGCTCACTTGTGTTGTACTTTCTCCCTTCCAGCCCACAAGAAGGAATAGTGCAGAGAGGAATTTCTTATTTTGTGTTTGATTTCAACATTATTGTGCGATGTTCAGAGCAGGGTTACCCCCTCTGTAGGGTAGGACTGTGTGACCTCCATCAGGCTGTGCACTGGCAGGGCTGGAACCACCATCTCCAGGGCTTCCCATATCCATGCCCAAATGGACAAGCTGCCAACTTGTCAGGCCACCGGAAATATTTAGACTCATAGAATTCTGGAGTGGTTTGGGTTGGAAGGGACCTTAAAGACCAGGCAGTTCCAACCCCCTGCCATGGGCAGGGACACCTTCCACTAGACCAGGTTACTCAGGGCCCCATCCAACCTGATGTTCTCACAGCAGCCTCTGTCCATCCTCTGTGGAGGACACCTCTGTGCACTGTGTTTCTTTGGTGCCTCAGACAGGGGGATACAGAGACAGGTAGACAGGGAGGAGGCCCCTACCAGAAGTGAACAGCATTGCTTTGTTTTGAGGCATGGGATGGAAGCACAGAAAAAGGACAGATTGAACATTCTTGTGCTGTATCCTATTCTAGCCCCATATGCTCTTTAAATCAGAGCTAATTCCACACCCACATCCCCCTGTGCTTCACACCAGAATGATTTGGAGCTAATCCTGTGGCTGCTCAGTAGTGTTTTGGGTGTACACTGATACAAATCAGAGTAGCAGAATTCTCTGGGATTGTAATGGAGTAAAACTAAGTGAGGAGTAGAACATGCATGAGAATGACATTTGCCTCTCGCGGGGACTTCCAGCTTCCATTACAGTCTATGCAGAGCTATTTCACACTGAATGGAACCAAGAACTGTTCCAGGGTTTCATTCTCTTGCCATTTAAGATCCCCAAGGGATCCCTTGTGGCCTCTGGCTGCTTCCCCTGGAAGTCCATACATGAGTCCCGTGTCAAAACAGCCAACCAGGAGCGTGTCTGATGCTCTGGGGTATCTTATGGCAGGAGACATCTAAGCTTTTGTAAGAAGAGACAGAGGAAACTGTGTCTTTACAGCATTTACAGCACACCAGCTGCTAGTTCTTGTAAAAATGGAATGGAAAAGAGACTAAAAATAATTGGGTTTTTGAGTACCTGGCTTCCCCCCCCCCCTCCTCTTTTTAATAAGTGGTTGCTTTAGCTCTATTATTTCCTTTGAGGACAATTTTTTAAAAAAATTAGCTCTATTATTATTTCCTTTGAGGACCATTTTTTTAAAAAAATATTTTTCTCTATGTACTTTTGTCTGTGTAAAATTTCTGTACAAATAAATATTGCAATGTTGAACTTTGCCAAATGAATTTGCAGTGACAGTCTGATTCAGGAGCTGTTTTCCTCTAGAAGGATAATGATATCATCAGTAGTTTTCTCCTCCCACTTATGCCACTCTGGATCAAAAGGAGCTCCATAGAAAACAATAGATGTGATTCATCATCACATTACACTAAAATAAAAGTGAAGTGATACACCAGTGAAATAATCCTTGTGGATTTAGGCAGGTTTGGAATGTGGGTAATTTCTGTGCTGAGGGATAAAGGGTGAATTCACCTCACCTGTCACTGAGGCTCCCTTTCAAAATTCAGTTCAAATTTATTTAGGGCTTTATTTCAAAGTTTACCAGATTCTTCTGGCAGAGGCTTAAATTAAATCAGAGTTAAATTACTGAATGTCCATGGATTAAATAGAAGACCTTGAATATTCTGTTCAAACTATTGTCTCTAGAAAGTAGCAAGTCATTGAAAGAAGAGCTGACTGATGGAACTCATTAGTTTTGAGGATTCTCAAGAGATAAATGTTATAAATAGCAAAAGACAATTTGTTATGATTTTCCTGACATTGCCTATTTTTGCATGAATTTTTTGCACTTTGAAAATTATTCTTAGTTCAGAATTCTAAATTAATATTCATTAAAAACAATAGATTTAGAAGACTAACATCAAAATGAAATTTTTTTCCAAGTTCATGAACATTTTTCAAAATCTGTTTTCTTCCACTTTTTTTTCTGTTTGAGATGATCCTAGTCAAGCATGACGAAGTAATGGCAGATTTCCTGTGAATACTTGGTAGATAGATCTGCTGTAGCCATGAGGAGTGGAAGGATTTTAGGTTTTCCTTTCTCCCTGCTGAAGTGGCTGAGAGTGAAAATCCTCTCGATGTGGTGGCACAAATGTTTCTGCCATCAGCCTGTGAGGGACTGTAAGTAGCTGGGGTTTGGTGCAGTCCCACCACAAAGTGGTGCCTGACAGTGTAAGGGTCTAAAAAAAGCTGCCTTAGAAGGTTCAAAGTGTTTATCTGGTCCTCAAATGTCTGATCTCTAACATGTGATAAGGACAAGGACTGGAGGAAAACATCAGAGATCTCACCCAGGGGTTAACGTTTGGCCAAGGAGAACTTTCCATCATAAGGGTGAAGTTTCTGGAAGGGCAAACATTGCTGGCAGCCAGTTTAAAGCTCTGGGCAAGAAAATTCTGCAGGAATTAATGGGCCTCCCTGAGCCTCCCCAGCTTCTGTCCTGGCTGCTTTCAGTCTCAAGGACAAGCAAATGCTTACAGTTTACTTAAAAATAATCCAGTGTTAAAAATAAACCACTATTACCTCCTCACACCCTCTGCCAGCAACAACACAAACAAAATAATTGTGCAAGACTTTAGGTTGATTAATGCCCATCTCTTTACTGATTATTACAGTCATGGACAAGGATGAGATTGGAAAAAGTGGTGACTACAAACCAAGTATCACCATGTTCTTGGGCATTGGTGATTTCCCACACCAATGAGCCAGAATTTGTACTTTACTAGGTCCGATAACATCAATATTTTGAGCTCTGCTGGTTTCCCAGGCTGGGCACACAGGAGCCATGGCCCACCTGCACACTGCCCAGAGCCACAGGGATGACAAGTCCCAGCACTTCTGGATATAGGATATGGGATATAGGATATGGGATATAGGCTTCTTTCACCTCCACTGGCACAGCAGACACTCCT
Source organism: Sakesphorus luctuosus (assembly GCA_013396695.1). NCBI lineage: Eukaryota > Metazoa > Chordata > Aves > Passeriformes > Thamnophilidae > Sakesphorus > Sakesphorus luctuosus. The sequence continues at coordinate 916,673 of VWZD01005377.1, forward strand.
CTCTAACCTGCCTACCAGGCATGTGTCTGCTCCAGGGGTTGTGGCATATCCCAGTCCCAAAGCTGACTAAGGAAAACTCTGAGTTTCTTTTGAAGGACTTTTCTTCCTTTTCAGCTCTCCAGCCAAACCAGAAGTTTCACAGTGGAAAACTGCACTGTAACTTGGAAATGTTTTCCTTGGCACCTTATTGACAGTTAAAATTATTTTATAGCTTTTACCTTCTCTTTTCTACCATTTTTTTCCCACCCCTCTCAGCTTAATCACCCCAGAAAAGCAGAGGGCATAGAAAGCAAACAGCCTCACACTCAGGACTTCACCCCTCTCTATCTCCCTCTAAAGAGATCCATATATCATTTTGACAAAGAGAAGAAAACTGGGTGACTAATGCAGGATAATCAGCATTTTCACTGCAGATGAAGAGCAGGAGGTACAGGAGAGATTAGGTAAATACAAAATGCTTTTCTTTGGTTTGATATAAAATGATGATGAGATGCGGTACTTGTGACACTGAGGAGCCCTTTGGAGCCCTGTCTGGTTTGGTTTCTCACCCTATCACCCCATGTGGGTGTCTCAGGTGGCCCTTGGTAGGTTATGTTTAGATAAAGCAGTCTAACAAAGCCTGTGGTTTGGCTCAGGAGGTCCCTTTTTGTAACCCACAGGTGTCTGGGCCGGCCTCCGAGCTCCTTTTGGAGCCAGTGGGAAAATTGTCAGTACAGCCCATGGGAGCTGATGGGGCCACCCAAAGGCAAACACCTGTGTGTGGACAGGGTAAACAGCTCTCTGGGCTGTGCTCATGTCATGGATGAAACCTGCCCTGACCCAATGTGGATGAAGACACAGCTCAGACACACCTGCATGGGAGTCCTCAGAGAGGTGAATCCTGATGGAGGGGGGTGAGCCTGACTTGCCCTTGGAGAGGGCAGGAATCAGGGTGCTCCTGCAGTGGGTTTGAGGTGTCTCTCTGGGCTGGGAAACCTGCTGTGTTGTGATAAAACAAAAGGATTCTTGGGAAGCCACTGCCTTTTCAAAAGCCCATTTTGGATCCCACACACCAATGCTCCCTGTATGAAACAGCTACACCTCCAGCATGATCTCTGCAGAGTTTAAGGTGGACATTCCACATGATTCTGGGTGCAGATGTTAATCTGGTCCTGGCAAACTGAATATTCCCATTTGAGTATGGCACAGATGGAATTTCTGCAGCCTGCTCAAAGGGTACACACACTGCTGTGCCAACAAAATTGTCTCTAAACAGTAAAATTATAGAGCTGAGAGAGCTGAATGGTTTGGGTTGTTGACTCAGATACGAATGACTGATAAATAACACCATCCAAAAAGATGCTGATGTGTAATTGATAGAGAGAAGCATGTGATCCTTCCTTGCTGAAACAGGGACCAGGAGGTGTGATGTATTTGTTTTCCAACTGACTTTGACTGCCCAGCATTTCAGCTTTATGCTGCAGATGGGACTGCTGGAACCATTTCGCAAGGAGCCTGTCCCATATGAATCATAAATGTCTTGTGGCTAGAAGTTAATATCATCTCAGAGCGTGTGGGAAGGGCTGATTTATTGAGGGAGTCACACGACGAGTTTTGGGGCTGCACAAGCTTGAGGCTTTCCTTCCAATCCTTGGGAGCACAGAGAGTTGGAGGGGGTGGCAGATTGGATCTGTCTCATTTTACATCTCTGCCTTTACGAGTTCAGCAGGAGAGGGAACTAAACACTTCCTAGAAGATTTATGATGTTGGCAACTTTGATAAAACACTTTTATGCAACTTTTTCTCTTTCTTGCTTTGCAAGCAACTTCCCAATATTTGTCAATGCTGACCAAAGCAAATATGCCTTGAAAACCTCTGTACACCAAGAGGAGAAAAAGCATGAGGATGAGTGAGGCAGCTGTTGTTAACAAGGTGAAGGTTAACCTGGAGGAGGGCACAAATGTGGAGGCCTGTTGCTGGTCACAGGTTTTTATCAGTGAGTGTGTAAAACAAGCAAAGTGAGTAGCTTTAATGAAAGGAGTAAATGTAAATCAGCAAAGCTGAAACAAAACCTTCATGTAAACCTCTTGACTACAGCACTGGATGCTTGTGGTGTTGTCCTCTGCTACTTTTCCCAGACAATGTACCTTCATCCACAGGATGTAGCTCAGGACCAGTGCAAGAGCATCACTCTCCTTCTCCTACCCCAGGACTGAGTATCTTCTGCCTAATGGAAGGTGTCCCTGCTCAGGGCAAGGGGGTTGGAGTGAGAGGATTTCTAAGGTCTCTTCCAATCCATGTCATTCTATGACTCTGATATTTGCAGAAGACTTGTCGGATGTGTTTCACAGAAACCTGTATACATTGAGAAATATGTGAGCATCTGTAAGGGCATTTACAAAGTCAGTTACCTTTGGTATATTTCCAACAGAAAACAATGGGAATTAAATACTCAACCTACATGGGAATGTTTGAAAATCTTGTTATGTGCTTATCTTAGTGCTTAGAACACAATACACATGTGGCAAGTAGCATAGAATATGTACATTATTTTTGGCAGGCAGTGTGTTTGTAAGCAGTCACCTCTAATGGGCTTGCTGTTAGCACAAGCTACACAACCCACCCCTCTGATGTGCCCCAGATGGAGAGTATTGACCCAGGATGGTACACCAGGTGTGGATTGAACTCTACACCTCTCAGTTTATTATGGGGGTTTGTGTATTTTGATATTGGACATTGAAAAAAAGAGCCCCTACTTTGTGAGTTGCTACATGCTGTATGGACAGACACCAGGAGATGTCTGCATCCCAAAGGGTTCCCAACAAATGCAGGGAGAAACTAATACAGACACTTGTGAAAAGAAACTTCCTTTAAGTGTTATGGGAAGTCTAAAGAAAAGGTGAGATGAGCGCAGAGGATCCTATTCCCAGTGCAGAAGTTGGTTTGGTTGCTGAAGGTTTCTTGGTCTGTCAGTAACTCATTAGCCATAAGACATCTTCCCAAGTAAACAGAAGGGTCAACCCCCCCACACACGTTCATATAACTCCAAATTTCCCTTGAGTATTGTTACTGTGGTAAAACAGCAGATAATGACTAGACTTGTGTTTGGGTTGGTTTGTTTTCTTCCCTCCCAGCCCCTCACCCCCTAAAAAGAAGGTTATACAATTCTTTTGTTAAAGAAAAGCTGCTCTGTACTTGATGACCTTCCTGAAATCATGCACATGGTTACCTGCTCAGAGCTTTGACCGACCTGATCTTGTTGAAGATTTCCCTGCTCATTGCTGGGAGGGTTGGACTAGATGACCTTTAAAGGTCTCTTCCAAACCATGCTATTCTGATTTGCAGAGTTGAGGCCAATCCCTGTCTGGCTGCTAGACTAGGAGACATAAAACCATGGCAACCATCAGATCTCACCCGCAAGCAGCTGGGCTGACCTGTGGTCAGCATTACTTTGGTTGCACACTGCTCCTGAGTCAATTTAGATGCTGTGCTAGAAAGCAGCAATCCCTGTTTCCAACACAGAGGGCGACCAGTTGTTGTGCCAGGACCCTGTGGTGACAGGGCTGCTGATCAATTGGCCTCTGGCTGAACTGCTGGGCTGTAAGTCAGCAACCAGTGAGCATCCCCAAGGTCTAAAGGAGTCCACTGCTAAATCACAGGCAAGCCAGCTGAAGGGCATTCAGGATTTCTACTGTGTAAATGTGCTTTTGGGCTGGATGTGGCTGGCCGGGATTGGGATGACCCACGTTAACCACTTTTGCCTGCTCAGCCTGGATGGGGCAGCTCATTAGCCACAGTGCCAGTAATGAACACAGCACTGCTGGCCCCTGAGGGCAGCATCCCTGCAGGGTGCTGGTTCTGTGTCCTGTGACATCACCAGCAGCTTTATAATTTATCATTTTTCCACCTCAGAAGCCTGAATGATTCATTTGACACATGCCAATATCCAGAGTGCAATTAATTGGCTCAGCCTTTGACACGACCCCTTGCAGCCTGGGAGAGCAGAGGAGAGACGTGTCAGAAGAGTCAGAGGGTTCATTCCAAAGCCTTTGGAGAGCACTGAGCACACATGACCTTCACGGAGGCTGGCTGGCTCCTCAGCATCTGGGAAACTCATTAGAGTTTTATGAGTTCTTCTTTAAAGCGTTGACTTTGCATAGCTTAAGGTCACTATAGCACTGTTCTGTGGGAATTACACCAATGAGAAAGATTTCCTTTCTCCTACACTAATTAGCAAGTGGAGAAACTTAAGAAACCAATGCAGAATCCAGCAGGACTACCTGAGTGATGCAGGTTTTTGTTTAACTACATATTTTGCCATCAGTCCACAATTTATAGATGTTATCTATTTCTTTTCTAAAAGTTTTCCCTGAGACATTCTTTTATTTTCCACCTCTATGGCATTATATGAGAAAGGGAATGAAGTGAATTAATGTATGAAAATTTGAAGGATTTGTGTAAATCCTTCTCTCATAAACTAGAACATCCTTTCTGCACATGGAAATACCATTTTCTGACTGGTGAACTCAGAGGCCTGTAATCCCAAAATTGCTTTGTTTCTCTCCACAAAGAAGAAAGTCTTGTGGAGGCTGTGAACAGAAGTAGGTACCAACACAGCAGAAGCAATGAGTCTGACCACAGACTACAGTGGTCAGAAGCTGGGTATGTTCCTTCAAATCTCCTCTCTGCCCAGCCTCCTGCTCCACACTGTGCTGAGTGACTGGGGACAGCCATGCTGGGCCTGATCCCAGGGTTGTCCTGTATGTGTAGCATGATGGCACTCCAACCCATTCCTGAACTGATATCCCACCATCCAAGAAACTGCAGAGCAGCACTGCTGAGTCCCACAGGGAACAGGCGGCATGAGGCAATGTGTTGCCTCCACTGCAGGCTGGAACTGGGGATTTATTTCAAAGGAGGAGGGTGAAAAGGTTTGAACAGTGTCAGAAGGAAGCACTTAGTGCAGATCCAAAGGTCCCACTTGCTCTCCCATGCCAGCTGGCACATGCCTGAACTGCAGTGCTCAGCACCGCAAACATTTTCCTGGATGAACTTTTTGGAGTCGTGTTTCAAGTACTCAAGTGCTCATGGATGCTCATTTCCATAATGACTCACTGAACACAAGCAGCTTTGTTTTCTTCCTGCATAATATGCTATAAATCAAAAGTGACTTGACCAATTTTCTTTACACACACAATCACAGATACACACACAGGTGGAGATGTATGTACATGTGAATACATGGCTACATAGACACACACACATCGATTGTCAGTCCAAGAGATCCACAACCATTTTTCTGGCTTAGCTGAGACTGTTCCTGCTGATCCAGAAACTCCATCTGAAACATAAACATCCCAGATCTATGCCATGAATAATTATTTTTTTGAAAGGGACACATGACTTTAAAAGGCATCACAAAGTAAAGGAGAGAGTTTTCCCTAAAGAGATGTGACTTTATTCATCTTTGCATTCCTGCCAGGGGAAAGGAAAGGGAGAAACTTCTTTTGAAGAGAGGAGACATCAGCATGTTACCAAAACCCCTGAGGTGCACATGAAAAAAGATACAGCAGTCGAACCTTGACCATGTTCATATTTTCATAGTGTCAGTGAAATGACAGACAATATCACAGACTGTAAGAGATCAGGAGGTCTCCAGTCCAAACCCCCTACTCACAGCAGGCTCAGCTTTGATCACAGAGAACATTGCTCAGGGCTTTATCAAGTCTGCTCTTGAAAAATCTCTGGAGATGGAGATTGCACACCCTCACTGGGAAACCTGCCCCATTGCTTGACTTTCTTCCTGAGGGAAAACTTTCTCATTATATCTGATGTAGCCCTTTCTTGTTAGAGCTTATGCCTGTTGTCCTCCTGCCCCACACCTTTGTGAAGGGCCTGGGTCTGCCACCACCAACTGGCAGGCTGTTATTAGGTCCATCCAAAATCTCTTCACTCTGAAACAACTCCTCTATCACCTCTGCACATGGCAAGTGCTGCAGACCAGAGCATCTTGGTGGCCTGTGGCTGACCTTGCTCCAGTTTATTACCGTCTTCTTGAACTGGGGTCACAGGGAGCTCCTCCCTGTGGAAACCCAGGAACGCTGGCCCAGAAATGCCCTGTGGCACAGCCCTCTGCCAGTGCTTCCCTGTAGGCTCTTGCTCCTGTCCTCTTGTCCAGCCAGGGCTTTGGTGTCTGAGCTGGGATGATCCCTGAAGGATGTCTCGGGTTCTCAGGTAGCCACAGTCTCACTGGCATGTGGGAATGAACGTCTCCTTGTGTAGCTCAGCTCCAGTTCAGCCAGAATTTTTATCAAAGGCTACTTTGGGAAAATGGAAGCTCTTGCTTAACTGTCTTGCTCCCAAGTATTTTTCTCCTGGCATGATTTCCAAACAGCTTAACTCCAATGAATCCATTTCTGAGCAGCCCCATAACTCCATCCCATGCTGTGTCTTGGGACAGCATCAGCAGCTGCTTTGGCTGGTGTTTTGAGGAAAAGTGAGCATTTTTTCATTCCATCTTGGATGTACCAGATGTTGTTGGTGACAGAAGTCAGCCCTCCACCAGTGGGATCAGACAGCACAGCTCATTCAAGAGCATCACTACTGTTATCAGGTTAAGTGAACTGGGAACTTCTTCCAAAGTCCTGTGGGTGAGAACTTGCATAGTCAAAAAGCTTATTTTTATTTTCTTAAAATTATTTGTACAAATAAAATACAGAGTGAAACATTTTTACCCTCAAGCCATGTCTAACAGCAGAGAAAGAAGAGTCCTTCATAGTGTCATTTCTTTAGGCACTGCAAACTCTACTGGCTTTAATACAATTCACATAGAACTCACTGCTGGAATGAAACCCCACCACAGTCCCTCCAAGCTTCCTTGGCTCCCTAGATCTGTCTGTAGATAATAGAGCCCTCTTGGCAGAATCCTGGATTGGCTGACTTGACCCTGTCCAATTTGATTTCTCCTAGAGGATTCTCAGAGAAGTAGCTGAGTTAGTGTACAGGACATTCCTAAGTGTCTGTTCCATCTGGAAGAGCTTAGAAAAGGTGGGCCATGTGCACAGTGTATATAGCTATTTATTGGTCTTAAATGTTCAGTGAATATTTATTGTAAGTCCAAACAGGGCATTGCAGAAACAGCCCTGAAAACACTTACAAAGGCAGTGCCCTGACACTGAATTATTCCACTGGTTCACTGTCAGGTAAATTCGAAGCTCTAAAGGACCATGTGAAATCAAACCCTGCAACTGGATGTGTAGTGCCAGAGACATTAATTCACTCATTCAGCTGCCAAATTTCTTTTCAACCCAGACCTGCTGGATGTCTGCTACACTCCTGGTAATAACAATAACTAGCAATTTCTGACAGTATCTGCTGCAATGCAAACCCCTTTTTCATCCCAGCATGGCCTAGAGCCAGAGCAAACACAGAGAGACTCAATCTACATATTTCTGACCTGTAGATATATCTGTGCCTTCAAACACAAAATGCCAGGGGCTGTGCATCATTACTGTGATGCATTTGATAAATGAAACATTGACCTGGTCCTCTCTCATCAGCCACTCAAATCTCAAATCTCCCCAAATGAGTTAGAAGGTGGAAAAGTTACAAACTTTTAATTTGTTAATTTAAATTTGCTGTTCATTGCCAACAAGATCAAAGTTGAATGTGACTGAGCTGATAGGACAGGATGCCTCCACAAGCAGGGGATTAATATCAGTGTTTTCCAAGATAATTTCCAGCCCCTGAAAACTAGAGCAATATAAGTCTGGACACTGGACTGGAAAGTCCTATAGAACATCTGAAGAAAATTCAGAATAAGCTTGATAAATTGGAGAGAGCAAATTGCTTCATCTCTGATGAGATACAGGTGATGGGGAATGTATTAAACAATTTGCTTTTTATTTCCTCCTGTTGCAAAGCCCAGTGGAGGGAAGAGGAGCACAGAGGGGCAGGAATCCAGTGTAACAGCATTAGCTCAGAAGGAAGGCAATTCTTCCTGCATTTAAATGTCCTCTTGCTCAGGTTTTTTCTTGAGGTGGCTCTTCTTGGCTCACTATCAAACAGATTTTCTTTCCCTCATCTTAGGTACAAAACCACTGCTGAGATAGGTGTCCTCTTCCTTTCCAGAGTAAAGAAAATGATGCTTGGTTTTATTGAAACCAACCCAGAGCAGTGTTTATTATTGAAACCAACCCAGAGTAGTGTTTATTATTGAAAATATACAGTATTTTTGAACATCACATAAAAAGCCTGGTAGATACATCTGCTCTAGTTCAAAATGCTCAATAGATATCGTTGTGCAGCATGTAGCACTATCCTCATAATGCAAACATCTTCTTCTCATTATTATTTTTACAGTGCTTCCCTTTTGTATCTTTCAAACCCAGAAAAGATGTTCTGTTGTCCTTCCCCACCCTGATTCTCTGAGCTGAAAAAAACCAAAGACTTTCCAAAGGCTACTTACATTGTGCCAAAAGCGTGGGGCTAAGGAGAATAAGGTTATTTTGTAGAGCACTTGGAGCTATTGCTGTCCTTTACAAAATCTGTGTCTGTACAGGGCATGGTGCTTGCAAGGCAAAGTGCTCTGTGTTAAACAGTCCAGCAATGCCCTGACAACTCTCAGTCTGCCAAAGGGAGGAATGGGGAAAGTAGATAAATCCAGATTTTTCACACCACCTTCCAGATGCTCTTTTTGTGCTGCCACAAGTTCTCAAACAACAGTTCTGCAGAGAAGAAACTTTTTACAAAGAAACAAGAAAAGAGATGGGCTATTATACACCAAACTTGAAATCATTGGGAATCAATGTACAGGGTGAGATGGGCAGTATGTTAAAAACAGTCTTTGTTCACCATAAAACGGAAGGGAAAAACAACAACAAAAACAAAAAAAAAAGGAGAAAAAAAATGATTGTTCCTGCCAGTGTGCTGTCTTAGGCTTTGCGTTGTGAACTTCCACAAGGTGCAGTCAGGGCTGAACCTTCTTCTTCTTTGAATCTGTTTTACCCCCACCGACTCCAAGAGGCTTTTGCCTGGTTGCCTTAAAGCAGCATCACGGATCCAGGAGATGAGAGTCCACAGGAGGATCTTTTCTCACTGAAAAGACATCAGTGAGGACAAAGGAAGGACGTTTGCAGAAAGGGGCTTGGGGAGAGTGAAGAACTCTGAAGGCCACCGAGTGGAGCGGGTCAGCGCGGGGCAGGTCACACGGCCGCCGTCTGTTTGATGCTGTGGAAGCTGATCCGTGTGGGAGAGGTGGGGATGGACATGGCACGTGCCACACGTACTCGCAGCGAGTGATGGTCCTGCCAGCGGTGCCACCTTTTCCTGGCAGCGGAACGGACCTGGGGAGAAAGAGAGGAGAGAATGTGAACACTTGGAATACTCAGGTGTCCTCTGTGAAGGGAGGCTGGACAGTGCCGAGACAAGAGACGATGTGTGTCAGGGCACTGAAAGGTGCAGGGAGTGATTCAGATGCCTGAACACGGGTGTCCAGTTCATTGATACTCTCTTGGGTACTTTGGGAAGAACCTAAGAAAGCAAATAATATGAGGAAATATGAGGAAGCAGTAGCTACAACACACCTCCACTAGTTTCAAAATAGAGTTTGCTCAGTTTACAAAAAGACTTGAATGAGACAGTTAAATGAGACAGGCAGAGTCAGGACAGACGGACTCAGTCACAGGTGGCTACAGCAGAGCCAGCCTGGACTACTGACCTTCCCTGTCTCATCAAAGTGACCTCAATGGGTCACTGAACCCTCCTGTGAAAACATGAGAAACAGTGGAAGATGTGCCACGGTGTGCTTTTCTGGAAGCTCACTATTTGTAAAGCAACTGTGGTCCTACCTGGAGTGGAAAAGGGATAATTAATTCTGATTCTGATACTTATTTCTGATTCTGGAAAATCCACACACCAGATGACATGCAAGGGGCGGATGCATCTCATCTGAAAGACTGACAACTAGTCTTAGCCAATTATCACAGAATCCTGGAATGGTTTGGGTTGGAAGGAACCTTAAAAATCATTTAGTTCCCACCTCACTGCCATGTGCAGGGACACCTTCCACTAGACCAGGTTGCTCAAATCCCCATCCAATTATTTTATCCATTATTTATGCTTTCAATATAGATAATGGTGAAAGAGAGACAATTCCCCTGAGGATGTGATTTAGACATGTGGAATGAATTAGTCCTCGCTCCTCTGAGTACAAAACCGGCTTAACTAAATGTTGGGCAAATGGATAAATAACATTTAAAGTCAGAGCATTGTCATGGGAAATCACCCGACAAAGAACACAGGAGATGAAATGCAGAGAGATGTTGCCTCTCTTCTTCCCAAATGTCACCAAATGCTGAGATATTGTCAGAGAAAGTTTTCCTCCCTTCTTCTGGAATGAAATTTTGTTTTTCTAAGCAAATAGTGGGGACAGATACTCAGCCAGTGAAGCCAGTTTAGATTTATCATTTGTGCTTCAAGAGAATGAAATCAAAGGGTCACCTGGAGATGAAGACTTGAGGCTAAACAAGCAGTGGTCCAAATGGCTTTTATGATATGGTTTGAGACAGGATACAAAGTAGTAACAGAAATGCTGTCTCCTTGCACAGCTGGAGCCATTCCTAAGGGACTGGGCACATGGAAATAGACTCTGCACTTACAGGGGTGAGGGCAAAGCATTTCTTAATGACAGAATAATTCACTGCAATTAGGATGTGACCAGAGTGCAAGCAGAATAGATAAAGCTCAAATATATCTCTTACAACTGAACTCAGAATCAAAGGTTAGCTTTTTAGGCCAGAAAAGAAAAAAGAAAATTGGCTGTGACTACTATAGTAATGTGTTAAAAAAGACACCAAAAAACTGCCACACAGTGAAAGAGAAAAAGAGAAAGCAAAATTGAAATATGGTTGTTAATCTCCATATAAGGGACTACCTCTGTTCATTAATTTCACAGAATCACAGACTATTCTGAGTTGGAAGGGACTCACAAGGACCATCGAGTCCAACTCTTAAGTCAATGGCCCATACAGGGGATTGAACCCATGACCTTGGCATTATTACAACCAAGTTTTAACCAACCTAGCTAATTGGTAGAGTCAGGATCATGCCCTAGAGCCAGCATTTATGCACATTTATGACCTGAAATTTCCAGCACGTGCCTGTAATAGCCCAAAGATGCTACAGACTGTCCTCAGTGGTTAGAGCTTAACAAAGGCTCTCAGGAAGATAAATTATCAGCCTCACCTCTATGGCACTTCAGATGCTTGAGAGGACCAGGATTATCCGAGAAGAGAGCTCAGATCTCTGTGTTGACCCATGGTCTGTCTTTTTCTTGCAAATAGTTTCTCTTTCAGAATTACCCTTTTCAGCTCTTTGTGCTTTGTGTATTGTGAATAATCAGTTTCTGAGCATGTGGTCCAGCCAGATTCACCAAAGTATTTGTGCCTACAGAGTGTGGGCACTGCTTTAGAACAGTCAGGAGAAAGGATTGGGATAATGGGATGGAAATAAATCAGTGGGTGAGAGTTTTTGTCTTCTGATTGGATCACCTAACTAAAGACTTGTCAAACTTTCAGATCACAGCTGAAAATCGCTAAAAAATGCATCTGATAAAATATATTGTTAAAAACCACTCTTCCCCCTCCTCCTCCTCAGCAGTGTAACAAAAAGAATGATAGAGACAGAGAGAAGGATGAAAACATTCAGAGAAGGTTTGCTTTTGATAAAACAGACATCAACTTTGTACTGCTATTATATATGCTAGACCCTGACTGCTGGCTAATTCTTCAGCCACCCATTAGAAATGAGCTGAAGAAAGAGCCCTGACTACATTAAAAATCAGGTTTTGGAGAAATGTTATGTCTCATTAGCAGAGAGGAAGAAGGTTTGATCCACTTACACAAAGGGACACATTCACTTGGGGCTTGACATAATAATACTTAAATGCAATAGTAATGTAGGTGCCTGATAAGAAGAGTAGGAGTAAATGAGCTGTCGTGGCAATGGGAGCTGGAATTCAGACTGTTGGGATGATGCCATGCTCTGTCCCCAGGGAACATCTGTCACCTGGAAGTGTTAACTAGTGAGGGGCAGAAGGACAACAGGTACTCCCTGACTAGAGGATAATTATGGTGTTCAGCAGTCTGTGACTGCATAATCCAAATTAAGCTCTTGCTTTGCTCAAATGCAACTTTTTATTTCCAGAAAACCTCATCTGAAGGCAAATGAAATAAAGATTTATACATCTCAATGGTGTTTGAAACAGACTGATTTTTGCTTTATGAAGACAAGTATCAGGGGAAATTGAAGTTGGAGAGCAGAAACAAATTCTTTGCAGAGAGAGTGCTCAGGCATTGGAATGGGCTGCTCAGAGAGGGGGTGGATTCCTCATCCCTGGAGGTTTTTAAAGTGAAATTGGCCATGGCACTGAGTGCCATGATGTGGTAAAGGGACTGGAGTTGGCCCAAGGGTTGGACTTGATGATCTCAGAAGTCTTTTCCACCCCAATCCATTCTATGATTCTGTGATTCTATGCTGGGAAGAAGGATTAAGTACAGAACTGATTTGAAGCAAAGAAAGACAGTGGCCTAAGCACAGAGAACACTGGGCTGACAGACCTGTGGGTCCTCAGAGGAGGAATGCTAATGCTCTCAGAGAGATAGGAGTGTCTTTATATATTTTTTGTAAATAAAGTACATCACTGAGCAACTATGTTTATGTCCTATGCCCTCCCCTCACCCTACTGTAATGGCTTTACAAGGCTCCCACAGACCCAACCTCTCAGGCCAAAGGTGTTCATGTTACCATTAGACAAAAAAAATCAAACTAAACATCTCTATAAAGATGTCATTATCAGTGTTTAATCCCCCGAAGGTCAGGAAGGGAGGTAGTCAAAACAATCTGTAATGCTCAAAGGAAACAAAAATGAAGATCAGGTAGAACCATTTTTTCCCCCAGCCAGCTTAAATTACACCATTATTTATGTCACATCGTTAAGTTTATTTTTCTCCCTAAAAACATTATCCTGCTTAATTGGTCTGCAATTCATATTTTTTTCCCCAGAGTCTTTGGCAGAAATTCCATTTAACCTGATAACAGGAGGGGAGTTTTGCAGCACCTGCTAGACTGAGATGTTAAAAGTTTATTTCCAAGATCACAACACCGCAATTCTGTTATCATACATAACTCTTCAAGAAGCTAAAAAAATTCTGACTGGTTATTAACACTTGCCACACATTTTTGGGTGGAAGCAAATGCTGTTCTTTTTTTTCCTGGGCCAAAAAGGACCAGAACTAACCCTGAGGGAGGGGGACCAGCAACCAGCCCAGCTCAAACCCTGTGATTCTGTCGTGGAGTGCTGCTCACAACAGCAGGGTGTGATGAAAAGGAAGATGGGGTGGGGAAAGGACCCTCAGGCCAGATGGAATTAAACTTCAGCCCTCTAGTCCACCTCCATAGTCATATTTATTCAGAGATTTTAAGCAATTCTTAATGCATGTCCTTTGGGCTCAGAATGATTAATGTGAGGTCTGCTTGGATTGATAGGCAGGTGGATGACTAATCATTCTGGTGTTGATTCAGAGCTGGCAGTTCTAATGAACAGCCTCCCAAGATGATCAGATCAAAGTAAGCCACTTTGAGCTTAATAGGTTTTGAGAGACAGATGGTGCTTGGGTAAAGAGTCAACACAAAAAAATTACATATATTTATCCTTGCCTTGCACCTTGTTGTGAGAATAATTTACAGTGGCATCTGATCTATTCCTCTCTGATGATGGTTTCTAAGTCAGCTCATTATTTTCCACTTTAAATGTTAATTCATAGATGATTATCAATACTGAACAGATAAATATTAGAATCTGAGCCCTGTCTGAGTTAAGAATTCATGTATTGCAGGATGATTTTAGACACAGGCCTGGCTAGTTATGTACCCCTCCAGGACATGGATAGAAATGAAGGACAGACATTCTGGATATAGGATTCATGAATTCCAGAATTATTAAGGTTGGAAGGGACCTCAGAAGGCCTCTGTGCCATAACTAGAGTATGCCCAGCAAATAAATTTTATCCAGTTTTGAAATTATGTCAGGTCTTTTTTTGGGGGGTATATTTGTGGACATCCAAGGACAGAGATCTCAAACAAGGATTTCCCTTGTTCCCTTCATTCAGTTGGAGTGGAGTTGCTCTTCTCTGTGTAGCCCCTCATCAAGCACCATCACTTTATAAATGTAGATCATTCTTATATGCCATCACCTCCATCCACAAGCCCCTGTTATGGTTTGGCTGTGTAACAATCTCCCACTATGGCTGGCAAGGTTTCCAAGGATCACAGAACTCACTGAGGGATCTGGTGGTAATTGCAGATAACATGAAGCACCTAATAACAGGGATAAGTGTTCTCTGGAGACAGAGCTTCTTATTCCTCCATTATCCTCTTCTTTCCATCATGTCTTTGCTGAGGTAGAAGGAGTGGAAGAGGCCTATCACTGGAGTTCTTGTGTCCTCTGAAGATTTACCATTTACCTGGATGGAAATTCTTTAATTTCTTTTCTGGGAGATGCTGCAGCATCTGAGATGTGACCTCCTCCCCTCAACACTCTAACAAACAGATGTACAGGGAGATGTTTGGGCAATGAAGCTGGTGAAGGTTCTAGAGATTAAGTCATGTGAGGAACAGGTGAGGGAGCTCGGGGAGCTCAGCCTGGAGAAAAGGAGGCTCACAGGGGAGACCTGACCACTCTCTACAACCATGTGAAAGAAGGGTGGGGATTGGTCTCTTCTCACATGCAACCAGTGACAGGACAAGAGAAAATGTCCTCAAGCCGCAGCAGAGGAGGTTCAGGTTGGACATCAGGAAGAATTTCTTCAATAAAGGGGTAGATAAGCATTGGAAGGGGCTGCCCAGGGAGGTGGAGGAGTCCCCACCCCTGGAGGTGTTCAAGAAACAACTGGGTGTGGCACTGAGTCTCTGGTTTAGTTGACAAGTTGTTCAGTTAGATGTTGGACTTGATGATCTTGCAGGTGTTTTCCAACATTAAAGATTCTGTGATTCTGTGTCATTAACACAATCACACAGGAAGCTGCATTTGGAATATGAAGCACTGTAAGTGCACTCCTTCCCCCCTGCCTCTGAAATACTTTGCTGTCTCTCAGGAGAAAACCATCACTAGCAAGAAGGTCTGGCTGACAAGGTAGATGCAACACCAGAAAAGGAACTGGATGGAAGATCCATCTTCTTTAAAGATGTTTTATTTGGAATCAGTCAAAGACAGAAGAGAAATGCTGGCAGTGCTGTACCCATCTGCCTGTGAGCAGAAGCTGCATACTAAAGAACCAAAAGTATAAATTGAACTGCAGTAAAACTTGTCCAGCAGGAGTTTTTTTGGGAATACATTCCTTCAGCACAGTTTCAAGCCCTTTGTAAAATCATAAAATCATTGCATGGCCTGGGTTGGAAGGGACCTTAAAGATCACCCAGTTCCACCCCCTGCCATGGGCAGGGACACCTTCCACTATCCCAGGTTGCTCCAAGCCCTGTCCAGCCTGGCCTTGGACACTCCCAGGGATGGGGCAGCCACAGCTTCTCTGGGTACCTGTGCCAGGGCCTGCCCAACCTCACAGCCAAGAATTCATTGCTAATATCTCATCTAAATCTACCCTGTTCCAGTTTGAAGCCATTCCTTCTTGTCCTTCATTACATGCTCTTGTAAGTTCTATCTAGCCTTGATGCAAAAATCTCCATCTTAAACTTTTTCTTCTTTTTTTTTTTTAATTTAGTGTTACCTGAAATTAAATTCACTCTTGTGACCTGTGAGTTGACATAAAAAATTCTGAGGAGCATCTTGATTTTTGCAGTCATTGAAAAAGAAGTTCTCAACCTGCATTCATTCCTTTGAAGTGCTGTTCAACATAAATGCATACATATTTTTCATTATGCCACTTTTCAGACCATCTCAAATTATCAGAAACCTCTCATCATCAATTTTCTTGGAAGGCCAGAGATGCTCTTTTCCACTTGGAGTAAATGAAATTTGCATATTTTTGCCCTCCTGTGATTGCAGATTTTCTGTGTCCAAAAAAATACAACTCTTTTTCCATAAAGTCTCCAGACAAATTAATGCAGCGTCAACAGCCTCTTGTACCCATCCATGGCACACACAGTTCTTCCAAAACAGCTTCAGAGCCTTTCAGAATTAATGAAACATAAAGAACTGTAAACTTTGTATCTAAACTGCTTCTCCTCCTTAGATTTCCTGAAATAATTTGTGTATAATTTGGGTTGGAAAGAGGGAAGGGCAATGGAGCTGGGGAAATGTCTGATGAGAGCAGCTGAGGGAGCTGGAGGGGCTCAGCCTGGAGAAAAGGAGGCTCAGGGAGGGGACCTTGTCACTCTCTACACTTCCCTGAAAGGAGGTTGTAGCCAGGTGGGTGTTGGGCTCTTCTCCCAACTTACAAGCGACAGGACAAGGGGAAATGGCCTCAAGTTGCACCAAGGGATATTTAGATTGGATATTAGGGAAAATTTCTTCACCAAAAGAGTTGTCAGGCTTTGGAATGGCTGCCCAGGGAAGTGGTGGATTCACCAGCCCTGGAAATGTTCAAAAAACCATGGAGCTTCACTTTTTACCTTTGGTGATGCCACAGCTGATCTGTCAGACCAAAGCACTGCAAAACCAGGACCGAGACCTTTTAAGGTGGTGTCAGACATTACCAAGGTGCCATCTCAGAGGATGTTTGTTTAAATCAAGGGAGGCTACAGGTTACAGAAAAAAACCCTTTTTTCTGTTTCATTTTTCAAATTTGAAAGATATAACACTGACAAAAGGACAGAAACTTCAACAACTTCATAGAACAGAATCCCAGAATATCTCAACTTGGAAGAGACCCATAAGGATCACCAAGTCCAACTCTTGCCAACTCTGTAGGCAAACTCTTCTTAGAGAAGACTCACACTCTGAGTGCTTTTAGGAAGTTGATTTTGACCTTTAAGCCCAGTTTTAGTTGTATAGAAGTTTTGAAGCTGCACAGACTAAGATGCTCAGATATTGTGGTAGGTGGACTGAGACTGGTACAACACAGAGCTATCAGAATATCAGAAGGCAGTAGAATTTTCCTCTTGATTTCCACTTTCTTTCTTTTTTTTTCTTTATTTCATGCAAGTTTGTCATGAAACATGGTTCTGTTTCCTCTATCAAACTGCAGCCTGAAGTAATATTTCTGCCATTTGCTCAGATTCCAGTAAGTGCTATTAATGCTACTCTTGTACCCAAACCAAGTGATTTTCACATCAAATAGATTGAGAAATAGTTCCTTAACATTTAATAAATTCCACTGCAACGTGTATGTGCACTTCAAAAATACAGTCAATAAATTAATTGCACAATTTCCTTTCCTCAGAAAAGGCTGGGGTTAATTGTAGTTTCTCCTCATTCTGAGAATATTAAAATCTAGCCCAACTATGCAAAGGCTGCATCCAATTCCAGTGCTGACTGGGAAGGAATTTCACATGTGTCCCTCAATGGCTGATGAAAACAACATCATCTCTGTTCCTACATGTTCCTTTATGTCCTGTTATTCTCCTTCTTTCTCAAAATGACTTCCAGCCCTTATTCATGATTTCCAGACACCAAAAGCACATGCAGGATCTGCCTTGTAAGTGCCAGAGCCAGAGTGCCCTGCTCAGGAAACTCGGTGCAATGACACCTGGGCCTAAGAAAAAACCCCAAACCAGTAGTCTAACCTGGTTAGGTAGGACCTTTTATGTGGCTACCTAGTGACTAGAACATCTCTAAAGCCATTCCTTCACACCTGGGGAGACCCACAAAGGTGTTTCCTCTGCATTCCAGCAAAAGCAGCAGATTTAGTCCCACAGCCCAAGGAAATACACAAACTGTGAAGGGGCAAGTCTGCCTTTGAGGAAAGCTGAAGTAATTAATTCTCTCAAACATGAAGCACTCATTGAAGATCTTAGGAAGGACGTGGTTTTTTGGAGGCAAACCATAATTTTTGAACTCTGTTACAGACAGTTATTGGTGGTTTTTAAGTACCTAGTGAGATGTGTATCAAAGTGGAATGGTAGAGATGCAGCTCAGATCACATCATCATTAAAGATTTACATTAATGGATTTTCTAGATTTTTTTCCCTGTGTCATCATTCAGAGCAGGCCTGGCAATGTGGGGGAAGAGCAGCCTGATGGACAATTACATGCATTTTATGAACCCAACTCTCTCATAACTGGAAAACCTGAAGTATTGAAAACCTCCTGAGATAGCAAGTCCTCAGCCCACCCGTGACAGAGACAAGAATATCAGGCTCACTGAAGAGATACTACCTCAAAAAGGCTTCAATGAGATTTATAAAGATTTCAGGCTACTGAAAGGCTGCTCATCACAGGCTGTTTCCCTCTTTCAGAGCAAAATCTGGAACCTCACAGGGATTGACTGGCACTGCCTTCATCACCACTCCAGTAGGGATGCCTGTCTGAGAACAACTGAGCTTTTAAAGTACTGTACTATGAGATGCAAATTTGATTTCTGGACAATCTGATTACAAACCCAGGATGCTCTGAGAATTCACTGAATTTGCTACTTTTTTCTATGCTGTGAAAAGCAGAGGCTAAAACAGAGCAGGGAATTCCACCCTTTAAAAGCTTTATGGTACTTCAAAAAAACATTTCCACAGTACGTTAAGATGAGCCCAAAGCCCTTTCACAGTTTTGAAATAAACAATGCTGCAATATTTGGAGGGTTTGGTCTTCTGTTACCTCAGAGAAGTTGTTACAGGGTTGCCATGGTTTAGTAGTCAAGTGGAAGCTGCACATTGTAAACACGAGACCACAGGGAACATTTCACTCACAAATTAAGCTGTTTGTGAGTGTCTACATGTGAACAGAGTGTGAAGGCATGAAGTGGAGAGCTAGTCCACAATGTCAGTGAAGACTAAAGTTGTTCAGGTGTGCAAATGGAGGTGTCTATTGTAAACTAAGCTGAGGACAAAAAATTGTGTCAACTGGCTTGAATTTGTGATATAGAGAGAATTTTGATAATCACAGAATGGATTGCTTTGGAAAAGACCTCCCAGATCATCAAGTCCAACCCTTGGTCCAACTCCAGTCCCTTTACCAGATCATGGCACTCAGTGCCACGGCCAAGCTCACTTGAAAAACCTCCAGGGATGGGGAATCCACCCCCTCTCTGGGCAGCCCATTCCAATCCCTGAGCACTCTCTCTGCAAAGAAGTTTTTTCTGCTCTCCAACTTCAATTTGCCCTGGCAGAGCTTGAGCCCGTGCCCCCTTGTCCTATTGCTGAGTGCCTGGGAGAAGAGACCAACCCCCACCTGGCCACAACTTCCCTTCAGGCACTTCCAGACAGTGCTGAGGTCGCCTCTGAACCTCCTCTTCTCCAGCACAAACACCCCCAGCTCCCTCAGCCTCTCCCCACAGCACTTGTGCTCCACTCCCTTCTCCAGCCTCGTTGCTCTTCTCTGGCCCCGCTCCAGCCCCTCAATCTCTTTCCTGAACTGAGGGGCCCAGAACTGAACACAACACTCAAGGTGTGGCCTCCCCAAGGCAGAGTCCAGGGGAAGGATAAGCCTCGTTACCTCCCACTTGGCCTCTCACTTCTCAGACAGATGTGAATCTTTTGTAGATCCTGTATCATCTCTAAGATCCATGTGGATGCCTCAGATACTCCACAGCCTCCCAAGCTAACTACATACCTGTGTTTAGGGAAAGGAATCAAGATCACATACGTCCCCCAAGCTGGGTGTCTTAACCTTGGAGTGACTCCCACAGAAATGCCCATTCCCACTGTAATAGTAGCGTGATACAACTGGAAAATCAGCTATGGAATCCTTCCAGATCTGCTAGTAGATTGTTACCAAGGCACAGAAGTACATGAGGGGAATCATCCTGCCTTTGACAAGCTGGATTATGTCTGAATTCATTTAAGCTACAGGAGATGGGAAGTTGGCTCATGGCTTTGGACAGACAACTTCAGGCTACTGCAGTGAAGGGGATATTGCTCCCACTAAAGACAGCTGAAAGAATGCCAGAACAGCCAAAAAACCCCTGAAAACCTGGTATGAACAGCCAACTGGGCCTAGTCCAAGAGTCAAAAATGCAAGTGTACTGAGATGATAAAAAGTCCTGACTGATTATGAAATCACAGCCTGGGTTCCAGCCCCTCCTGTTCCTGTGACATCAGTGGAAAAAAAAAATAAAGACATCAAAAAGGCCTGCTGTCTATACAGAATATTCTCCCTCTGCATTTACAGTGTAAACCTGATGAATATGACAAGTAGTACTGAAGGGACTTCTGGTGCCTTAAACCTCTCACACTGTGCAGCACAGCAGCTCACAAAAATACAAGTACAGTCACAAGCAACCCAGAGGCATGGCAAGGTTTTGAGAATCACAGAATATTCTGAGTTGGAAGGGACCCACAGGGATCATCCAGTCCAACTCCTGGCCCTGCACAGACACCCCAACAATCCCTCCATGTCCCTGAGAGCATTGTCCAAATGCTCCTGGAGCTCTGTCAGCCTTGGGGCTGTGCCCACTGCCCTGGGGAGCCTGTTCAGTGCCCATCACCCTCCTGGGGAAGAACCTTTCCTGACACCCAACCTAAACCTGCCCTGACACACCTTCAGGTACCTGTAGTTCTACAGTTAAGGTGCCTGTACTCTGGGGGGAAGATTTAAGCTCCCTATTTAAAATGGAGTGGTGAGAATTTATGGAAGGAAAGTTGGAAAGAGAACTGAGAACACTCTGCTGCTGGTGTATAAAAGTGGCATCTGCCTACCCTGAGAAAGGTGTGCTGCTTCTCGTTAACATCACCCCAGAATTAATGAGGAAGAGGGGAAGTCGCTAATATAAAAATAAAATAAAATAAAAAAGAATAATTAAATGAAATGCTGGTGTTTTATTGTCAGAAGGACAGGAAATGTTGCAGAGCATTGGTAAGAAGCCAAGCCCATCCCTCCTCATAGCCCACAATGAAATTAAGAGCCATCATAAGCAAAATATATGCCAATAGGGACACAGAATTAACTTCTGCAGAGACAAAAATCTTAACTGGACAAAGATGACACACAGATGCAGGTAAATGAGACACTGGTGGTGGAAGTAAAGGGAAAGATAAATCTCTCAGACTTTGGGGTGGAAGTCAAACATTAAGGGATATTAGTGAAATATTTCTTGCTTGAGTAGCAGTACCTAAAATTAATTCTGAGGAACACCATCAATCTGCCCCCAGCCCTCTTTTGTGAATGCAACAGGCACTGATCACTCAGAGACAGAAATCCACACAGAAAAACTAACTCACTCAGCTCAGTATGGCAATCCTGTTATAAAAATGGGTCACCTGCAGTGTATCCTTAGCAAGAGCCCAGCTCAGAAGTGATTAGATATGCCCAGAAATAATATTTTTAATTAATAAGAAACTTCAAAGAAGACTTAAAATGAAGAAAAAAAATTATAATCTGAAAATACTTTCTTTCCTCTGCCCTGACCTGCCAGTTAATAGCCTGAATTTGATAAAGCTTTGAGAACAAGGGACACCTACAAAGAGGCTGGGAAATTCAGGTGCACAATAACAATTTTCTACAAGAGACTGATGGAACTAAAACCCCATGTAAAAACATCTCATGTCTCCGTAATCAGTCACTGCAGTAAGTTCCATTTCCCAAGAATTAATTACTTACCTCACCATTCAAGAAGCAGTAAAATACTGACACAAAGAAACCCTGAAAAGAAGAAAAAGCAGTCAGTTATTAGGTAAATATTTTAAGACTTCCACTGCTAAAGGGATTGCCACTGAAGCACATCTACAGCATCCTGCTGCCTCCCCAAAGGGCCCAGACCCCTCACAGGTGCTGTCATGTCTGAAGCTCTGAGTGGTGTCTCAGTCACTCACAGGGGGTGTCAAATGGCTTCAGATGGGCTTGCGTGGGCAAGTGAATCATCAGGTTGCTTAAATTCCCCTGAGGTGAATGGCTCTGTGGAATCCACTGACAGCAGTGACTGGACCCCTGTAATGACTGTGAAGGTCAGAATTCCTGTGAGTGGAATCCTACCCATTTTGGTTTTAGCAATGAACTGTCATTATTGCCAACATAAAGGAGAGATTCCCTGTGCTTCCTTTTTTGTACACATCTTCATAACACTGACAAGAAAACAATCAGTGTAGCACTTTTTGAGACACTGAGTATCACCAGATAAAAAATACAATTAATTTTAGGGAATGAAAAGTGTGGATGAGTTCACTGGAAAGGCTAAGGTTCATTTCTTCATGGGTTAAAAGGGCCATTTTTCATTTTGGGTATTCAGTTGTGATTTCTGGTGGGATGCTATTTTTCAAAGACAAACATGCAATCAATAAAAACACTAACCCCAAACTCCTAACTTTTATAATCCATAACCCTAGATTTGGCTTGACAGCTGTGTGTTTATGTTGATACACCTGGATATCAGGGTGCCTGTTCCTGCCCATAGGAGGTAAAACATCAGTGTCAAACACATTTCCATCCTAGTTCAAGATGGTCTTTAAGCAGAGGTAAAGCTGTAGGACACAGCCAGGCAGAAATGTGTGGCTAAAGACCACCAAAGGTATTCAGCTGCTTTAGTTCTGTGCTAAATTCAGAAAGCTGGGGCAATTACTGACATTCCACTGCCTTTGACATCCTGGCAGAACTCCTGCTAAATTCAGGAGAGGGACAAGGTGGGGTTTGAGTTCTCAGTTGCTACAGTGTGACTGCAGGAGAGCTGCAGTGAGAGGATGGTCAAGCTAAAGTCTTCATCTAGCAAGTCCCATAGGTCGGAGTCATTTCCCTTTGTCTTAACAACATCTAATCTAAGCCTCAGCCCATTGTGTGCCCTGTAAGAGGGCAGTACTTTGGGAGGGTGATTCATCATCCTCTCTCAGGCAGTTAGAATGAAATACCATCCCTTCACTGACATTAGAGGGAGCCCAGGTGAGGAGCTGTAGCCACAGATTGAACACAGTGGTGTGTTAAAGGGAGGTGAATCCCTTCAGTACACACCTCAGAGGAGATCCTCACTCCATATGACATACCTATATATCCATGACAGAAACATGAGATAAGCTGAGCTATTTTCAACTAATACTTCATTGATGTATGGTTGATGGCAGTAGCTGGTACCAGCTGTAAACTTGCTCTCTTACCTGAAAAGACTGCAGGAAGGAATTGAAATAGATGAAAACGATCTGGGAAATGTCATCTTCACCAGGGTTGACAAAGAAAAGCATGTAGGTGATGCCCAGCAGAGGCAGGAGGACTAAGGTGGCCTTGACTGCCTTCCTGTGGGCAGGAAACAAAACACAGAGTGAACACAAGAAAGGACAACTGTGT
This sequence comes from Sakesphorus luctuosus, assembly GCA_013396695.1. Taxonomy (NCBI): domain Eukaryota; kingdom Metazoa; phylum Chordata; class Aves; order Passeriformes; family Thamnophilidae; genus Sakesphorus; species Sakesphorus luctuosus. Next base: position 940,023 of record VWZD01005377.1, read on the forward strand.
TGGGGGTGGGAAGGAGGAACATGGAAAGAGTGCCTATCCACTTGGGGAGACGTGTTCTGGGAAAGCCTCTGCCTTTGGATCCTGCTGTTTGTGCCCACACTCTGATCTCCAGAGGATGAACGGCAACCTTATTTATGTTCCTCCCTTTCTTTTTCCTTCAGTTCCTCTCCTACCAATGAGTCTTGCAACAGGCTGAAGCCTTGAGATTTCTGCAGATTTGGTGAGTGATTTCTTACGCCTCAGTGAGATGTGATCAGTGCACAGTTTTGTTGCTGAGCAGGGCAGGAATGCTGCGCCCATCTGAACTGCTCTGTGCCCATTGTTTGATTCTGTTTGGAGGGCAAATGCTTTCTTTCTATCTCTGCAACACCTGCACACTAAACTCATCTGCTTAAAAATAACAAACAAGCAGGTGGTGCACAGTGAAGCATAAATGATTATTAATAGAATTATTAGGGGTTAATCCTTATTACTGGTGATAGTGTCTTGAGGTGTCAGTTGAGAACAGCATGTCATCATACCACATACTGTACAAACACAAAGACTGTAGTTCTGCCAAGTCTGTATAAATCTCTTTCTAATGCCTCAACACGTAGATAAAGACACAGAAACATTGCCAGTGTCACAACACAGTGACACTCTTAAAATAGCTGCCACATCATTTAATACCTGCTTAACAAATGTTTGGACTGCTTGGCTTTAGAGCATCAAGGCTTGCCCCAGGCTTTGCTGGAATTCTAAGGGTTTCTATTTAGGCTGTAAAAAAGAGAATGTCCTTACATAGCCTGTAGTGAGGATAAGATCAGTCTTCTGATTAAGAACAAAGGCAGTTACTTTGGATTGCCTCAGATTCTAATATTCCTGATGCTCCCTGGAAAGTGCAGAGGGGATAAAAATGTACTGCTATTTGATTCAGGGCTTTTCCAGGCTAGCTTTATTTCTATGGCATCAAGTTGGAGCTTAAAAATGGGGTATTTTTCCCTTCACTTCTCCGGAAATGTGCAGAGAAGGGTCTGAACAAGAACATCAGACCAACTACACTAACTTCACTTTTTCCCAAAAGCCAGACAGGAGTAAAAGGAAGGAATCAGGCAAAAAAAACCCCATTATTGCAGCAAAACTGCCTCCTGAAAGGCAGTTCTCAAGACAGAACTGATTGGAGGACATCAAGATTCCACTGAGCTTGATACACTGAGATTTCACCTAGAAAGGATTTAGAGGATTGTGACCAACCTTACTTTCATTCCACAAACCCTGTGCTATTTTCCAGCGTAAGGACCACATGTCTGTCTATAAAAGCTCCAAACATCTTGCAAGGTACCACAAGTGGTAAGAGAAGGGCACTCAGAACCTCCTGGTCACTGAGACTTTTACTCTGTTCAGGCTGATCTAAACCCACATGATGCCTGAAGGGGCACCTTCCTTCTTGTGCCCTGGGCTAAACATTCCTAGTTGCTGTTAGAATCATAGAATCGAATCCTGTCTTCTCCTTTCTGCCTTACTAGTGCTTGGGAGGTTGCACACTCAGCCAGTTATGGGAACTGGTCGACTTGAGAAGGCACTCCCAAATTAAGGTTGAGGATCAGGTCTGTGACACCATCCACTGAGTGGTTACAGTAATGCTGGTACCAGCTGAAGGGAAGGGGCACAATCGCCCTTCACTCTCATCCCCTACACTTTAAAAGAGAATTAAATCCCTGTATTCACACATTGATCACAGAACCATAGAATCCTAGAATGGTTTGGGTTGGAATGAAACTTAAAGACCATCCAGTTCCAACCTCCCTGCCATGGGCAGGGACTCCTTCCACTAGACCAGGTCATTCCAAACCCTGCCCAGTCTGGCCTTGGACACTTCCAGGAATGAGCCAGCCACAGCTTCTCTGGGCAACCTGTGCCAGGGCCTGCCCACCCTCATAGTAAAGAATTTCTTCCTAATATCCAATCAAACCTACTCTCTTTCAGTTTGAAGCCATTCCCTCTTGTCCTGTCAGTTGTAAATAGTCCCTCTCTCCATCTTTCTTCTAGCCAACCTTCAGGTACTGGAAGGCCACTATTAGGTCACCCCAAAGCCTTCTCCTGGCTGAACAATCCCAACTTTTTTAGCCCTTCCTGACAGGAGAGGTCCTCCATCCCTCAAATAATTTTGGTGGCCTCCTCTGGACTCGCTCCAACACTGGTTGATGTCCTTCCTGTGCTGGGGACTCCAGAGCTGGATGCAGCACTCCAGATGGCACATGCTTGTCGACATACAGAAGGTGATAAAGTTCCTGCCCTCACATGAGATGCAATCCTTCACATTTCATTGAAAGGGGGAGATTTCACGTGTGTGTTGGGCCATGTGCAAGGCTGCAGAAGGAAAAAAGGCTGGTGGCTGTGGCAGTGCATGTGTCTCTGTGCCTGTAAGCCAAGGCTGCTTGTGTTGTTTGGACACTGAAATGGAGTGGACAGAAAAAAATGCAGACACAATTTCATGGAAAGCTGCAAAAATGATCACTGTGTACCTAATGTAGGAGCTTTATCAACAGTGGCATCTGGAAAGACAAAGATGGGACAAGGACAGGACAAGCAGGGCAGTGCTTTGTTAACACCACAACAGCAAGAAGCACCAGCTGACTTACCTGTACTGTATTGTCTCTGAAGTGGTTGAGGCTCTCAGCTTTGTCATTAAAATCCTAACTATGTTGAATAGAAATACAAAATTTATCTGGAAAAGAAGAGAGAGAGTTAAAAAACCAAGACCAGTGAGTCAAACAATGGTTTAAAGGATGTGATGCACCCTGAGAGACACATTTTGCAGTTCCAGTATGACTGAAAACAGCCTCTTGGTCTTACCATTAATTGTAACAGACTTAGAAGTTTACTAGAAATATCAAATTATAGAGAAAACATTCAACAGCTGTTAATGTTTCAAAAAAGCAATGAAAATGGAGTACAAAATTAATGGTCCTAGCAAGGAACTTCTTTTTACTTGCTTTTCTCCTTTTCTGGGTGCAACAGGGAACTAAGGGTGAGATTTTTTGGCCCTTTGCTGAGCTGATCCAGGGCTGCCTGCACAGAGTGTTGGGCAGCACTGTGCTGTGTTGACTTGGCAGGTGTTTGAACCCATCCTCCCATTCCACAGCAGGCTGTAAGGGCTGGGTCAGGCTCCCCAGACCCAAAACACAAAGCTGCACTGCAGAGACCTAAATGTGAAATAGTCACACCAAATTCCCTTTGTATTCATTTACACTGAACTCTACAACACACTTTTAAAACAGAGTAGATGAATCATACCTGTAGATTTATTTTTTTACACTGTCTTTAAAGGTAAAATGATGGATTTACCACTTCCCTTTTTAATCTGCTGAGCTGGGTGATTATTGTTTGTGTTTCAGCCTCACCACTGAGAACTGAGATTTGTTCTAATTACTGCTGTGGTAGCATCTGTTATTGAGTCTCTTACATAAGTTTCCTCTCAGCATAAGTAGGAGAGGAAATAAACTGAAGAGAAGATTCTGATTTGTAGACTGTGGTCAGTGGGAGGACTTGGCACCTAGGAGCAAGTTTTGAGTTGCTTTCAGCACACGAAGCAGGGTAGGTGATAACATACTGATGTGTCTCCAAGTTGCCAGTAGTACAGGTTGTCAGAACCACAGACCTGTTACCCCAGGACTGCTGAGGTCCCAGCCCAAGCTTGTGAGAAGACATTTACCTCACACACATTTCCAGAGTCCCAGGGCTCCTGGCATTTTGCAGCCTATGAATGGAACAATTCTGTGATTGACTTCCAACTGTTTGCAAACTCTGTAGCAGAACTGTCAATTTAAAGGTGTTCTCAAAATATGCTTTTTTTTTCCTTCCATGCTACACAGTGTATTTCAATGATTACAGTGTCCTGACCTCCATCATACCATTCCCTGTGGTTCCTGTAACATGGTTTATAACAAATGGGGCAATAAGCACCTGAACAGACACTGGAAGACAGGCAGCACTGGGAATTGTGTACATTAAACACTTACTACGTGAGACAGAATAATGCTGCTCTAAGAGTTAACATGACATTTTTGGGAATTATTTCTTAGCAGAGCAGGGCCTTGGGGAGTAGAAGAAATAAATAAAACATTGCAGTTTGTGTATTTGCTCTTGTTAGAATTGTTTTTGTCATATTAAGAGCTTGAAGTCAACTGGCTCACACTTTATTTATCTGAGACAAAATGTTTCACATCCATGATTTGACTTGAATCTTAAACTCCTCACACTGGTGACTGCCCTGTTTCTCAGTAACAGAAAGAGAAATGTTCAGGCAGTCCCTGAAATGTTCAGGCTCAGAGGGAGGTGGATGGAGGTGTCCTTCATCCACAGGGAACTTTTGCCTCTGAAATTCTGCTGCCAGATCCTGAGGTTGTTCATCAGTTCAGAGCAATGTTTGGGTAACTTCTATCGAGGATGCAAAAAAAGGCACCAATCCAAAACTTGCCACTTTTGCAATCGTAATGGAAAGTGCCAGATTGAATTACAGACTCTTAAGCAAGAGCAAGTAAGATTAATCACATGGAATTAACATGATGAACTGGACTGAAGAATGCATTTCAAGTGTCCTGAATCCTACTTTGATGTGACAGCATCGTTCCGTTTGAACTGGAAATTCAAACTGCCACAGCCTGCATAAGAAAATCATGGATTTTGACCTTCTCTGAAATTAAACAGCACGAGTGTGATTCATCAGTCCAGGAGGAGAATTGCCAGCTGAAAACTTTGGGTGTTACCTCACTAGAAACACTCTTATTCTATGTAAATCAATTTTTCATTCTCCCAGTTCAGCTGCCCAAGCCTCAACCTGAGCTGCACTTCAGCACCTGCATAGCTGAGGACCATGGGTGGCACAGCTACATGTGACAAAGTGCTGGTAGGAGACCTTAAATCTCTACAAAAGCAACAGGAAGGCAAATACATCAGTTATTACTTTTAACAAGCTGCCCAGGGGGCAGAGGAAACCATGCCAGGGACTTTATTTCTAATTATATTTCCTAGAAGAAGGGAACAGTGGCATCAGCCACTTAAACTGAGTCCTCTTCCCAGTTTGTGCATTGAAGATGCTGCACATCCTCAGTGACCTGGGCAGTGTCCAAGCCTGTGGGCCTGAAGACAGACACTAAATCCACTTGTGGAATAGTCAGTAATGTCCAGTCTGCATTTCAGAGTGACCCTCACTCTGCCTCTTCCATTAATGCTTGTAGTCTTCAAGTCTGCCTTTCCCTGCACGCCAGAGAACTGTTCTTTTAAAAGGGCTGGTAACTGGAGCGGGTGGAAGTAGAGAATCCTGGGCTGGATGGAAGGTCCTGGTAAAATGAGTCTCATCTACATGCCCAAGAGATGATGGCTGGAATGCAGAGGATCATGAAGTCAGGAGAATCCTGTGGCCTTTTTCAGGCATGAAGTAAAGTTAGTAAAGTAAGAATAAGAAGCTTAAGAAGCTATGAATAATGTCTGCAGCTCTTTCAAGGCTTGGTTTTGCACCTTCCCATGTGTGTCCTCTCCACAGCTGTGGCTGCACCAGGAGAGGCCACAGCTGCAGCCTCGTTACACACACAGCCCCAGTGCTGGCTGCATCCCATTCTCCTCCAGGGAAAGGAGGAACTAATTCTTCCCCATTCTAGATTAGCTCCCTAAGACAGAAAAGCCGAGTGACTTGGTCTTGCCTATAAAGCAATTCCATCACACAGGGAGGATAAGAAGAGCATAAGGAGCTGAGTTGGACTGGCATAATTTAATTTTACATTGCTTCCCTGCAGCTGGTTATCCCAGGATCTATTTATATTCAGCAAAGAGAAAGGGGAACTTTTCAACAGTCATTCATTTGACATACTTTAAATGAGTGGCTTTGGACAAGCAATGCTTGGACTTGAACCAGTTGCTCACACAAATCACCCAGAGATCTTCAAGTTGTCCAGGGCACCCCCAGAGCTTCAGCTGAATGAACGTGGCTGTACCTACTGAGGTTCTGTGACATTGTAGTCTATGAAAAAGCTTAAAAAACGTTTTGAGGCAGTAACATTTCGTCTCTACTAAGGCTGCTCTGAGAGATCTTAAGACTAGAACAGCATAACCGCTAAAATGCAGAGCTCAGCAAGCAAAAAAATTCCAAGGCAAAAGATGAAAATGTGGTCACATCAAAATACCGATTTTCAGTTTTGCCTACCAGAAGCACATTCCACTGTGTTCACTTTTAATGAGTTCTTTTTCAAAAAACACTCCATTTCAGAAAGGAATGGCTCAGTAGGAAAGGGCACTGAAAGAGGTCTCATCTTGTTATGGGTTTAGCCAGGTGGGCCTCAATTTAGGCTTTAAAGTTCAGATTAGGCCTAGAATTGTCAGCTGCCTTGAGCTGGGCTGGGCTAGCTAACAGCTGACTTCTTCTAGCCAATAATATTGTATTCCACACCATACTACATCATCTCAAAAGAAGTAAAATCCAGTGTGTGGGAGGGGCTGGGGCTGTTGCTTCACAGCTGTGGTCCCGGCAGGACACACCGTGCTGTCCCAGGAGGGATGGGGAGGCCCAAGCCCACAGCACCGGCTCACCATCATGTTATCTTAGGGAAGTAAAATGTCTGTTCTTAGTTCTTCTCTTTGCTTAAGTCTGTCTTTGGGGAATTGACTTCTTTAGAATGATTTGTAGTTAGAATGGTAAAATCTGTGCTTACTGGGGAGTGGGAAGTTATTTCTTGTTATATATAACTTGTATAAGTGTGTGTTATATAGTAGATTTCTCTTGATTTTCTCTTTTCTGTATAAATACATGTAGTTAGTTTCAGCATAAACCTGGTTTAGAAGTTTTTTTTCCCTTTCCCTCTTCTTCCCTTTTCACTCTGTCTTGGACATTTGGCGTTTTGCCAGCTCAACCCAAGACACATCTGAAAATCAATTTTCACTGCATAATCAGATGGGATTTTAATTGTCTATCTGCCCCCACTGGGCCTGAGACCACAACTCACGGGGATGATGGCTTGAGTTTGTTCAGGCCAGAAGACACAATCTGGGAATCAAGCAGGGAACTGGCTGCTGCACACAGCCTGCAAAAGCTGAAGGCTTGGAAATGAGATATTCCCTCGGCTGCAGAGAATCCATCCAGTTCTGGTGACTACCAGACTGAGTCTGATTTACAGGCAAAGAAGATGAAGCCTCTGGTGTTTATTCTTCATATATATAGCAGCATTTCAAAGGAGAAAAAGATCTTACTACTGCAAAGTGAATGTTCCTAGAAAAGAGCCTCAGTGCTGTATTGAGCAAAGTACACAATTATTTGTCAAGGACTTTCTTGTTATTATTGGAGCTCTATGTCAACAGACTAATTTGTCTCAGAGCTGGAGAGCTCTGACAAAACCCACATGTCAGGTCCATAAATGGAGACAGGAAAGAACATTTAGGGGGAGTAATGATGACAGGCAGTTCAAGCTTTTTATTTATCCTTAAGCTCACTTTATATTTCCATTCATTTCTGTTTATACATGTTTTCTGCTTCATAATGGAAAACAGAATTAAGGATTTTTACTTCAATATTCATTGACTGATAAAATTAATCCAAAGGTGAAGTCTTGAAGACAGATTAAAATGGCTTATTTCTTCTTCTCTTACTTTTATTTATGCTCTGCTGAGAATACCATTATTGCTGGAATAAGACCCTCTCCAACTACAGATGGGAAAGAAAGAGTTTTCACATTTTGCCAGGGCTTTGGAAGTTTAGTCTTTCCATTTCTAAATTGAGATGAGAATTCAGACTCCCAAAATGGAGTTATAAGCCAGTCATCCAAAACTCGTTTGGACCATCTGTTTTGGCACCGATCAATTATAACCTGAACACACAAACCCAGAAACTTTTCTGAACCAAAAGAAACTTTTCAGTGAGCAATTTTTGGTCATAATTTTTTTTTTTTAATAAACACTGAACTCCATTTGAGAGGACATTTATCTTCCTTACAGAGATGAAATTGCCAAAATGCACAAAAGAGGTAACGCTGACTCTGAAGGTTTCTTTGCAGTTTTGCCCAAGCCCAGGAGTTTAAAAGGGAAATCATTAAGCTCTTCTCTTTCTCTTTTGAGAATTTAATGGACAACTGGCATTTATTTTGCTCATTTTCTGCTGGGCTTTGTATTTTATCCTTCACAGAAAGCTTTTACTTCTGTGCTTCCTAGAATGTTTGTTCTTATTCACTCCCAGGAATTGTAAAAATTATTCAATTTAGACTTTGTATTTTTATGCAATGTAGTAAAATCCACCTCAGGATTAAACAACCCAAACTGGGGTCAGAGCAGTCATTTCAGGGGGAGCATTACATGCTGTCATCCTGACCTCAGATGAAGAGCCTGGCAGTTTATTAATGCTCTGTTTTAATTGTTCTCCCATGCTGGCCTGACATGATCTTCAGACAGCGCCTTTTATCACCAAAGTTTCCTTTTTAAAAGGTCACAGGAACCACAATGACTCCTCTGGGGAAAGGGCTGGAAAGTACTTTAATGTACAATCAGGAAAAATGAGATGTGATGAAGAAGAATGAGGCACAATGAGGTGGATGGCCATGATCAGGGAGACTCTGGGAGAGGCTCCTGAGAGCAGCAGGGAAAGATCCTCTTCAGGGAAGCAGGACAGGAGTAATACATGTCTTGGAGATTGTATGGGAGTCATGTTTTCCTGGGAAAGGAGGGAGTGGTAAATGGACAGACACCTTCCTTACACATCAACAGATCCTCGCCTTTGACCCTGAGATTAGCTCTGTTGGTTAAAACTTGGTTGTAATAATGCCAAGGTCATGGGTTCAATCCCCTGTGTGGGCCATTGACTTAAGAGTTGAACTCGATGATCCTTGTGGGTCCCTTTCAACTCAGAATAGTCTGGGATTCTGTGATTCTTTGCCCACACTGTCACCTAAACCCAAGTCCAAACACCCCCAGTCCTGGCTGGGGTCACACCATTCCTCCGTGGAGCTCTGCATCCCACATGAGCACATCCACAGACTCTTTCCCAGTCTTACAACCCCCTCTGTGATCCTCTTACTACTGTGATGGTCCTTCTGTCTCTCCTGAAACACCTTGTATTAACAAAGCTTTGTTAAACACACTGGATCTTCCAACACCAGAAGACACAGACCCTTGCAAAAATAACAGTGGCACACAGAGAGATCTTGTCAGGATGGAGTGAAGGCTACTGGACAACCAACTCATCCCACCAGCCAATTGAAAATGGCCAAGAGGATCTAACACCCCAAAATACGGTCACACTGATGTCAACAATCCACCTGGCAGTTCTGGGTAGGTTCAAGTTGTCTTGTGTTGACAGTGAGACCCTGAGAGAGTCTTTCTCCAACTCACTGTGAAAATGGGATTTTTTTCTCTGGAAAGTGTTCTAAGAAAGGCTTGACATGATGAATTTTGGAGAAAATTTTGGGCAACTGCTGCTGGCCATATGAGATTTGTATTGGCTGTAGAACATCTCACAGACAGAGTCAGAAATTTCAGTAAACAAGAGATATTGTGGAGCGCACATGGTATTGGACACCCTGTTTGACACTATTGACTCCACAGCTACAAAATGTAATGAGCAGGAACAAAGCAATAGCAATAATGGCAAAACTGAAGATAAATTCTGCTGGACTGTAATTGAATTAGTAGATTATCTTTGTGTGGTGGGATAGTCTGCTTGCAAACCAGTGAAAATGAGGATAAATGTCTTGCAAGAAAAACTCAGGGACATCAACAGTTTGCAGGTTATGAACTGCAACCTTGCAGCACTGGAAGAGCTGCTCATGTTTTAGAGGGAGAAACATTTAAAAAATCAATAGGAAAACTAATTTAACAAGTGATTGAGAAAAAACAGAAGCCAGTCAGACAGGAAGGACAAGGGGAAATGAAAAAGGTATATCAATAATAATAATAAAACTTCGGTCTCTGAACACAACAATGCAGAAGTGGAAGTACAAGGATGTAGAGAGTCAGCAGGAACTAACAAAATATTCAGAACATAAATGAAAGGAATGTAGCCACATACACAGGTGAGATGCTCCTACATATAAATGCAACTGAACAAACTTCTATGTCTTTTTTAGAAGATCAGCAGAAAGGAACTTCAGCTGTGTGGACTGTGATGCTGAATTGCAGGTAAGCAAAAGGTAGGGAAGGCAGTGACAGGACAAGGGGGAAAAATAATATATGAACAATGTACAGTCCCATTATACTGATAAACTGGGACATGTTATGGGAAGAGTTCTTGAGTCAATTCCTGTAGTCATGGTAAGCAATTGTATTAAAGGATCCTTTGCACAAGTGGGCAATAAATACGTAAAATTTGACAATAAATAAAATTTAACAGAAATTTATTTAAAGGAATACGTATTTATTATAATTAATTATTAATTAGTATTAATGGTATATTTAATAAATATTTATATTTATTAAAATATTTCCTATAAAACAATATTAAATAAATAAAAATCTAATATTTATTTATTTCTATTGGAAGACAGCTAGTGAAGCCTTCTCCTAATGCTAGAAGTTATGTTAGTTTAGCTTAGATATATTAATGGCCACTTCTGAAAACTTGCTTTTTGTCAATAATAATTTAAGTAGCTCCACTCTGATGTGACAAACTTTTAAAAAAACACCGTATCTTTCCACAGCCTTGGTTTTGAAAAGCATTAAACACTCAGATATTTATTGAAACTTTGGTCCTGACATGGTCTCCCAGTCTCAAGCAGTGGTTGCTATAAATGGGTCCTGCTATTTCCCATAACCTGAAGCTGAGCTGGGCAAATTCTTTGTAAGGAAGAGCATTTGTAGGAATAAGGTGTAAAGGAAAGAATGACATGGTTTGTGAGGTCCTCTGGGAGAGCCAGCACAGGGAAAACAGAGATCCAGCACTCAGTTTACTTAGGTTTATTAAAGAATCCAGATTTGTTTCTCTGAAGGTTCCCATTGAACTTATCAGAGGTTTGGAGGGAACATCACTATGAATAAAAATACAAGGCAGGGAGGGTAGGAACATATACATATATTGTCTGTTTTCTCAATGGATAGAGGCTACCAGTAGATCTGTGCTGTTTTACACAGATCTTGGTGATCTGTAAAAGGGAATGAAGAATAGGCTGCCAGATTTTGAGTGACATCAAACCACTTAGACTAGCACAACTAAAGACTGATGGCCCAGAGCTGTGCAGGGGCTCCCAGCTCTGAGTGGTCAGGCAATAACATGGCACACGAAATCATGATGTAAAGGGAACACCATGGGGGAAGAAAACAATCCTATATAAAGGGAACACCACGGGGGAAGAAAACAATCCTATATAAAGGGAACACCATGGGGGAAGAAAACAATCCTAATTTTAGAATGAAGAGTTATGAGCTCTGCGCATTTTCATTCACAAAAGAAGTGTTGGAATTATATGAGCTTGCACCTTGGAAACTTCAGCTCAGTTCCCAATGAAAGAAAAGAAATGAAAAAAAAAAGAACCTGGAATTACTGAGAAATGGAAAGAAAATAAACCAGACAATGGGATGCTGTATAAAAATCCATTTGTGGGGTCACACCTCGATTACTGGGGCAAGCTTTGATTCTTGCCACCACAAAAATGCTGCCTGGTGAATGATTAGCACATCATAAAGGCCACTTGGGTGCACGTGTCAGCTCTCTCCAGAGCAAAATTCCACACTGCAATAAGGACAAGCCCATCTTCTAAAGGACCATTAACTCCTGCAGAGCACTTGCCATCCAGGAATCTCAAAGCAAAGGAAGACAAGGATCATTAAGTTTGCTTTAGAGCTGGGAAACTGAGCTTTGAGCAGCAATCTAACTTGGTGAAAAGGAAAGAGCTGATGGAGGCAGAAGTGGACTCCAGATCTTCCCATAAGCTCATACATCCACTTATTCCAGCAGCTAATTGATTGTGGTGAATTATTTTCAACCAGACATAAAAAGCAGAGGTTGGGGAACAGTTCAGTTCCCAGGCACCAAAAAAAAAAAATCTATTAAAGCTGAATGTAAGGTTTTGGAAAAAAAAAAAAGAAATATTTGATCTGCCTGTTTGAAAAACAGAAAATTGGTACAGTTTTAGCTCTGAGAAATATTGCAGAACAGTTCATAGCTGAAATGAAAGCAGCTCAGTTCACTGCCTCTGGTGCCTGTTTTCTGGGGTTTGTCTTCTGATCCTGATGGTTTTTTGTGTTCAGTAGTTTTTAAAACTGAACATAAGAAATATATTTTCCTTAATAAAATCAGGCTAAAACTCACTTCCCAGGCATGTGTTCCCAAACCTGTGCCCTTCTTTACCTTCAGAGAGGAGCGTGTGATTAAAACTTGGTTATGTGACTCCGAGGAAGGAGATAAGAATTAAAAAAATCACTGACCTGAAGAGAAAATACCTAACAGAATGTATAGGAAATGCTACCAGAAATCAAATTTCCAAGCATCCAATGTACTGACCAATTTGATCTCTCATGGGATATGTTCAAGCCAAAATCCATTCAGCAATGAAACAGAGAAGGATGATTACCTACATTTTCTCCCTCACATTTTTGTCAATAAAAATGCATGTTTCTCACCCAATATACAGGATCTGCACTTACACTCCTTTTCCCTTGCTTCTGAAATAGTGCCTGAAATAGTTTTCCTGTTTTCTGCCCAAGCCAATCTTCAAGCTCCTTCTACAGATAAGTAGGAAATCAATCAAACAGATCCCTAGACTGCATTGTTCAAAGTCTTTGTACCTGAGATATAACACAATAATATGATTTAAGGATGGATTTGAGGACTGCTACCACGATCAAAGGGCTTTGCTTAGGCCAATCCATATTTCCCATGAGGCTCAGAACTCCTGCATGACCTGTTCCTTGTGTTACATTATCCTGTGCTACAGCTGTTCAACGCATAGAGGCAAGAAAATGAGAAATCAAAACCAGTGGAAATAATTTTTGACAGACAAAATCCTTAAAAAAAATCTTTTAGAGAGACTCTGCATCTTCAGAAGCAGGTTTTATCCCCCTGGAACTAAGAATATTTAGAAGATCACTGTAATCATATTTCCACTGGCTGGTATAACGAGGTTCCTGGAATATATATATATATGATGTTACCTGTATCCAAGAGGTAACCAAAACTCACCTGGGCTGGACATTGAGCTCTTGGCTCTTTACTCAGGTAGGTGAAGCCAATTTTAACTGCCCCAGGCTGAGTGCTTACATGTGGACAGGAATTGTCATTTGATGTAGTTTGTAGACTTTTAGCTTTAGTGTGACAATTGTGTCGTTTTATCTTTCCAGCAGTGCCCTGGGATAATTCTCTCACAGAATTGTCATTGAACCATGGAATAGTTTGGGTTGGAAGGGACCTTTGAAATCATCTTGTTCCAATCCCCCTGCCATGGACAAGGACACTTTCCACTAGACCAGATTACTCCAAGTCCTGTCCAACCTGACCTTGGACACTTCCAGGGATGGGGCAGCCACAGCTTCTCTGGGCAACCTGTGCCAGGGTCTCTCCAGCCTCAAAGGGAAGAACTTCTTCCTAAATATCTAATCTAAATCTACCCTTGATCAGCTTAAAGCCCTTCTCCCTTGTCCCATCAGGACTGTGTCCTGTCTTGTATGTTCTTTCACAAAGCATGAATTTCACTTGCAACTCTATTTCACTTCTTCATTAATTCCAATTAAACTCATGAGCTGTGACTGAAAGAGTTGTACTATTTTTGAAATCTTCATGTTTTCCATTTTTGGTGACCATTGCTCACTGGAGGGAAGAGGAAAGCAGCACTTTGTCCCCATCTCTGATAAGGCAGAGACATAATCACATATGAGGGTGGTGATGCTTGACTTTGTTGCCCTGAGTACATGGCAGAAGTCAAATTTCAGTGCTCTTAATCCATCACTTTTCACAGCACCCTTGAAAAGGTCAGTAGCTCCAATAAAAATAAGTGATGCTTGAATTATTATATACAATTTGAATTTATTCACAGAAGGATCAAAAAATGAGCATGTCAAGTTGCTGTAAAACACTGGGGAGTTTGTGTATTTTAATTAAACACAAAACTCAATGGGCAGTTCAAAAACAAAGTGGGGAGGGAGGCACATAAGAGGAGTTTTCAGATCTGCCTTTCAGATTTTGTTTCCAGAGGGCTGTTTTCCTCCCCCAGCAGTGTTTTTGGATGGGAGTAACCATAAGCTGAAGGGAGGAAGGGCTTGCCTTGACGTTACTTCTGTAAATCTTATCAGCTGCTTTCCACCCCACAGTGCAATTACTGCTATTATCTCATTAGGGTTTTAATTAGAGCTCAAGTGCAGGCAGGCCAAGGTTCAACACACAGTGTCAGGTCAGGGCTGTTCAGTTACTGGCTCAGTTTAGAGGGGTCTCAAGGCTGTTCTAAATTACAGGCAGATAAAATGACCTAATTATAAAGAGGCAGCCCCCAGCTGTACCTCCATTTTCTGGGGGTCTTTAAAAAGAAAGTCCTGTTCTGTGGTGAAGAAAGGTATTTTCATGGCTCTAAGCTACCTGTGGTATCTCCTAGAGATGCTGCCCAAGGATTTTATAGATCTTGTGGACTAATCACAGATTCACAGACAATGGTGTGATATCTGAATTCTCTGAGTATCACAACCCTCCAACCTTGTGCTGTGCAAATAGGATTTATTTATGAGTTAGTCTCTGTATCAGTGAGTCAATTTACAATGAGGCTGTTTGTGGTTTTGGGATGACTCCCTCAGTGACACAAATTATATTGTGTGTATCACACCAGCTGTTATTTTTCTCCTTAGAACACAAAGAAAAGAATTTTCACATCAAAACAGACTCCTACTATGTTTCTTTTCTCTTTTCAGGTGAGCACTTTATGATCTGTTTGCTGCATCTGAACAATTAATACAGAAATTACTTCTCCTGATCTCAAGGCATATTTAGATTAATAGCTGGCTTTCTAGGCAACAGGGGAGCCTTTTTCCTGCTGAATCCCCTGGACACAGTGCTGAGAAGGGGAGAGCAGGAGGATTCTTAGCCTTAAAAAGCTGGAAGAGGTGCCTGTTCTGCAGCATTTGCACCTTCTCCCTGAGGACTGGAGGGACAGAAGGGGCACCTGCAGGGAGTCTTGGTTTCCTCAGAGAGGGGACCCCACCAAGCCCTGTGAATTCTGGGCTGGGACATCTGCCTGAACAGTAGAACTGGGTTTTTCAGCATTGTCTTTTCCAATAGCACTGATATTTTCATCCACACTGAGTATTTTCTGGGAAAGCACCACTGAACCTCAGCTGAAGGCTCAGAATGGTTTATGAATGAATTTCCTTCTTCCTCTGCCTACTCTTGGGTGGCATCGGAGACAGAGAGTTGGATAAACAGATAAACAGCCTTGTAAGTGTAGGTGGCACTGAAAAGGAAACTCAGCAACAGGAAAGCTAAAATCAAATCCACAGCAGTGATGGGATGTAGAAGATGGAGATGCCTGTATGAGGAGGTGCAATTCCATGCCATGATTATTACATTTTTCTAAACAGTGCTCATGACAGATGTGCTCTAGTTGTCAAGAACCTCAAGTGGATGAGCAGATATTTTAATGTGCCTCCTGTCTTTGAACATTTGTCCTTCCCACATCTCAAAACACTGCACAAAGGCAAACAGCATTACAGGGGGAGGAGGAAAGAATGGCCTAAGATCAAGGAAAGCCAGATCACTTCAATTCTGATTGCAGTGTTAGCTCCTGTGACAACTTCAGAGAGCCCCTGAAGATGTTTGACCTTGTTTGTGTCTTATTTTACATAAAAGTATGTGGAATCTCAAGCGATCTCTCAAGGGGAGATGGCAGTGTCCTCCCACCCACATAAACACTTACCAGAAGGACAAGAATCACTGGCCCTTGATATATGTAGTCAATGTATTTCCCTGGCTCTTTTCCAAACCAGCATCTGTAAGAAGCAAAACAAGTAAGAAAATCACATATAAAGTTAAATTCACTGCTTTTTGACTTTAAGATGAAGGACACTAAAGAGACGTGTTCCTTTATTCACTGCATTGTTTAATCATATATAAATAATCAGCAAGGAATTGAATTTTCTGCTACAGAGCACCTGTTGCTGGACACAAATCTGAGCCCCATTTCCCCCTCCAAGCAGAAAATTCATGTGCCCACTGTGGTCTTGGCAATTTCCTCTGTAAAGATTTCCAAGAAATGTGAGAACCTGCTATAAGGAGGATGCAGGAGATGTCTGAGAAGGGGATTACAGAAATGAGACAAACCCCCCACTGTTATCTCCTGCAGTGCCCAGAGACACGTTCCACAAAGTGGCTGTTACTTACAGCAAATATGGGTCAAATTGCATGGAAATGCTGTCTATGTAAGGCCCTGGATGAGTAAGGAGGAATTCCATTGGCTTTGAATGAATTCCAGGACCACTCAGTGGTGGTGTCAGAAGTCCTGGAAGGGTTCAATAAACATGCACGTGTGGCACTTGGGGACATGGCCTAGTGCTGGAACTGGCAGTGTTGGGTGAATGGTTGGACTCCCTGATCTTAGAGGTCTTTTCCAAGATTCTATGATTCCAGGACCACTCAATCCAGCAGCCAGTACAGAGCCATCATCTGAAGCTACCAAGTACCTGATCTAAGTATTCGGATCACCAATGGGAAGTCCACTCTGGTTAAGTGAAATCTCAGGTAAACTGAGTGGTCTGAAATGAGCAGAGCGCCTGGATGTGCCACATGTGACTAAGCATTGGCTTGGCTTTCACTTCCATTAATTCCAAGTGTTTTTCTCCCTGCTGTGTTATATGACAGACTAACCCTGTGATTTCACAGCAACCCACAGTGTCACTCACTTCATTCTCTTAATAGAGAGCAATAAATCTGTTGTATTTATGTTGGTAACTGGGCTCAGCTCTGAACTCAAGTATTTACACCATTTCATTCTCCTTGGTGCAGCTTTGGCCGAGGCCAAATAATATCCAACTTCTAAAATATTCTTGGGTAACAAAGACAGAGCTAGAATGAGCCAGAGGACATTCCCAATAGTCCAAAAACTGCAACTACCCTGATTTTTGAGGCCAAGAAGGTTTAATAATATGGATGTGAGCTATTCCATGCTATTTTGACTCCATTCCCAGGAATTAAGCCAGGCCCAGCTAATTTAGTATTACAGATACGTCCACATGGTCTGTATCCAGGATTCCACCAAGCAGAGACAACTTTGCTATATAATTCCTTGAGGTCCAGATCATTGTTGCCCCAGATCCCTTAGGAAGTCGATTTTGGAGCTCAAGAGTCTGAGAGTTTTCTTCCCTGTCATGGATATCACATAACAAGTCTACACAGCAAAAATTATGTCTTCCTTGTGTTTACCTTGAGACAAAAAATAAGTTACTGCCAATGGAGCCATGAAAACCAGGGTAATTCCTGAGCCAGTGAGACCACGAAGGCAGATCTGCACTTTCACAAGCAGCAAGATAGAAAATGTGTTGCCTCAAAGATGTTGCAGCCTGTAAGACACGAGCTCAGGAGTTCGGGGCAAATAAACAGTTGTGAGGAAAGCTACAGTTCAGATAGTATTCTTACAGATCACATCATGCCCTCAAAGCCTTTCTCCAAAATGTGTTGTTTGCTAAACTAGAAGGAGGTGGTTGCCCATTGCAGGATGTTCTGACTGGACAGCAGCGTTGAGATAAGCAGCTGGTATCTAAAAACATGACTCAGAACTATCAATTATTTGCCTTGTCTTGACTCAGTTCCTGCATCTTTTGAATTCCAAATGAATGAGTGATCTTTGAATATTTTAGAAATATAAAACATGTCTGTTATTCCCTGGTGCACTGGCTCCAAATTAGTGTAAATTGATAATTTTGCAACTAATCTTCCAAGATTTGGTGATGAGAGCAAGACTTGGAATAAGGCACTTCCTCCAGCCAAGTTATCATCCAAGAAAAATCCCCAGGGCAGCCTTAAATGAATGAAATGGGCTTTTTTTTTTCTTACATAGATGGAAAGATTTGAAGAAAAATGAATTACAAGATATGCCAAGGCAGGAAACAAAATTCTCCAGAACTTGCAAGACCTACATTTGAAAGAAGATTTTTGAAGGGTATTTTGGGAGAACTATTTTATATTGCCTGAAGCTCAGAGAACCAAGAGCTATTATAAGAGGGATTTCTGGGAAACTGGCTGTTCTTGCAGAGGATTCTAGCAGAGGGACTAATAAGAAGGAGACTGAGGCATGTGGTGGAACTTGGAGGGCTAGAAAAAGTCAGGAAAGAATTTGGAACAGAGCTGGGAGAGCACAGATGAGGCTCCAGGGCAAAGGCTGCTCATTGTTCTTTGGAATTTAAGTATTGCTTAGCTGGAAGAACACACTGAAGACCAAATTGTTGACATTTATTATCTGAAGCCCAGTATTGACCCAAGGTTGCATTGTGTGAAGCATCATGTGCATTAACACACTTTCACACAAATGGAGGAAACAAGGCTGTGGCCAAGGGGAAGAGTTCTACAGCACGGGCCTCTCCTCAGGGAGATGATGATACAGGTTCCTTTTGTAAGTAGTGGAAAAAAAACTAAAAAGGCAGATTTTTAGGTCAGCGTTCATCTCTTTAGGCTGTTACAGTGTAATCTAAATATTCCCATTACACCCATTAAATCAGGTGAATAATGGTGAGAGGGCAGTTATTTGCCAGTGACATTATATCTGTCTGCATTGATCAGCAATATTTCATATTTACAGTCCCAACTGTTCAAACTGGGGCCTTGCTGAGACACTGCAAACTGTCTGCCATCTGAAGTCTTTCTTTAAATCCAACACGAGCCATTACTTCTGCAATAAAATCACCACTGCACATGTCTCTAAAACCAAAAAGAAAAACCTAAATCACTTGACAATTACTTGGTGCATCAGATGTTTCATTCCATCTCTGTGAAATGAAAGCCATTTAGCCATTTTTAATTTTTGGGTTTTTTTACCTCTGGAAGAATAAACAGACACTCCCTGAATATTGAAGAGGACAATTTAGGAAGACAGTTCTGATAAGACTCAGATATGTAAACACACTTCTATTGAATAGCACTAATTAATATTCTTCACGGTTCCCTGATAGTTCTTTATATAACCAAACCCACCACTGGTTTTATCATTATTGTTAATTAGATCTTACTAATGTTCTTTCCCTTAACAACTGCCCATCAATTAAATTACTACAATAACTCTTAATCACTTGTGTGGGATTTTTTTATTGAGATTTAACAGTGCTTTTTTCAGAGTTGCCATATTTTTCTAAACCCCAGACAGGATATTTGCCACAGTACCAATTATAGTTGCCTCACTATGCAAAAAACGATCTCTATTAAGTACAAAAATGAAAAAAATTAGGAAGTTGGTTGAAGCATTTTCCTAATGTTCCTCCTGAGTGCTATTTTGAGCTTTTAAACTATGATCAGCTACACAACCTGAACCCCAGTTCAACCTCCAAACAAGTTGAGGTACAGCTGGATTGGACACTCAGACGAAGAAGAGGAGTTTCCCATTTTGTCCACTCAGATGAAGAAGAGGAATTTCCCATTTTGTCCTGAATTTGGGACTGTCTACTGGGTTAGCCCAAGAGGCTTGGGAGCTGCAGAACAGAACATGTTTTCTGCATGTGTCCAGTTTGCTGGGTCTGACCTCCTGGGGAATTACACCATTTCACCAGTGGTCAAGACAAATGGACAAATGCTCTGGCAAAGAGCAGAGTCAGAACCCTGAACTTTAGAGGAGGAACTTCCATCTCTTTAAAGAACTAGTGGATGAAATTCCCTGGGAAACTCTGCTTGGGACAGAGGACCAGCTCTTTAAGGAGACTTTTCTTAGAGCTCTCCATCCCCATGTGTGAGAAAATCAGGCAGGACAGGCAGGAAACTCCCATGGATGACCAGGGACCTGCTCCCCAAACTGAGGAGGAAGGAAATGCACAGCCCATGGAAGCAGGGACAGGTGATGTGGGAGGAGCACAAGGATACAGTTTGGGTGTGTAGGCATTTCTTGAATTATTTAGAGATCCACATAAATATTAATTTTCACACACATTAATATCACCACACAAATATTAACATCACTTACTGTTCATTTTCATAATACAGCTTGCCAATGGCCCAGGCAATGATGATTGGACAAGGAATACCTGCAGGAGCAAAAAAAACCAGGAGTTAATCATGGATGTATATATGGATGGATGTATCCATGGTCCCAAAGTAAATTCAGATTTGTGTGAGGAGAGTCTAAGTCAATTGACCGGAATACTCTAAGTACAAGTAGTGCTATCTTGGTATTCCTGAGACATCACAATTGCTAAGACTTCTTCATATATAAATAGAAAAAAAAAGATCATTTCAACAAAACTTTAGTACCAGTAAGAAAAGTTAATAAATACATTAAACCCCACAAATATATACCTTTATTTCTATAGAAGTGACCAGCACAATTTTGTCTGACTTAAAGGCAATTGTGGTCCCTTTTTATTTTCCTGCAGCTGATACAGCAAAATATTAGACAGTACTTGGGGTTGGGTGTTTAGGTTTTTATTTCTCAGGCTCCAAGAAGCTTGTAAACATACTGGGATCTTTGGGTGAAGCACATTTTCAAAAATTTCAGCAGTTTTTTGAGTTCACTCTTCACCGTGAAACAGAATCCCTTAATATCCTGCAATATCAGAATTCATACTTGGTTTTCCCTTTTGAAAGGATCCAGCTACTCTAAGTTTATAGATACCATCCCTACGATGTGCAAAGTGCTCTGTGTGTGCTCATGGCTCTTGTCAAGGCCATGCATTTGTTTTCTGGGTTTGCTTTTACAGTTGTCCCCAGCAGGTGCTTCTTTAATGCTCCTCAGCGCACATGAGGTGTATTTGTCCCCTTCACATCCCAGCACTGCCATTTCCTCTCTTTTCCAGTTCTGTTTTCATACCACTCTCACATCCAGAGCTTTGCCCTTGTGCCACGGCCAGTCTGTGTTTAAAAATCTCCAGGGATGGGGAATCCACCCCCTCTCTGGGCAGCCCATTCCAATGCCTGACCACTCTCTCTGCAAAGAAGTTTTTTCTGCTCTCCAACTTCAATTTGCCCTGGCAGAGCTTCAGCCCGTGCCCCCTTGTCCTATTGCTGAGTGCCTGGGAGAAGAGACCAACCCCCACCTGGCCACAACTTCCCTTCACTCAGACAAAGACTGGATTGATGCCAAAAGTAGAGGAGAAGAGTTTCCCCTCTCCATTTCCACTTTAACCAGTCACCTCATGAAAAACCAAACTAGACAAGCCTCACCAGCTCCATCCCCCGTTCCAACCTCTGGGTTCATGAGCCTCTGAAATCACTGCTACTTAAGGTGAATGCATGGACAGTGGCCAAGATTCAGTGACCCTCCCCAGTATCTGCTTCTTTCCCACTGGCAGCAACATGACTTAAATCCTCCTGCAGGGGTAGAGGTGGCCTTGTCTCCAACACTGACTCTGAACCTCCCATTTGCTGCCTCTCCTATGGGAACTGGAGGCTTTAAGGAGATGAAGCAGCGTGGAAAGAGAACCATGACACAGAAGCAGTGGGACTGAATTGCTAAGTGCCATCTTTAAACTCAGCAAGAAATCCAGTGCAGCTCTGACCTCCTGTCCCACCACCCCTGGTGGCTCCTGTGCCCTTCCAGTGTTTGCATTGTCTTCCACCTTTTTCACCACTGACTCACAGGGTCTGGTGCACTTTCCCCCCATATTCTTGCTAGGCATGAACAGATAAAATGCAGCCAAGTCCTTCCTTCTGGAGGAAATTATTTTTCTTTTCCTTGTGAAATGAAGAACGGGGATTTCAGAATGATTGGTAAAAAAAAATGTTTATGGGAAAGCAAAGCAGAGCCAGAAAGCACCCAAAACAGTGAGAGAAAAGGTATATTCAGCCCACACCACTCCCATATTCCTAATGAGAGACCCAAAGGACTCTGAGAGAAGAAGGGAGGGAAATACCAGGGATCAAACCAGTCTGTGGATCTGTGAGAGTTGTATAAGCAGCTGATTTTCCACTTTGGTGACATAATTGAAAAATACTGGGGAAAAAACCATCAATTTCTCACACAAACTTTTTTTTTCTACAACTCCTCTTCCCTCCCACTTTATTTTGGATTGATTGACATATTTTGTTTAAAAGCCTGTTTCTGCCCTCAGCACTGCAATTCAATTACTTCTGCACAATTGTGAGAGGAAGAGGCATCTCCAAACAAAATGCCTTTATACTTTTAGAATAGAAAATGTCGGTGACTTTTCTCCACCTTTATTCTTTCAACAGAAAGAGCTGCCAAAATCACTAGTTCTGTTTGACCTCAGACTTTGCCTTCAAGTGAACAAGCTGCCTGCACAGGGCTGGTTTTGCCCAACACCTCCTGGCCAAGTTATAAACGTGGATATGTTGGTTGGAAAGGACCTCTGAATGTATCCACTCCAGTTTCTTGCCCTAAGCAGAACAATCAAAACTAACCCACCTCAGCCTGGTCTTGGCCTTGCTGAATTGTCAATACCTCCAGGGTCAGAGATTTCACAGCTTTTAAGCTCTCTGTTCTGTTCCAGTGTTGCACCACTTTTTGGTACTTTTTCTGTTTTCTTAATGTCCAGCTGGAACCTCCCAGTCTGCAATTTGTGGAGTTGTCCCTTCTTATAACATCTGCTATTACCAAGAAGAATTTGGCTCCATCATCTTTGTACTTATCTTTTAAATCATTCTTGGTACCTCACAGATTCTTCCTTAGGTTAAACAGGCCAAGTTGAACAAGCTCAGCTCCTTCAGCCTTACTTCACATGCCATGCCTTCAGATCCCTGAACATACTGACAGTCTTTTACTGGATGATTTTCAGTTTTTCCACATCCTTTTTGGCCTCAGGGACCACAACTGACCACAATATCCCCAAGGCAGCCTTACCAAAGCTGAGCCTTCGAGGAGCCACAGGGATAGTACAAAGATGACACAGAACTCTTTGTGAAAGGCTGTTTTCAAGGAACAAACCCCTCAGCAGTCCAAAAGACAGCTGTAAAGCTGGACTGGCAGATAATTAGGTTTCTCTTTTAGTCAGCTTCTCACTCAGAAGTGTCTCTTGAGACTAAGTGGTCCACAGGGCAGGGCCAGAGCCTTTTCTGTTCCATGCTGTGTTGAACAGCAGTGTGTGAGGGGTTGTGGTCACTGCTTTGCTGGTTGAAGTGAGAGGGATGTGGTATGAAAGGGGTGTGGGAGGGACTACTGCATGTCCAAAATACTGAGCCTGAGAGTTCTCTTTCTTTCCTGAGCACCAAGTACCTGAGGATGAAGAACATAAGTCCAGTGATAACCTATCAGCTTTATGCCATCACCACAGAGAAGAACCAAACCCGGCCTCATGTTGTTTTGACACAGTTAGGTCTGAATGTCAGATTTTGCCCCAGTGAGATTTTTAAAGTTTATTCTTGCTGGTTTTGTCTTTAACACTTCAATGTCAGATACCACATAACACCTTTTCAAATTCAGAGGTCACTTACACCATCCTATGAAGAGAAAGACCCATTTCCTCAGCTTATCCGTGGAGTAAGTCATCACTATGGCAGTGTGTAAGTAACAGCCTTCCACAAACATCCAGAAGAAGTTGGTCACCACAAAGTAATTGTAGACAGTGGTAATACATCGACACCAAGGCTGGAGAGCAAACAGAAGGGAATATTTTACAATCGCAGTGAGAACATTTAAAAGATTCTATTTGTCATTATTCCCATAAAAATCAATGGTAGAATTCATTCATGGAAGGCAGATTTTTTCTATGACTTGGAATCACAGTAGCTTAGGTGCTGTTGGAAACTCACAGCTACATCTGTGACCTTCTGCTGAGGCTGCCTCTGACCCACAACACGCAGGAGCTCCTGTATCTAAACATGCCTGCAAAGTCACCACACAGCAGCAGCGTGCACACAGTGTAGGAACACAAGAGGAGCAGGACCACACATGATCTTTCAGAGGCACAGCCACATCCTGGGGTCATACCCAGAGATGACATGAGTTCTGGGCCCCTCAGTTCAGGAAAGATATTGAGGTGCTGGAGCAGGTCCAGAGAAGAGCAACAAGGCTGGTGAAGGGAGTGGAGCACAAGTCCTGTGGGGAGAGGCTGAGGGAGCTGGGGGTGTTTGTGCTGGAGAAGAGGAGGCTGAGAGATGACCTCAGCACTGTCTATAAGTCCCTGAAGGGAAGTTGTGGCCAGGTGGGGGTTGGTCTCTTCTCCCAGGCACTCAGCAATAGGACAAGGGGGCACGGGCTCAAGCTCTGCCAGGGCAAATTGAAGTTGGAGAGCAGAAAAAACTTCTTTGCAGAGAGAGTGCTCAGGGATTGGAATGGGCTGCCCAGAGAGGGGGAGGATTCCCCATCCCTGGAGGTTTTTCAAGTGAGCTTGGCCGTGGCACTGAGTGCCATGATGTGGTAAAGGGACTGGAGTTGGCCCAAGGGTTGGACTTGATGATCTCGGAGGTCTTTTCAAACCCAATCGATTCTATGGTTCTATGATTCTATGATTCTATGATATGTGAGGCAGGACAACCCACCTGCTGAGCACTTCAGATCCAAGATAGGCATTAATGTCACAGTCTGGCTTCATTTCCACTGAAGGGAGGAGCAATTCCCACAGTGCTCACACAGAAGTCTGGGAAAATACCCTTCTGACCATACAAAGATGGAGCATATTCCCTGAAGGAGGACACTCATTACCTGTGTCCTCTGCCACCACTGGTGTCATTTTGGTCTCAGCATTCTCCAGACTTTTAATTAACTCTGCTCAAGAATTTGCAACTTTTGATCCTTGGTTAATTTTATTTCAGCCTTCATACACACAAGGTATGGATGGTCTCTAGGCAGTCAACAGAGCAGCAGATGCACTACCAAGCTCAGCAAATTCTGGGGACTAAGAATTTATTTGGCAATAAAGACAGATTTAAAATTTCAGCCCATTCTCAGGTTGCGATCACTTCTGTTTATTAAATGGAAATAAAAAATCTTTGGGATGTGTTAAAGCTTTCATTTCTGTATTATTTCATTATTAATGGTAAAAACTTGGTTTGGCTTCATCCTTAAAATAGGCTTAAAGCCCAAAACAATTCAAAAGACAATGTAACTTTTATTTTTGTTAACTTTTGTTTAAACCAAATTAAATTTTCTTTTGTGTTTGGTTTGTTTTTTGTTTTTTGTTTTTTGTTTGTTTTACCATTTTGGCTTGAGCAAAGGAAAATTAAGCCATAAACAAACAAACAAAAACACCAACAACCCTATTTTTGTTTGTTTGTTTTACCATTTTGGCTTGAGCAAAGGAAAATTAAGCCATAAACAAACAAACAAAAACACCAACAACCCTGTTTTTGTTTAACACCAAAGAAATATTTTTGCTCCGCTATCGATTAACCCCCAAACCAGTAAGACTTTAACTCTCATATCTGATTTTTTTAAAGCTATAAGCATGAATTAAATATTTCCCTGTAGCCTCAATCTCATGTAAATACTCTGACACAGTGTATTGACTCTTGCTCATTTCTCTCCCTCACTTACAACACTTACACAGTTTTTGTCCTTTCTACAGCTGCCCATTTTCTGAAGAAATACAAAAAATAGTTATATTTGAGCCTGCTGTTCCTGTGACAGAACTGAGTGGAATTAGATTGGAAAGGTACTGGGACTAATACATAAGATCTCTTTCTGCTTCATTTCCACAGGAGACCAAAGTAAAATAAATACTGAGCAATTCCTTTGGGAAATGTGGATTTATTACTATTGAACAACAAAGCAAATCTGGCAAACTCATTAATTTATAGCTTTTTGCTTATTTGATTGAGGATTCTTGATCCCCACATGTATCCACCATTAGGCTCCAGATGTATTCACCAATTCACCTTCTTGATTTTTTTCCAAGCATTATCATTTCATGCAAAATATTTCTATATTGAACTGTTGATGCTTCTGTAACTGTGGTATTTAATCCCCACTGATCAGCACAGAAGGGATCACACCATTAGGCAGCATAAATGATATTGTTCTCCTTAGTTTTGGTGGTGTTGTTTCGTTATATCACAATAACATAACAAAATTACCACTAAGCTTATACAAAGCACCTTCCCAAAAAGACTGCATTGTTCTGCAGAGAAAAGATGAGTTAATGAATACTGGGGCATGTGAGGATCTGTCCTTATATTTGCAGGTTTTTATTTTCCTGCAATTTGTGGTCACACATTAAAAGGCATTTGAGTGCCTGACTCCAACAGATTTTTCCTCAATAACTGTGAAAATCTGTATTAAGATTTGCAGCATTGTCATGAGAGTAAGTCACATAAAACTGCTGACCATAAAGCTCATACACCACCATCTCCTGGAGGCTGAAAATGTCAGAAACACAGACAAAGCAAACCCTGAATTAACAAAAGCTACATTTTTCTCCAAGGAGCATCTGAATGAATAACAATGGAGATTTATGCACAGACTTCTTTATCTAGGTACCAACGATTTTTCTATTTGTTTTCCCAAAGTATGGGACTGAAGTTCAGATGTCACCTTGGCACGTGCTTTCCAAAGAAAGAGGGTATGAAGGGGTGTGTATGTGTGTGTATGTGTGTACATGTGTTTGTAGCCCACTTTCTTCTTGATTATGGAGCTAAATATCAAGGGACAGCCCTAAATGGAGAATACTCAGTTATAATAATACTACCAGGGAAAGAAAAGAGTAATATACCCTACCAAGGGACTATCTAAAAGGATTAATTGCCAAGGAAATGCAGAGCTATTCTCAAAAAAAAAAAAAGCTTTTTCCTTTGAAGTGAATGTTTTCATTCCGCTCTGAAATCCTTGTAGTGCTGGGTGACTGTAAAGGGAGAGGAATTACTTGGATGTCTTTGATAGGACAAGAAGTAATGGCTTTGAAATGAAAGAGGGTATGATTAGATATTAGGAAGAAATTCTTCCCTATGAGGGTGGGCAGGCCCTGGCACAGGTTGGGCAGAGAAGCTGTGGCTGCTCCATCCCTGGGAGTGTCCAAGGCCAGTCAGGACAGGGCTTGGACCAACCTGGGCTAGTGGAAGGTGTCCCTGCCCATGGCAGGGGGTGGAAGGAGGTGATGTTTAAGGCCCCTTCCAACCCATTCCATGATTCTATGATTGCTGTACTTACACAGGGACAGATTCATTGTCCTCACTCAGACAAGCATCTGCTGCTGGGAGTTACTTGACTGCATAAGAAATGACATGGAGAGTAAGAGAAATGAGAGCATGACAACCTGCTGTATCTCTGGAGTGCCCAATGCCATGCAAAGGAGATGCCCCACTTCTTTCCCCCTTCAGCCTTCCCATTTTTTGTAGTGTGGATCTGTCTGGCTCCTTGAGCTGTCTCTGACTCAATCACCCATCAGAAAGCTGACTTAGCTATGCCAGCAGGAAACTCCTCCTGGCTTTTTTTGATGTCTGTGTTAGTTCTCCACCCGTTTAATGAATTCAGCCCCCAGGAGTTCAGTCATCCCCAGGGGATCAAGCAAAGGAACAGAACAAGTGCCAAAGAAGCAGAAGGAGCTGGAGTGAAGTTTTTGGGTCCTTGGAGGAATGAGCCATCCCCTTCAGTGACTGGATGCAGCCCATAGCCCAAACCTCATCCTCAAGGTCAGTGTGTTGAAGAAGGGATTAGCAGAAAAATGGAATTTTGTAAAAAAACCCTCACAAATATATCAACAACCAAACCTGTACTGTTTCAGGCCCTGTTTCTTATTTTTTCTGAGTCCCATTGACTCTGGGCAGGAAGGTGCCCACTGTCATCAGACAAAGTAGCTGACTCAGACCCTCAACAGCCACATCAATTATTTCTGTGCCTGTTAATGGAGTTGTTCCCTCTGCAATGAATGTTTTCCCTACACAGGTGCAGATCACTGCAAGATGATCCTACAAAAACATTCAGGGACCACTAAATTTAGTGTCTTGCACAATATTACGTCTCATAATACACGTATTTGGAAAGCATCTCTAGTCAATGAAGAGAAGAGAGAAGCTTCTGGGCAGGATTTTTATTTAAAAGAAAACCACTTTGATATTCAGTAATGAGGAAACACATGGAAATTTAGCAAATCTGACCTAATTTTCATTTCTTCATCTTTTTGAAACTGCATGACAGTCATTCTGAGCCTTTGGATAATGGTCCTTTTGTAATATTTCCGTCAGTTGAATGAATTCATCATCCCTGCCTGCCCCCAGGCTCCATGGCACAC
The DNA here is from genome assembly GCA_013396695.1 of Sakesphorus luctuosus. Taxonomy (NCBI): domain Eukaryota; kingdom Metazoa; phylum Chordata; class Aves; order Passeriformes; family Thamnophilidae; genus Sakesphorus; species Sakesphorus luctuosus. Next base: position 968,259 of record VWZD01005377.1, read on the forward strand.
ACGCTGCCTCCAAGCACTTACCTCATTGCTTTCATGTATGTTGTGATCTATCATTTGAAGCAGAAACCACATCACGTTCCTCAGGATGAATGTGGTGATCAGGTTCCAGTGGATGATATTCCGCAGGCATCTGATACTCCTAAACAGGGAAATGAATTTAAATCAACGCCTGTAGTGAATATATACAGGAACACAGTAATGACTATATAAAATAAGTTAATTCTGGTTACTTGCAAAGTTCCTCCTGGTTTATCCCCCTCCAATCCTTCTCTTACACTGTGGGATAGAAAATTCAGCTGTTTTGCAAAGCCATGTACAACTATTTGTCTTGATAACCCGAGGAGCTCCCTTTGACAACAACCAATTTAAGTAAGTGAAACAAGATATACTGGGAAAAAAATCAGATTTTCAAATGGTCATTTCATCCTTGGTTACTGGGTTTGCTCCCCTGCGCCCCTAGAACAACTAGAACTGATAGAAGAGCCCCTGAAGCACCAGGCTGCACTGGAGGCTGCTGAAACCCCACAAAAGAAGATTTGGTGACAAATATTTGCAATGGAGTGGCAAAACTGGAATTGTCTGTATTTGGTTAGTTCTTGAACAGGCTCTCCTATGTGAAGTTCAAAGGCAATGCAATAGGAGAGCGTAGACTGCCTGGTCTCCTCCTGGGCTTAGCTGGCTCTACAAGCTTTCTAAAACAAGGTAGAGCTGCACATTCTCCTTCACCAGAAATATCTGTCTGGTTTTAGTCCCTCTCCAGCCCCCATTCAAATGCACAATGTTCAATATGAGCTTCAGTAAGCTGGGACACAGTGCCATAAAACAAAAGAGGGGACATCCTAAATAGTGTTTGTTGCTGGAAACGGCTCCAGGAGGCAGCCAGTGCATGATGATGATGATTATAGAATCATAGAATGGATTGGGTTGGAAAAGACCTCCGAGATCATCAAGTCCAACCCTTGGGCCAACTCCAGTCCCTTTACCAGATCATGGCACTCAGTGCCACGGCCAGTCTGTGTTTAAAAATCTCCAGGGATGGGGAATCCACCCCCTCTCTGGGCAGCCCATTCCAATGCCTCAGCACTCTCTCTGCAAAGAAGTTTTTTCTGCTCTCCAGCTTCAATTTGCCCTGGCAGAGCTTGAGCCCCCCGTGCCCCCTTGTCCTATTGCTGAGTGCCTGGGAGAAGAGACCAACCCCCACCTGGCCAGAAACTTCCCTTCAGGCAGTTCCAGACAGTGCTGAGGTCACCTCCGAGCCTCCTCTTCTCCAGCACAAACACCCCCAGCTCCCTCAGCCTCTCCCCAATGATGATGATGATACCAGGAACCAAAATATCACTGAAGTGAGACAGAGTTACTAATTACAGATTCAATCATTCAAGACTAGAGCATTTCCCTTCTCATTCCTTGTGAAAAGGTAAAAGAAGGCAAGTGCCAGCTTGCAGCGTTGCAGTCACAGAGTCTTCAATTAAATGATCCTTTCTCAGCTAACCACAAAACACTCTAATTACAAAATCACTTCCACGAGGGTTCAAACAGCCAGTGCATTTCCTGGGATTCAACACTCGCTGTACCAGTCTCACCGCTTGCCAAGGACGCTGTCAGATACCATGGGACATGTACAGTGGTGTCCTCAAAACTGCTCAGCTGGAACTGCCTGCAGCTCACCCCAGTGACAGCAAAGAGACACACAATCCACTACCCAGCTCTGCTGCTGCCTCAGGTCTCTTGCAGGACAAACAAGCCAGTTTTCTTAATAACAAACACTATTTTCCTATAATAAAACACTTTTTGCACTTTTCCTAGGACTAAATTAGCAAGTCTCAGGGCCAGAAGCAATTCTGTTATGTCCTTCAGCCTCACAAATCCCTCAGAGATTTCAAGCAATCCAGCAAAAAACAAACAAATAGGAGACCTCCCACATATGAGATACTTACACAGAGATGCTCAGAGGGGTAAACCCACCAAGACAATATTAAAAGAGCTTCTGAGTTTAACAACTCAGGCTGCAAGTACGAAATTGGTATTTGGTTTTGATAGTCCTGGTGACTCATGACTAGAGTCAATTTGGAAAACAAATCTCCAGCTGCTCAGATCCATTCATTCTCTTTTATTTAAGCTACAATCCCCCCAAAACTCTGCTCCTGGTGTAGCCTGTGCTACCAGGGCACATGTCAGACACTTGTCTCACTTGGAAAATTTCACTCCAAATAAAACCCTAAGGTTCACAGTTTGGCTTTCAAAGAAATGAGGCAACAACCTGCTGCTCATGCTGAGTCCTAGGAACCCATCTGGCTCTGGACAGGCTCTGAAATGTGCTATAAAGGTCCTCACTCTGTTGACCAGTCTGCACATAAATGTGTTTTATCTGCTCTTCACCTACATATTTTACTCAATCCTTCAGGTTAAGGATTAGCAGACAAAGGGATGAGTTTGAAACATTGCTTCTAGGGGGAGAGGGAGGCAGGAAACTAAAACTAAAAAAATTCAGGTCAGACTGTGGAGTTGCGGACATGAGATGAATTGCTTTTGAGAGCTCTAACAACAAAACAGATCCAGCATGCTTGCCACCTGAACATATTTCTTGGCAAAGATAAGATGAAAGAGTGGAGAAAAAAAAGTTTAATCATCCCAAATGCTGGAATAGTGCTAGGTGTGGCTAGAGGAAATCTTACTCCTACAAGATTTACAGCAGGACATTGAACTGGACAGAGAGGCAAACAGGATCAAATAAATAATTGTAGACATTTTGGTTCAGTTCATAAACAGAGTTTTTCCCTGCAGCAGAATCCTAGTCATCAAAATCACATTTTCTTCTGTGTCTTAAGATAAACTCTGGATTTGATGATCTGAAAGGTCTTTTCCAACCTTAACGATTCTATAAGTCTATTATTCTATCTACTGGCTGCATTACCTTTGCCCTCCTTACCAATTCTTAGTTCCTACTGCTTTAACTTCTCTGCATCCTTCAGACTTTTAGTGATGCCTGTGCAGGACCCAGAACGAGAGGGTCTGGCCTGTGGTGGAAACCCCCAATCATTACAGATAATTAAGATCAGGACACACTTTGTTTTCAAAAAGCCACATGTGTTGATGGAAGGTGTGTTTCTGGCGTAAAATTAAGTAAAGTATAAATGTGGCCAGCAGCAGGAACTGACCAAGATGAAGCCTGAAGCCCTGGCTTTGGACATGAAACAGGGACAGTTGGCTCCCATGTCCCCCTAAAGCCATACTTTGTGTACCAGTAACCTCACACATCACCTCATTCCCTTCTGGAGACACACTATTTGTGGCTCAGATGGTAAGTAAGTGCTTTTACCTGCTAAAAAGCTTCCTGTCTTTGGGACTAACAGACCCATGGGGAAGAGGCTGAGACATGTCTGAAAGTGCCACAGACCCTTAAACACCTCAGGCAGTGATGTGACCTCAGGCACTTAATGGTTGTAGCCTTTTCTCTTTTATTTTGTTTTTCCATTTCCTTTTTCTTTAAGTAAGAGTCCCATTTGTAGACTGAAAGTTTGTTTTTGTTTCTAAAGAGCCCAGAGCCCGTGGTTTCGGCTTGCTTCTGTCTCCTAAGTACTACCAGCACAGAAATCACAGTGGCAGTAATGCAATTCATGGCCAAGGGCAGGGAAAGCTTGATAAATGACTGTGTCAGGTTTGTGCTGGGGAGGGAGGAACAGCAGGAGAACAGAGTGTGTGCAGGCTGCAGGGCACAGCAGCTCAGGGCTGCACTCACTCAGTCAATGTAACAAGGCAACAATCTCTTGGCAGCCACCTGAGAAAGCTGCTCTCATTTTCAGGCACTGCTGGTGGGTGGTATTATTGTAATTTAGCATGTTTAGAGCATTTAGAGTCCCCTCAGTCAGGCACTACCCACATGAAACTGCTCTGCTGGGCTCAGGAGCTTCACCTGTGCCGAGTTTATCTGTGCAGCCAGGCTGGAGTCTGAGGTGGGCAGTGAATGAAGGACACACCCCAAACTGGGCAACAAAACTAGTGAGCAATAAGGTGACCTGCAGCCCAACTAATGTTTGGTGAAAGGACAAAACTGACCTTACCATACTCACTCATCTAAATGCCTGAGTCAAACCCCCTTATGATCCTCATAGGGCTAATCTGTCCTCCACCTGGCTCTTGGTTGCATAAATTTATAAGCCTTAATTTACATTTAAATACTCCTGTTACTCATGAAAATGACCTGTGCCATTTTGAAGACTTGAAGAGTTGTAACAGTCTTGTGTGACAATGAGCCCCACAGTTCCTTTCTCCTTGATTAATTACTGGCTTCACTCTATGGAGTGGAAAAGTAAGCAAACCTGTGCTCCAGGAGCAGCTGTAACTCCCCTCACAGGCAGCACTGGAAAGGAATTCCCATGGCATTCTAACCAGCAGAGGTGGAATTTAAAACACATTAAGCTGTGTTCTAAGTTAGTGAATTGAGCTTTCCTAGAGGCATTCATGCCTGGCGTGAATGAATTCCCTCAAAATTCAGACACTAAGGAATGTGGGGTTATTCTCACCTCAGTAAGGAGATATCCCAATTTGAAGAGCGTGGCAGTGGCAACATCAGGAAAATGAGAGCACAGAGAGCAGAGAGCTGCCTCTCAACAGGGTAAAGAGTCATGTGACAAAGGGGAGAAATGGGAGATGAGGGGACTGGGTGTGGAACTGCTGCTTCAGACAAAATTACAGCACTGCTAGGAAGAAATTGAGAGTTACAGAGCCATTTAGGGTCCCCTAGCCTAAGAGATCTGATGAGAGAAGGTTTCATATTCACCTTCACATCAGGTAACATTTTTTATGTCCTTTCCACTTGTTTTACAACACTTGGTGTGTGTTGAATGGTGCAAGTGTATCTCAGCTTCCAAGAACAGCAAATCACCATTCCAGAGAGCTTGAAGGCTGGCATGTGACAAGACACCACAGACTGAGGCTATGAGCTTCCATTGAAGAGGCTTTGCCTGTATTTCTTTCCTACCCTAATCCTTTTCAGACAATAAGGATTGGTCAAGGCTTTGGCTGGACTCTTCTACTAACTCTTCCCTGGTGCATGGGTTGTAGCAATTCAGTCACAATAGACTTAGAGGTTGAGGCCACAACCTAAAGATGTAAGAAATTCCATATTTAGACAGACCAATGTACCATAATAGGGTGGGACTCAGACCCTCATGGGGACTGGTAAAAGTTTGGAAAAGAATATGAGGAACAGGGGAGTTGAACTGTAAGTGTTCCTTGCTCTTCCCTCCTTGCTTCTGGGAGTCAGAGGGTTTGTTATTCCTGATTCAGGGACCATTCACATTTCAACACATTAAATGACTTCACTGGTGGCCCCAGCTACTCACAGGAGTCACTGAACTTCTTTTGTGGTTATGTTCACAGCGGTCAGGCCATGGATTATTCCACTAACATGATGGATTGAAGAGCTCATAAGCTGTTATTCATGGTAAAATAGGTTTGTCTATGTTGGTTCCTTTTCCCTGGCTGTCTACCCACTCCCAAAGGCTGGACGAGGAGGCATTTCCTCACAACTGCATTCCCTCCTGTCCTTTGGGAGTTGCAGGGAGGAGACAGAAAGAACCTGGAGTGGAGCAGCAGGAAACTGCTGGTCCTGGGGGCTGCGGGAGCAAGCTGGGAGGAGCTGGGGGTGCATCCTGAAGCAGCAGAGTTCATGAAGCAATTTCACTTCTGGCTGTGCCTGACACCAAGATTTGGGGCCTGAAATATCCCTCTGAAATACAGCAAGTAGTGTCAGACAGGCACATGCAAGTGGTGTGTGTTACACTGAGGGAAGGAGCAGGCAGAAGGAAAAGGAATTCCTTGAAAAGGAGAGAGAAGGACTGACAGTTTCTGACTGGCAGGGAAAAGATATTGCCACTGGAAGAATCTTGGCTCTGCAAGTGAAAGGATTCATTGGTTCCTCATGATTTCTTAAGAACCAGTGCTTTCCCTGCTATTGAGAGGTATCGAGACAACTCCTTTTGACAAGGCAAGAGTTTGTGATGAGGACCTGATGGACAAGAGTCCTGCTGCAGGTTTGAGCAGAGGTGTCCTCATGTCTTCATGTCCAAGACAACGGGTTAAGGGATAGGAGCACAAGTACTGTTCTCCTCTACCCCTCTAGTAGCACAGAATGATGAAGGAAGAAACAGGAAGAGGCAGCAGATCAAGACCTTCCTTCAAGCGTGGTGTCACCAGCAGAGTTTTGGGCTTTTTCATCATGAATCGGTTTACATGACACCAAACCTGCTGCTGACAGAAAGGACACACCTGCTTCAAAGGTTAATGATGTGAAGCTTTGGATAGAAGAGTCTAGCAAGTGACAGGAGGTTTTCATGGAAGACAGAGCTGTAAAGTACCTTGTTTTATATTTACAGGAATTTGGGGACAACAGTACTGGAGCTTGGGCAGAGAAGGATGATGGAGCTGGGGAAGGATCTGGAGCACAAGCCTGATGAAGAGCAGCTGAAGAAGATGAAGGTGTTTAGCTGGGAGAAAAGGAGACTCAAGGGAGACCTTATCACTCTCTACGACTCCCTGAAAGAAGGTTGTAGCCAGGTGGGGACAGTCTCTTGTCCCAGGCAACTAGTGATGGAACAAGAGGAAATGGCCTCCTGTTGCACCAGCTGAGGTTTAGGTTTGATACTCAGAAAAGTTTCTTCACTGAAAGGATGGTCAGGAACTAGAACAGGCTGCCCAGGGCAGTAGTGGAGTCACCATCCCTGGAGGTGTTCAAAAAATGTGTAGTGTGGCACTTGGGGACATTACGTAGTGGTGGACCTGGCAGTGCTGGGTGAATGGTTGGACTCAGTGATCTTGGAGGTCTTTTCCAACCTCAGTGATTCTATGGTTCTATTGGAAAATGTGTGTCTTGCAGCAAATCCAGAGTCCCAGAGCATGTCCCTGGCTGCGCTGGCCAACACCAGAGAAGATGACCTGGGAGCCCCTGACTCTGCACACACAGAGCACTCACTGCTGCTGTGCAGCAGGTTGGACACGAAGAAGCAATTAAGATGAAAGCAGCCATACTGCTCCTTGGCCTTCCTTAGCCAGCTGTATCGTGGGAAATCACACATAAGAATCTCTTTATTTGATGTGAGAACTGACTGTGTTTCCAGCCCAAATGTCATTCCCTGACTCGATACCCTACCAGTGACATCCTGAGCTGCTTGGTGTGCAGGTGGCAGGAGTTCCATGTTGGGAACAACAGCAGCAAAGGAAAAACAACCCAAAATTCTCCCCCAAATTCTGACAGCAGCCTGGGTCAGAGGTGGGCTGAAAGGGCTTCTGACTTGGTAGAAAGAGGACTCTCTGCTAATTATTTCCACTAAATGACCCTAATTGTGTGATTTGACACAGAAAGCAGAGAATTAGAAAACTCATTCTTTTGACTTCAGAAATAGCAGGATCTGAAGAGGCAGAAAGAAAAACCTTATTAACTATTTCTGTAAAGGCAGCCTTACTGATTCAGAAATGGACATCTATAAATAGCCCTGGTAAAACTCCAAATAGCTTTCTGTTGATATTTTCTTTTCTCACTCTATCCATATAGTTGTATTTTTCCTCTGGGATGTGCAGAGCTCCTATTTTCTGATTCAAAGCATGACACAAAGAATTAATATTAGCAATCATAATACTGTGCCAGCGTGGTTGAAAGCTCGCTGAATTAGTGGAATCATCTGCATAGAAATAACTGCAAATGAAAACTTTATTAAAGAAGCTTGGAAACCTTCTATTAATTAATGTAGTATTCCATTAATAATGATGTTCAATTAAGACTGCTCTCCCAGAGCCTCTCTGAAACAATTGATAAGAGAAATATGAGTGCACTTTGCTGGAGTCCTTCCCATTCCATGACTGTTGAACGAGCCAGAAGGAGAATCATGGACAATACTTTAAAAAGTATTTTTCTCTTTAGTCTTTTCTAGGGCAGGCAAAGCACATGCACAAGCCATACATGGCATGGAGTGGGAAGAATACCCAACAGCAAGTTATTTCCCAGGCTCTGTGCCCGTCATGGCCTATTTGCTTTCATCCACATCGAAGCCTTCCCTGAGGTTCCATGGTTTTCCCCCATGTGCTCCTGTTCAATCAGAGCACATATTCTGGTACTCCTAATGCCTACAGATGGGAAAAGCATCTGGAGAGGTTGGCAGGGAAAATCAGCTTCTTGGTGGCAATTTCCTGGGGGAATGTAAATATTCCCACAGGAAATGCAAGGGGCAGTTGCAAGGGAAGAATGAAAGCCTAGAAGAAACTAACAGCTTTATTAGGAAGACAGGAGCAAAATGCTCAGGTGAAGAAGAAAAGCAGAAGCCTCCATCAGTGTTTAGGATGCGCAGAGACCCTAAAAATAAACCCATTGTGGAACCATCTGTGCTCCGCTAAGTCTTTTCCAAAGCCTTCTCCTGCCTTCAAGCCAGTTTTCAGTGACAGGACCTGGGGCATCCTGCCTGCTTTAAACACAAAGGCTCACAGCACTGACATTCCTGGGGGCACAAGGATGCACCAACACTACACACAACAGGACTACAGGCAGGACAGCCCCAGACTGCCTGTGTTCACTGCCAGCGTTCAGGCCCAGCACTGGCTGGCTGGGAATGATGGTGAACAGGGGTCAAAGACATCTGCAGACTCCCTATGAAAGACATGGATAACTGTGGGATACCACATCAGCCTGGCTTTGCTCCTCATCAGTGGACAAGAGAAATGTTGCCCTGAGAGCCACATGGGCAAATAAGGGCTAATTGAAACTCAGCCACTGGGCACTCCAGTCTAAGAACAAGGCTCCAACCTTACCATGCCATCAGCTTTTCCACTGGAGAAAATTTCCCTGTTATTTTCACAGAAATGACACAGACACAGATGACTGCATTCAGTGCAGCATGTGACTATGGTTCAGATGGCTGAAAAAAGATTTAGAACTCTTCTCTAATTTGCTTTGTTAAGCAGAGGTCAGACATCAGTAATTTTTGAACCAAAGAGAAAACAGGGCTGTAAAGTGTCTTTTTTTTACCACCAAACATCTTGCAGGGACACAAGTATATGGCTACAAACCTCCAGGGCTTATCTGAGCCGCTGAACTGTAGACACAGGTTGTAGTTTTCAGTGCACACTGTGGAAGAGAGAATATTCTCTATGGAGAGCGACCAGTGCTGCTGGACTGCACAAGTCAGAGATAGGACTTCAGAAGCCAGACATTGAGAGCTAGTAGGAGTTGGTCTGGCTTAGAGCTACAGTTTGGGAAATACGAGTGCACAGCATGTTCTCATTCCTAATCCCCTTGTGGTATTATTAAAAAAAAAAATAAAAAAAAGAAACAAAATTAATTTAAATTGCCAGCTTGGGAATTCAGGGGTTATGTCTTGAATGTTTTTTTGCTATTAATACAATTATACAATTACCAAAGTTTATTACATTATCTACATCTGCAGATACTGTGTGAATAAACCAGGGAGGAAAGTCTGAGCAACTGATGCTGCTGTTCATCCTCTCCTTGGCCTTATTGCCACTAAAATATGGTGTGAAATATTTAATTCTTTTTGTGTATTTAACCAGGAATTCAGGAAAGACCTGATAATTTCAAACAGTCATTCCTGTGCTCTGCCTAAATTCATCAGCCTCATGGTGCTCACTGTGCTTTAGGAAATGTTTCCAGTGGTTCAGCCTGGGCACCTCCCCAGGGAAGCAGCTGCTTCCATAACATGCAGAGGCAGCCCACACATTGGCAGGAGTGCACATGTCCCATTTAGGGGTGACACAGATTTCCACTTCCCTCATGTTTTCACAGTGTAATGTGAAGCAGCAGCTTTCAAAGAATCACAGAATCACAGAATGGTTTAGGTTAGAAAAGGCCTCTGAGATAACTGAGCTTAACAGTTAACCCAGCACTGTGGTCAGCACTAAACCCTGTCCCCAAGGGTCAAATCCACATGACTTTTGAACACTTCCGGGGATGGTGACTCCACCACTTGCCTGACCACTCTCCTTTCAGTGAGGAGATCTTCCCTAACATCCAATCTAAGCCTCTCCTGGTGGAACTTGAGCCCATTTCCTTTCATCCCATCACTTGTTACACGGGAAAAGAGATCCATCCCCACCTGGCTCCAACCTACTGTCAGGGAGTTGCAGAGAGTGAGAACGTTCCCTTGAGCCTCCTTTTCTCCAGGCTGAGCCCCTCCCAGCTCCCTCATCAGACTTGTGCTCCGGACTCTTCCACAGCTCCGTTCCCTTCTCTGGATACCCTCCAGCACCTAAACCATCTTTTAGATTAGACAGAACAGAAGGTGCCTGAGTGCTGAACAACTACAGTGGAGGTAGTGAGGGACCTGGATGCACAATTCTGTAGATGAAAACTGAAATTGAACCATTTAGTGCTTGCACAGCTGCAGGTGCATTTTTAGTACATAACTCTAAACATTGGCTTGAAAACACCTGCTCTGATTCTCCTTCCCAGAAATGATTCAACTTCTTTTTCCTTTTTCTTTTTCTTTTTTTTTTTCAAGTAAATTGCACTCCTGAGTATGATTCATATCTAAACTGTAAAGACCAAACTTCACTTTCTTTCTTCCTCTGAAATCTTGGAAAAGTTGCAAGGCTTTCTCCAGCATTCCCAAAACCATTTCATCATCATCCAAAGTAGAACACAGCACAGTTTTAGCCTGTCAGTCAATGCAAATCTAAATCTTGCACAGATCAGTTCTGTTATCAGAATTCCAAGAAGTTGTGTCCATCTCCAGAAATGGCCTCATGGCCAAAATCTTGGCAGCAACAGAAATACACCAATAGGAACGTTTTTTGATCACAGGAGAGGAATTTCCCTCCTGACCCTCCAAACTTCAGGTCTGGAAAGTAATTGAGTGAAAGCCCTTCATTCATTCCTGATACTCAGTTGAACTGCAGCTTAAATTTTTTCCTCTACTGGCCCCCTCTGCTCTGTGGGTTGGAAATTATCCTCTAATATCCCCTCACAAGTCTGTCTCTAAAGCACCTGTACCCATTTCTTCTTGCACTGACATCGTCCTTGATTGTGAGTAGCTCTCCAGTTTCCCATGTTTATCCAGTGGTGAGGGATTTATGGATAATACTCCTTGGCAGCCCTCTTTTTGCAAGGCTACAATGACACTATTTCAGATGCAGCTTATGAAACCTTTCACATTTTCAGAATACAGCTCTTTGGGCGCACTTTAAATTGCTGGTATTATTCCAGGACTTCATGAGGGCTCTGCTCTCTGTGGCTTTTGTGAGGGGTAAGCTCTCTACAAAGAGTCTAAAGAACAAGTCACACATTACATGAGATAAAAAGGGTNCTACAGTTTGGGAAATACGAGTGCACAGCATGTTCTCATTCCTAATCCCCTTGTGGTATTATTAAAAAAAAAAATAAAAAAAAGAAACAAAATTAATTTAAATTGCCAGCTTGGGAATTCAGGGGTTATGTCTTGAATGTTTTTTTGCTATTAATACAATTATACAATTACCAAAGTTTATTACATTATCTACATCTGCAGATACTGTGTGAATAAACCAGGGAGGAAAGTCTGAGCAACTGATGCTGCTGTTCATCCTCTCCTTGGCCTTATTGCCACTAAAATATGGTGTGAAATATTTAATTCTTTTTGTGTATTTAACCAGGAATTCAGGAAAGACCTGATAATTTCAAACAGTCATTCCTGTGCTCTGCCTAAATTCATCAGCCTCATGGTGCTCACTGTGCTTTAGGAAATGTTTCCAGTGGTTCAGCCTGGGCACCTCCCCAGGGAAGCAGCTGCTTCCATAACATGCAGAGGCAGCCCACACATTGGCAGGAGTGCACATGTCCCATTTAGGGGTGACACAGATTTCCACTTCCCTCATGTTTTCACAGTGTAATGTGAAGCAGCAGCTTTCAAAGAATCACAGAATCACAGAATGGTTTAGGTTAGAAAAGGCCTCTGAGATAACTGAGCTTAACAGTTAACCCAGCACTGTGGTCAGCACTAAACCCTGTCCCCAAGGGTCAAATCCACATGACTTTTGAACACTTCCGGGGATGGTGACTCCACCACTTGCCTGACCACTCTCCTTTCAGTGAGGAGATCTTCCCTAACATCCAATCTAAGCCTCTCCTGGTGGAACTTGAGCCCATTTCCTTTCATCCCATCACTTGTTACACGGGAAAAGAGATCCATCCCCACCTGGCTCCAACCTACTGTCAGGGAGTTGCAGAGAGTGAGAACGTTCCCTTGAGCCTCCTTTTCTCCAGGCTGAGCCCCTCCCAGCTCCCTCATCAGACTTGTGCTCCGGACTCTTCCACAGCTCCGTTCCCTTCTCTGGATACCCTCCAGCACCTAAACCATCTTTTAGATTAGACAGAACAGAAGGTGCCTGAGTGCTGAACAACTACAGTGGAGGTAGTGAGGGACCTGGATGCACAATTCTGTAGATGAAAACTGAAATTGAACCATTTAGTGCTTGCACAGCTGCAGGTGCATTTTTAGTACATAACTCTAAACATTGGCTTGAAAACACCTGCTCTGATTCTCCTTCCCAGAAATGATTCAACTTCTTTTTCCTTTTTCTTTTTCTTTTTTTTTTTCAAGTAAATTGCACTCCTGAGTATGATTCATATCTAAACTGTAAAGACCAAACTTCACTTTCTTTCTTCCTCTGAAATCTTGGAAAAGTTGCAAGGCTTTCTCCAGCATTCCCAAAACCATTTCATCATCATCCAAAGTAGAACACAGCACAGTTTTAGCCTGTCAGTCAATGCAAATCTAAATCTTGCACAGATCAGTTCTGTTATCAGAATTCCAAGAAGTTGTGTCCATCTCCAGAAATGGCCTCATGGCCAAAATCTTGGCAGCAACAGAAATACACCAATAGGAACGTTTTTTGATCACAGGAGAGGAATTTCCCTCCTGACCCTCCAAACTTCAGGTCTGGAAAGTAATTGAGTGAAAGCCCTTCATTCATTCCTGATACTCAGTTGAACTGCAGCTTAAATTTTTTCCTCTACTGGCCCCCTCTGCTCTGTGGGTTGGAAATTATCCTCTAATATCCCCTCACAAGTCTGTCTGTAAAGCACCTGTACCCATTTCTTCTTGCACTGACATCGTCCTTGATTGTGAGTAGCTCTCCAGTTTCCCATGTTTATCCAGTGGTGAGGGATTTATGGATAATACTCCTTGGCAGCCCTCTTTTTGCAAGGCTACAATGACACTATTTCAGATGCAGCTTATGAAACCTTTCACATTTTCAGAATACAGCTCTTTGGGCGCACTTTAAATTGCTGGTATTATTCCAGGACTTCATGAGGGCTCTGCTCTCTGTGGCTTTTGTGAGGGGTAAGCTCTCTACAAAGAGTCTAAAGAACAAGTCACACATTACATGAGATAAAAAGGGTAAGTAAAGGCAGTGGGAAGCACAGACAATGGCCTAAGGTTAATCAGTAAGGAAAGTGTTTCTGTCCTTTATCCGAGTTCCTGAGATGAGACACTTCACTCGGATTCAGGCAGCACAGGCACTTCAGGTGCTTTGTGTTCAAAGACAACCCTCTCATTAAACATGTGCTTGTTTACAGAGCTCCCTCATTTTCATTCCTGCCTTGCCTTGGGAATTTCACTGTGGACTGTTATGGGTGGGACAGAGTCCTGTCTCCAGATCTACAGCCCCTGCTCCCACTTCACATGTTCTCCCCTCTGGTATTTATCATGAAGTTTAAAAAATGCCACGGGCCTGAATCATTAATGAAGGCTCTGCCATCCGAAGTGGCTAATGGAATAGATTTAACTTGGCTGGGTGGGAAAGCAGGAGATGAGAGGGGAACAAGGAACACTGACATGAACTCATGACTTCAATCAGTTGATGTCCTGTCCTGGGACTTGGTCTTTCCTCTTGTTCCACAACAGAGAAGTCCATATGGAGAGATTGCACCTGAGACCTGGAGCCTGCTCTGCCCTGGCCACATCAGACAGCACATCCCTTTGAAGTGCAAACCAGTACTGACTGTGCAATCCCCTCCCCTCCTGATACATCCTCAGTCTCTACCTTCTGATAGGTGTCAGATCACCTTGCTCTTTGAAACCTGCTCTACATGTATTTATGCTCTTCGTTTCTTCTTTACATTCTGTAACTCTTTTAATCAAACTCTTCCATTCCTGCTTACAGAGGCCTTCAGCAGCAGTCCTGCCAGCTACACACCAGACTGAAGATCAAGGGGCAGTTCAAAGGAGCTTGGAACAGGGGAGGATAAAGGAAAATAGATTTTCCTCTCCTAACCCCTGGGAGATGGTTAGGGGGAAAAGAGGGGGAGAAATAGTGCCTATGTTCTTTCAGAAAAAAAATGTTTTAGTCTTTGGGGAAAAATAATATGTGGGATTTTCAGGAAATCTATATGCAATCACAAGAAAGAATGGTGACACCACCTCAGGGCCATGGGAAAAAAATCAGATGCTTCAATGGGGAAACAGAAAAAGGTAAATTTCAGGGTAACAGGAAAGCAAAATTTCCCTCCAAACCTCAACTTGCTTTTGTTACCACCATTCCAGTGACAAAAGATGTTATGACAATGTTTGTGTGTTTGGTTTTTTCAGAGCTGCCTTTATCCAGCAGCTGTACAGAAGGATATGTGATTGTTAATCTTCAGCCTATGTTCTATTCAGCACCATCCTTTATTGGACTCAAAACTCAGCAGGGACTGAAATGCTTCCCAGAAAAAATACCTTTCTTCTACTTCTTCTTCGATCCCCACTGCACAAATAAAACATTTTCTGATTGAATCCAGTCAGGTCACTGCTGGCCACTGCCAGCACATTGTTTAATAACAAGTCAGGAGTTTTACAAAGGACTCCTATTCCACCTCAGAGGCTGCTATAACTGCACACTAATGAGGGAAAACCCAGGACAAAGCAATCTGGATTTCTGCATTTATCAGCAGTTTGGGTTTCTGCATTATCAACAACAACAGTAAAGAAAAAATATGATCCAAAAGAAGTATTTCAATCCCTTTGGTTTTGGTGGATTTTATTTTTTTTATTTCAGCTTGACTGGTATTATTGATAGCAGGTTTCCTCCTCTGGAAAACTTCAGCTTTATTAGTGTGAGAATGAGATCTGGTGGGGTTATGAGTTAGCAGGAACTGTGTGCACCTCAGGAAGGATCAAACCCTGGCTATTAATGAGCAAACACAGACCATGAGACTCACAGCAGTGGAGACACATTTAACAATGCCATGTGAAGTGCCCTGAGCAGATCTCTCCAGATCCTGCCTTGGAGATCAATGCACCTCGTTTTGTGCACAAATTCCTCATATTTTATTCTCAGTATATTTCTTTTGGTTTGTGAGCTTGTTTTGTTTTGTATGGTAAAGACAGCATGGCACTATTTTAAGACCACCCACATTTAGACCTTGAGAAACTACAGTTAGATCTTTAGGAGCTATCTTGATGACTCATTGGTATTCAGTCAGAGTGCCAACAAAAATCAAGGCCTCTTCTTCACTTTCTTTCATTTAGGTGCTACATGAAATGTTTACTGGCTTATTTTTTATTGCATAGCCAAGAAAGGATTGGTTCACATGTGACAGAACTGGAGAAAATGACACTAGAATAGGTCTTCCATTAAAAAGTAGACCCTGGTTGAGTTCTCATCCCTTCCCAGTTGTGTTGGGGGGTCCCATGGACACAAATGGAAGATGATTTTATTACCTCCTGCTGTATTTGAGATTTCTGACCCTCAGAGTAGGTGTATGGCTCCTGAGATTTTAGGGAAGGAGAACATTTCTGTGGGTTGTGAATGTAGGACAGCATGTTGCATGAAGGACTGAGGAAAACAGAACTGAGGAAAGGATGACAGAATAGATTTGGAGTAATAGGGACTAGAACCAATTCTTTGCCTTTCCCACTTCGACACAACTGAGCTTCCCATCCACACAGCAGCTCCCTGAGCTGGGGTAGAAGCAGTAATGAAGTTCATGTCCGACAGCAGAACACCCTTCTCAGTAGCTGATCACCAAAGAAATACACTCTGCCATGGCAACCAAGTATTTCACCTGCTCTTCAACCCCCCAGGGTGAGAGATCCCAAAGTCCTCCCTGCAGTTATTCCAAGATTCCAACACAGCAGGTGTGCTCCAGTCTCTTCTTTCAGACAAGACTGTCTTTGGGATTCTGCACTGACAGAGCTAAGGAAAATCAAGCAGGTGATGGGTGAGGAGCATAAAAATAGGGAGCTGTTGGGGAACTTGAATCTTCCTGGAGGTCTCCTCTATCCTCACCCTCAGCAGGCACTCATGGAGTGAGGCAGATGGATGAAGTGGAGCAGGAATAAAGAACTGATAGATTCCTACTTTGGGCCAAGATATGGAACTGTCACATTGTACTTTTTGGCCAGGGATTATCTAAATTCTCTGATTTCACCCAATTTCTAGGTGTCTTCTTCCATCCCAACTGAAGCAGAAAAAAGAAAAAGCCCGAAATCATAGGAATTGATTATCAAAACTGATTTGTACTTGGGACAGTTTGAAGGGGTAATTGTGATGAAGATGTGCATAACCCAGAATTTGCATAGAACAACCTGTAATGAAACCTGAATCTGGGCTGCCTTCCTGGAGCATCTCTAGAACTTTGGAAAACAAGACGCTGAGGTATCTCGTGCTGGTTGATGCTGGCTGAACACTGGAGAGTTTTTGCAAGATACAATGGGAATTCGAAAAGACAGACTATTTTCATTCACAGCATGTACTGGGAAATGCTTAACAGCTGCTAATCCATTGCTGTTTTTAGGGCTGAAGCTGACTAAAAATTTAAACCTTAAAAGTCAAAGTTTAAACATCAGAAGGACAATTTAAAAGAGTTTAGCTGGGCCATTTCTGTGTACTAAGATGGATACATTTATATCTTCTTAATCTAATTGTTTTTGTGTTATTTACTCAAGCATTTATAAAAGATTCAGCATAAAAGCAGGGAATATAATTACAATGAATAATTTGCATTCTTTATTCAGTGTAAATTAATTCAGGTCTCCAAGCATTATGGGAATTAGCTTTATATGCACAGTAGAAGGTTTGAAATGGAAGTTTAAATTGATGCATCATAACAGTTCCCATTGAATTTTTTAATTTTTTTTCTTCCCATTAGCATAGATTATTCTGTTTATAGATGCTGGAGATGTTTATAGATGCTGGATGCAAAAAGATTCCTATTGTTAGTAAAAAAACCTTGTAAAGGAATGTTCAAAAGGAAGACTTAGCCTAAGACTTTGTCGGGATATTCCACTCTGGGAAAACAGGAATTCTTTCCCTGAGGTCACTGTCATTCATCATGCTGTAAATCTGGTGGGTCCTCCCCCAGCAATTTATCCTCTGCTATCAGAATAAGGTTTCTCTCAGGGATTATCAGTGCGTAGCACTAGTGGAGGTGGTTCTAAGATCAGGTTGAACTCTCCTAGACAACACAGCACAAATAATACAGAAATACCAGTCAGGTAACTCAAAAAATAATGCAGGAATAACCCACCAGGCCACTCCTATGAAAATATGTGACTCAGGCTGTGTGCCTACAATAAATTTGATGACTGATGCACATCTACTTGTTACTTTCCACGGATTTTCCTTTCCTCCTGTCCTTTCTCTTTTCCTCTTTTCCTTAGCCCTAACTCAGCTTGCACTGATATATCTATTCAACCTGCCAAACTTCCTTCTGTACCCTGAGCCAGGGAAGTGTTTCTATGCAGTTTCCTTGATTTGCACTCATAACTTCATGAGCACTGGTGGGGATTAAGCCCCTCTAATGATGTTCCTCATGGTTTTGAAAAAAACTTCTAAGCTTTTAATGAAAGAAAAATCAAAATTAACCCAAAGCAAAATGAAAAGATTTAATTCTATCTCCTTTGGTTTAGATCTGGGCATTATCTGTCAGGCATGCAAAATGCCTTATTTTATCATGTACTGCCTTATATAAAAATAAAGAAAACTTGTCCCAAAAACTTGCAACCTGACCCCTGGTTTCCCTTAATGAAGCACTGTGGGCTCACCAGAATTTTTTGCAGCATCAATAAATCATGCACAGTTCTCTGCCTGAATGCAAAGAGGCTTCAGCTCCTTGCACAGAAAGCTCCAGCACAGCTGATCCAACACATTGACACATGGATGTACATGGGAGCATCAAAGCCACGACCAGTTTTCCAGACTGCACACAACCTGGACAGAGTTATGAGAGGGTTTGAGCAGCCCAGTGAAGTGTCACCCATGGAAATCAGAAGCATGCAAACACATTACTCACCTCAAGCACAAGAAAAGCATAAAGGCAACTATAAGGGCCCCCACTGAAATACAGTGGCCCAGGTAGTTTATGATGAGAGCAATCTTGTAATGCAGCGCATACTTCCTCTGGAGGTAAAGAGATAACAGGATTAAATCAGCATGAATCTCTGAGCACTGACATTAAGGAACAGTTAAGCAGTTTAGAAAACAGTAATTACTTTTCTCAACCTTGCAATGATATAATAGCCCCAGGGCTGATGCCTATATTTAAGCCAAACACATTGCCCAGGCACAGAAGTACAGGCTTGGTGTCATTTCACTTTGGGATTTGTTCACAGTTCATTACAAATAGCTGCAAAAAAAGTTTTCTCCCCACTTCTTTTTTTTTTCTCCCCTGTAACTTCATCAGGGTTTCTTGTTTTCCTTATTATGCTATTTCAAAAAAGTTATTTTCTCCCCACTTCTTTTCTTTTTTTTCCCTCCTGTAACTTCGTCAGGGTTTCTTGTTCTCATTATTATGCTATTTCAAAATTTTGTCATTTCAGGGCAACAAAGCTACCAAAGACATATTTTTTCGAAGTTTCAAAAGTTGTGAAACATTATTTTCTTAGGAAACAACATGGTCTTTATGAGCCAGGTTATGCCACTTTCCTACTCAAATGGTTCGGTTTTCATCCAAAACTGTCAGTAAGAATAAGCAATAGCCCTTTCCATACAGGCAGAATCCTCTGAGGGACATTCCTTGGAAACTGTGATCTTTATCCTTCAAACTGGGGGCAGACTGAAAGAGCAGGAATCTGGTGGTGTCCTTTCAGTTCTAAGAGAGCCTGACAAACCAGAGCTCCTGTTGTTTTTGGCAGCAACAAAGTATGGGGTGAAAATCCATGTATTGGTGTCTGTTCCTAGGGTGGAGGGAGATCATTGGGAGGGTCTTGATCCTATAAACAAACATTTAAGTACAAAAGAGCTCCCAACTGAATCAGTGAATTTAGGTATAAGACCAAAATTTGACCTTGCTGGAACATTCTTTATTGGTGGGCTGCTGCTGGTTTCAAAGCAAAGAAAAAGCATCTCCTCTCCTTCCCTGATTGATAGGAGGAAGTAGAAAAACACTATTCAGATGAATTCTGAAGCTGGTTAAAAATGGAGAGGGGTTTGTTACTCAAAGAACAAATCCTCCTGAAAAAATATTTATTAATTTATTAGGTTTGGCTTTTTTTTCTTTTCAGGGTAAGCAGATCTTTCCCCATTTTGGGATGTTGTCCTCCTTCAGAAGAATGAGACCCTTGAAAAGTAACCACCTAGATTTCCTCCCTCATGATAAGAATATAAAAGCAAAATCCTACAAATAGCATCAGTTTTCTAATTTTGGTTGAACTTCCTTTTCGCTTTGTTTTTTCTAACAATTTCCTTAACATTTTATTCCAGTCAAAGGAGTTTGTCAGTGAATGAATGTTTGGCCGAAATTACAACCAGCAGCTGTAGTTAATCTGTTCCATTATTGTGTGAAGATAACATCTTCCAGCACCTTGCCAGAGAGCCAGCAAACCCTCTTGGAATCTGGTCTGTGATGAAACCTGCCTGTATCTTCAGCACACAGAGTAATGTGCTGTTTCTGGACACAACTCAACCACGCAAGGTATTTTTAAGTCCATAATAAAATCCCCAAAATAAACTCCTCCACCCACAGGCCCATTTTCTGAATTGCCTCGAGGAGAAAAGAAAAAACAAGAAAACAAACCTACAAAATCCAAATTCCACACTGTGCTTTATTTATCCTTAAGACACAGGGACACTTATAGGGAAAGAAAATACACTTGACCTGATGTGCCTACCTGTGCAATTAGATACTATTCAGGTAGTGCCCTGGTACACTGCATGGCTTAATTACTCTCCTGCTTTATTCTATTCTATTCTATTCTATTCTATTCTATTCTATTCTATTCTATTCTATTCTATTCTATTCTATTCTATTCTATTCTATGTCATAGAATCAGAGAATATCTCTCCTTATGGAAAGGATCCATAAGGACCATTGAACCCAACTCACCACTTCTTGCAGGACTACCTAAAACCAAACCATGTGACTAAGAACTTTCTTCAGAATTCCTCGTGCAGTGCTCGGTATCTCCTGGAAGATGACATTTTTCCCAGGACAAAGATCTTTGAGTCTGACCCTTCAGGTCCCTCCTTTGGCTCCCGACCAGTGTTTCAACTTCTCTCAAGTTTTAAGAAAGTATAGTTTAAAACATGAGAAGATTAGTCAGAAAAATAACATTATTAAGCTCCTGTTTGATGCACTGATGCTGAAGGAAAAACAGGCACGACGTTCATATTTTCTGTTTCTGACACTAACAAGGCTTCCTGAAGGCAAACTCAGATATCCTACAAACAAGAGCTGCCTCACTGCCTATGAAAAACTAAGCTGACGGGGTGGCAAGATCACTTTCCACCAGCCTACATGCAATCTGCATCTCTAGTAGGACTGAAGACGACACCTTCAGGGCTGAAAAACACGTGCTCAGAATCACTCATGTGTTGGCCAAAGCTCAGTTCATATAAAATACTTACATAACTTTTCTGTCTTGCTCTCATGAAGAACAATGTCTTTAAAATGTCAACAACCTTCTTCTGTTACCTAATATTCTTCTGCTTCCAGGAAGATGTTTTACTTCACTAAAATGAAGACTTAAATTCTATTCATGCTTTGGAGGATGGTTTTTACATTAGAAATGAGCTAGAAAAGGAGACCACAGAATCACAGAATGCTTTAGGTTGGAAGGGACCTTAAAGATCCTTCCAGTAGACCAGGTTGCTCAAAGCCCCATCTCAACCTGGCCTTGAACACTTCCAGGGATGGGGAATCCAGAGATGGCCTGGACACCAGCAGCCTTGCTCTCTGGTCACAGCAGGTCACACCACTGCAGTCCTCTTCCATTACACACAACAATCATGCCACACCAGACAGTGCAGAGGGATCTGCCACGACCTCCTGCCAGGTAAACCGAGGAAGAGCAGCTTTTTATCTTTAACTGCATCAGCTTTGCAAATCTAAGGCACAGGGGGCTCCCTGCAGCCAGATTTTGGGTTACTGATGGAGCCTTTCTGTCTAGAGCATTTCTCCCCGTGCTTTAGTAGAATGTGGCTGCTAACCTGTCCAAATCAGCTAATGATTTGAATTAATAACCACCTAATGACAGCACTGTTAGGCCAGTTGACAAGGATCTTTCTCCCTCCAACAGAACTCACTGACAGGTCCTGCCAGAGTTTACAGCTCATGCCTCTCTGTGAGGCTCTGCACTCCACTGCCAGTTCAGTCACTTTGGATTTCTTCCTGTTGCCAGGATGATCTCATCACCAGCACAGTTTAAAGACACCGTATCTCCTCTCCAAAGGCTTTCAGAAGCAACTGGGAAGTATCTTTGTCATCCAAGATGCCTCTGAGTTCACAGCCTTCCTGTCCAGAGCCAGCTGAAAGCCGCAGAGCCGTGCCTGATGTCACTGTGCTCCTATGCAGGATACATTAGCTTAAGTCCAGCATGGTGCTAACTCAGCTACACAGCTTGAAGCCACCTCAAAACATCAGCAGAACCAAATTCATATCCAGCTGACATAGACCACAAAAACAAGACCAAAGTTCCTAATTTATAGCTCTTTTGTGAGGCTAAGATGTATTTTTTTTGCTGCCTCACTTTATTTCTAACAAGAGCACGATTGGTGCCAGATGCAGAAAAGGTCCTTTTTGACACAGGAGCTTGTAAGCTGAGTAGAATCTTTGCATTTGTCACACATATATCACAAACAGCCAGCTGGATCAAAATTATTTCTGTACCTTATTCCTGTGCCTGCAGAAGGAGCCAACCACTTGTTCAGAGGATGAGATTCACTCAGGACACCAACATTTGGTTATCGACCCATCACCTGAAGCAACACCTGAAGCAACACCTGAAGCAAGGGCTAGAAGCACTTGTGCACACACAGACATCCCCTGAGGTGCACTCAGGAGACACTGTGCTTCCCAGCTGGTCCTGGTGAGTGACCTCCTGTTGCTGCTGCTGAATCACAGAATTATTAAGGTTGGAAAAGACCTCCAAGATCGAGTCCAACCGATCACTCAGCACTGCCGTGCTCACCACTAAACCACATCCCCACCTGCCACATCCATATGCTTTTTGAACATTTCCAGGGATGGTGACTTCACCACTTCCCTGTGCAGCCTCTTCCAATGCCTGACCACCATTTCAGTGAAGAAATTGTTCCTATCGCCCAATCTAAACCTCCCCTGGTGCAACTTGAGGCCACTTTATCCTGTCACTTGTCACCTTAGAGAAGAGCCCAATCCCCACCTGGCTACAAACTCCTTTCATAATGTTGCAGAGAGTGAGAAGGTCCCCCTGAGCCTTCTTTTCTCCAGAATAAACATCCTCAGCTCCCTCAGCCACTCCTCATCAGATCTGTGCTCCAGACCCTTCCCCAGATCCGTTGCCCTTCTCTGGCCATGAAGGACCTGAAGGACACAAGTATTTTGCAGGACTGTCACAGAGACACATGGGGACATTTTAAACTACACCACACAACTCCATGTAGGGAACTAGACTTCAGTCAAAGTGGGAATCCAGGAGCAAATCAGTCCCAGAGCAGAGTTTTATCAGCTGCTGCCACAGGTCTTCACCACAAGCAGAGCAATGATGTGTTGATGTAATCCCGTGAATGTGTTACTGAGCTGATGCCCCAAGACTGACCTACAGCTGAAAAATCCCTAACATTTCCCTTCCTACATTACCAAAACTGTGTCACAAAGCAGGTAGAGCTGGGCATGGGGCATGTTCCTGTCCCATGTATGAATCACTGAATTCAAAATCAATCCATGCGATTCTTTAGGACTCTGGGGTCAAGTTTGAAAGCAGTGTTGTTTCTGTATTAAAAACAAATCCAATCACAGGGCACACCTCCTGGCTGATGCTCAGCATCTGCTAGGCTCAGTCAATAAACAACAAGAGACACAAATGTGTGCCTGAATCTCACCTTTAATCAAAATGGAGCATTAGAGAAATCTGTGGGGATTCTTTTTCCCTATTTTTGTTGAGATCACAAAGCAAATATTCATCTGTAACACTGAGCATTAGGAGAGATTTCAGAAATATTCAGAAATATTAATATTTGCAAAGCTTGTTGCAAATCTTTGAAGATGTAATAAATGAGTTTTTAAGCTTCTGTAAGCAAGGGTGGGGGAACATCTGCACTTTCATCTGTTTTAGAAACACGCTATTTAAGAAGTTTTAAGCCATCGCCATAGCCGCAAAGTTTTCAAAAGCAAAAACAGAGTAAAGGAAATAATTCTGTCCTCTAGTCACAACATTTCTCCAGCCTTTTCAAACAAGAACTCCTCTGTATTTGCTTGTGCAGAGATAGCAACTGTTGGAGTCATGCAAACACACGAGGAGAATCATTAAAATGCAGCAGCTTTTCCTGAGCAGGTACAGCACAGTGTTATCAGCTCAGGTTTCCTGTACCAGCCAAACCACATCAAAGCTATCGAGCCTTTGCCCAGCTCTGCTCCTCATTCTCTAAGCCAGCACTGGCTGCTCCACACCCACTCTCTTGCTCATTTTTCAGAGGGTGTTTTCACAGATGTGCAAATCCATTTCAGGCAGAGATGGTCGTTGTGTCCCCCTCAATCCCACCCACACTCCCACTCCCCCCCTGCCTCTGCACTCCTGCAACAATGCAGGAAGATGCTTTAGGGAACTGATTCATCCAAAAAACAACCCAGTAACAAGTTAGTTTTTCATTTTAACTGGGAAAGCAGTGCAAGGAGGGGCTGCACTGGGGTGGTCCTAACTTAGGTCTGCTTCAATTGCCAGGGGAGCCTCATCACTCTGTTGGACCCCCTCTGGATGGCAGTGCTTTTTTTTCTTAATTTCTAGAAGCCTCTAACAAGAAGAGGGGCGATGTGGGCTTCCACAAAATAACTTAGCTAGTGGGTAAGAGCAGGTCCTCCTCAGCAGCTGGGATGTAGTTTTCTGTTCTCTGGTTCACTGATCAAAGCCCCCACTGAGCAAGCACATGGATATCACAGGATGGATGCTGGACCTAAGACAAAGCACTTTCTGACTGCTTGGGGTACAGCACCACCCCAAACAGCTCCCAAGTACTAAATGTGGGACCTTGTCTTCCTCCTCTCTGTTTGCAACTGGACACAACTGAAAGCACAGAATGAGCTGGATGAACCCCAAAACATGAACAGGTCTGAGTTGCTGGGCTCCACCCTGACTCTGACAGGGGACAGCCACCCCTGGCAGAGACAGCACGAGGACTCTGTGCTTGAGTCCCACCACAGCACTCAAAACAGGAGGAAGAGAAAGAGAACCTGGTTTGAAAGGCTTGAAGCCTTAAACTGTGTGACAGTGAGTGTCTATGACATCTCAAAAAAACCCCTGAGACATTTGACAAGAAAGGGGCTTTGCAAAATTGCTTGCAGCCTTTTGGAAGGAGCTTAACCCCATATGCTAATTACAATCTGTAAACTCCTACATCATGCAAGACTGGTTCAATCTTTTAAGACAGCTGAGACCTGAGTCTGCTTTTTATGTACTTTTCTGTTGCTGCCCCTTTACATATTTGCTTAAGGAAAACGACATTGAGATCTGTAAAGGTCAGTTGTTGAAGAGACCTCAGAATGGACAGATACAGGGTGGAATCAGCTGGTTGAACTCATTTTTTAGTGCCAAAGAGGCTTTTGGTCTTACTGTTATTATTACTAACATTTACTGTAGCAGCTGTAGGCTCTGAACAAAGCTATGGAAAATCTGCATAAACACTCATCAGCAGGGACAGAGTGTGATAAAAAGCATCCTTTTTTAAAAACCATGTGAGTAGGGGATATGGAGAGAGGACAAGTGATTTGCCTGAATTCACAGGGAGGTTTTGTTGCAGAGACAGAAATGGAATCTCTCTCAGAGTCCCAAATTAGCATGTTAACCTTAAGTTAAGCTTTGCATTCACATATACTGAGAAATGTCATTCGGAAGAATGAAGGGAAAAATACAGACCTTGTCATCCAGAATAGGCTCACACTGAGAGTAGTTTATCTTGGAAGCCCATGTCCCATTGCCCAGGCATTCTCTGTAGGCATTTCCTGGTACAGACCAAAATAAAAGAGAGATGAACACTCTGTGCTGGACAGCCTAGAAATTTCACAGATTGGAGAAAAGATTAACAGAACAGATTATTTACAAGGCAAATCAACTTATCCCACCTCCGTGAGGACTAGAACAGCCTGCTGAGAAGAGAAATAAATAACATAGAATCATAGAATGTATTGGGTTGGAAAAGACCTCCCAGATCATCAAGTCCAACCCTTGGGCCAACTCCAGTCCCTTTACCAGATCATGGCACTCAGTGCCACGGCCAAGCTCACCTTAAAAACCTCCAGGGATGGGGAATCCACCACCTCTCTGGCCAGCCCATTCCAATACCTGAGCACTCTCTCTGCAAAGAAGTTTTTTCTCATCTCCAACTTCAATTTGCCCTGGCAGAGCTTGAGCCCCCCGTGCCCCCTTGTCCTATTGCTGAGTGCCTGGGAGAAGAGACCAACCCCCACCTGGCCACAACTTCCCTGATGTGGCACTTCCAGACAGTGCTGAGGTCACCTCTCAGCCTCCTCTTCTCCAGCACAAACACCCCCAGCTCCCTCAGCCTCTCCCCACAGCACTTGTGCTCCACTCCCTTCTCCAGCCTCCTTGCTCTTCTCTGGCCCCGCTCCAGCCCCTCAATCTCTTGCCTCAACTCAGGGGCCCAGAACTCAACACAACACTCCAGGTGTGGCCTCCCCAAGGCAGAGTCCAGGGGAAGGCTCACTGCCCTGGGCCTGCTGGCCATGGTATTTTTGATCCAGGCCAGGATGCCATTGGCCTTCTTGGCCACCTGGGCACACTCTTGGCTACTGTTGAGCTTCCTGCCAGTTAGTCCCCCCAGGTCTAGTACATAACCACATCTGCAGGCATTTCAAGATATTTATTAATAATCTTTTCTTAACAGTTTATGAGTTCAGAAGACAGAAAAGGTGTGAGAAGAATGTTGCAAGAGAAAGTTTAATGTTAGTATAGTCATTTAAAAAGCAGTTAAGTGACAAATTCAGAACCACAGAGGTTTAGGTGTTCAGTGCCCCCCCAAGAACAGTGTGTGTATGTTAAACTTACTGCTCTATCCCCCTTCAATTTACCCTACTGCCAACTAGAAGAAACATTCCTGGAGATTTTGATTTTCTGGAGTCTTCCTGGGTAACACTGTTATTGGTAAAACTTCTGCAAAGAGCATGAGGAGCAAGATAAGCACATCTCTCAGCCCTGGGCTGGGCAGGCTGAGGCACACAAGAATCTCCCAAAAATTATTTCAGGAGTGGGTACATCTGGGTTGGGATGTTCACCCATTGCCTGTGGAAAAGAAACCACTTCTGAGCTTTTCCCAAGGTCCCAGTTCTCCCAAAATGTAAGTGAAAATCACAAATTACTTTCTTGAAGCAGAGAGATTTCATGTCCAATTGCAATGGAACCCTGAGGAGCTCTGGAAAATGCATGTAGTAATATTGGGGGTGAGGAGGGGAGTTCACTTTCTGACAAGCATTCCTCTTCATCCCAAGGAACTCTGAGGGAAAACTATCAGGTTTTGCTGTACAAACTACCTTCCTCCACTCACCAACAGCACATCCAATCCCAAGCGATCATTTTTTTTCCCATTCTTAATTTGAACTGTTTCTTAGAAACAAGAGAATTAAAATAAAACAGGAAATTCAGAAAGATCCCCAAAGGACAAATACAGGAGACTTCCTAATGAACTCTTCATGATGTTCTTGCTACCCTTTATCCAATTTCTTCTTGGGCCTTTGCCAAGATGGCTAGTACAGCACCAGCCATCGGGAAAAGCAGATGTCAAATAAAGGCACGAGACTGAATGTTCCTAAAAGTTCTGTTGAAAATGGCCTTTAAAAAAAGGTAAAGAGACTTTTGAAAAGGTGCTTTTTCTTTCAGAGAAGGAAAGTCCAAATGGAAAGCAACCAGATGCTCCAGATTACAGCATGTCCACGCAGAGCACTGAATTTCAGGTTGCTATTGTCTACTTGCACTTTTGTACTGCTTCTTTATTGGAGTGACAAGGTCAAACAAAACAAAACAGTCTGAGTGGGATTTAGGTGGTAGGATCCAATTTACATCCCTAAAAGCCTTTTTATTTGTCCCCTCCCTTGGCTAGTTGCTGATTGGAGTCTCTGTGGCAAACTTCTGACTCTCCAGACACTGAGTGGGAAACTTTGGTGCCTAGTTGGATGTTGAATCCCACTTCCAGGATAGTGCTCATGTGAAGCCCTTATTTTATTCACTCAAACTCCTGTTTTATTCACTCTGACTCTTCATTTCCCATGTCGTACCTTTCCAGCTCAGGTGTGAAGAGCACAAACACAATCAACACTTGGAACATACAACCCACACCAAGGCAGTTCCTTGAGGAACTTTGTTATCTGGGTTTATCAGCTGGCACACCAGATCTCCTACAGGGTGAGTATTTGAACAGGAGGAGGAGAAAAACAAACCCTGAATTTCTCTAGTCCAGAATCTCCTCCAGTATCAGTCACTTCTCAGAAACAACAGCAACACTTCTGGGAATATCTCATTCCAAACTCTAGTAGTCATAACTAATTTATACCCCACAGCAAAGGTCTTCTTCCTTTCTTCTAAATGTCTTACAGCATTAGCTCCAATAGTCACATGGAAACAAGATTCTGGTCATACTGAATGTATTTTCATATATCTATTTTAATAACATAATGCAGACCTTTTACCCAGTGTTTTAGAGGAGAAGTATCTCATTTAGGGAGTGAGGTAATATTAGAGAGTAAGAGCCTCACTGGAGGCACCTGGAGGAAGCAGCTGTTGTTCATGCACAGATGAATCCCAGGGCATAGAGCGAGTCCAGCATTTCTTGAGGATATTGGATCAATCCCATCTGCACTGGAAGTGATGTGTCCCCAGCTACAGAGCATGTAAAGGAAGGCAAGAGGGAAACCAGAAGTGATTAAACGTTCTTAAAAATATTCCTTCTCCCCTGGCTTTCCAGCAAGTACTGGGATTATTGTACTCTGTGCTAGAAGCATTCTTGCTCTTTGCTTTAAAGCACTGTGTATAGAAAGGGGCTGGATTAAGTTCAGTTTTTCTTAATGACTGTCATGAAAAATAAGAAAAAAACGGAAGAATCGTGATGGAGATCTCCATTGTAGAAACAAACAATGAACTGCCAGGAAGAAAAGGACAGTTACATGATCTTTCTAGGGCAACAAGAACTAATTATAAATAGAAAGAAATGGAGCTATTAGAACAAATTTTTTTCTCAGTTGAAAAACAATTGTGGAAACTTTCATTTTCTTTGACAAATGACATAGTGAAGAATTCAGCATATTTTCTCTTATAATTTCTCCTTCCTTACTGACTTTATTCAAAAGAAGGAATACTCAAAATAAAGAGATATTCAGTAGATACCACATACGGTTATTTGTGCTTTGTGTGCACTTGCACTCCTATATACAACTGGACAAGTAGATTTAATGTTCACGTAAACAACTAATGAGTGGTAGATGACTCATGATGGCACAGGCCATTATTCACAGAGCTTTTGATACAGCATCCAATATTCATTTCTGTGCTTCAGTCTATGGTCTTTTCTTTGACTTAGGAAATGTTTCCTTGGGTTGCAGATTTGTGGCTCTTGATTTCTTCTGCTTAACCATCATTCCAGGGGATGAGCAAGGAGGTAAAAGGGAACTCCTTGAATAGAAAGGAAGATGCAGAACTCAGGTTGTCAACTGGGTTGTTTCCAGAAAATGTATTTTATCCCCTCCAGGCCTGTCAGCGCTACATCTGCATTTTCCTATTTCTTCTAAGACCTGGTCACAGTCTTATTCCACCAATGAGACCAAGGACAGCAACTAGAGCCCAGATGCACATCACAAGGACAGGAGAAACACCAACATTTGCAGCTGTCAGGGACTGTGAGGTGGTGTAAAAGGGATCTCCACTCCTAAAAAACTTGGTGCCACATCACAACAAGGAAGGTAAAGGATCTGAGCATGATTACAGCAAAACCTTGGCAGGAGCAGAACTGGGATATCCTATTCCTTCCACAGCCACCCATAGAAGGAACAGGAACTATTCTAAGTAAAAACAATGTTTGCTGAGGAATCCTAGTGAACAAAACCATGGCAATCCACTTCAGATTTCCCAGTTACATGTCACTGCTCACTCTCAGCTCAAACAGTTTTTGAGAGTCCCTTCAGCGATAAGGGAACTTTGATCACTGCAGATTTCCCAGGAATGACCTCCTGTTGTTAAGCCCCCAGGAAGGAGCAGTGTGCCATTTCTCCCTGATTCCAGCTTTTGGGAAAGGAGTGTCCAGCTCAGTCTATTATTTTATGGCACTTCTCTGAATATATCCAGAGAAATAATCAAACAACTACAGGAATGTCTCACTTTTGTGTATTTGTATACACATGCCCTCACTATGTAGAGCTTGAACTTTTCTTAGTGGAGTACAACCATTTGAGAGCAGGTGAGAAATTGGAAGGTAGAGAGCAGAAGATCCTTGAATGGAGAAGAAAAATAGTGTTGCATTTATCCAAAAACCACAACTCAGTCTTTTTCAGAGCAAACAGGAATTTTTAAAGAGTCCAATCTATCTGTTGTTTCATTAAAGAGAAGATATCAACCCAGATTTGATCACTGTGGCCTCAAAATAATGGATAATGATTTTCATCTGAAGTGAAGGACATGAGAGAAGCTCACAGGGTTTATTTGTTAATTTTGAAGGACTCCTCACACTCTGTTGTTTGATAAAGGGGGTAGACATGCAAATTCTGTTTACAGCTTTGCCCATAATACTCTTCAGCATCCCTGCAACTCAGTACCACTATCACAAGACTAATTCTGTGAGCTCAAGGACCTTTATTCCAGAACAGGACTGTGGTTTTTAGTCATCTAAACTCATGCAAAATGAACTCCTTCCAGTCACGTTACACTTTATTAACAACACTGCCAGAGACTCACCTAAAAAGCTGTCAGTGTGTGTCTAAAGAGCAAATGGAGCAGCCAACAGTCAATATTTGTCTTCCCAACTGTGATTCTTCTGCTACTTAGAAACCACTGAATTCAATAACTGTGGTAAGTCTCAGCATCCAGTGTGGCTGCTTCAATACTGCAAGTGCTTACATGAAGGTTGCATTTAAAATACCAAAAACCAGCAACACCAGACAGCAAAAGTACACATGAAGTAAACAAAGAGTAGATACAAAGGCTGTGCCAACAGATGGGCTGGAAACTGTGTCCAGTTCTGGGCTCCCCAGTACAAGAGACACATGGACACACTGGAGAGAGCTCAGGGGAGCAGCACAGGATGATAAGGAGCTGCAGCATCTCTCCTTTGAGGAAAGGCTAAGAAAGCTGGGACACTTCACTCTGGGAAGAGAAGGCTCAGGGTGGATTTATTAATGTATCTAAATATCTGAAGGGAGGGTATAGAGAGGATGGATCCAGTCTCTTTTCAGTGGTGCCCAGTGCCAGGATCAAAGGCCACAGGCACAATCAGAGAAAGAAAGTTCCATCTGAACATCAGGGAACACATTTTTACTGTGAGGGTGACAGAGCACTGGAGGGGGTTGTCAAGGGAGATTGTGGAATCTCCCTCCTTGGAGATAATTAAAAACTGCCCAGACATGGTCCTGGGCAACCTCCCTCTGAGGGAGGACTGGACCAGCTGACCTCCAGTGGTCACTTCCAACCCCAACCATCCTGTGATTCTGTGATAACAGGATACTATTACCTTCTGGAACAACTTTAAAACACAGCTTAGGTACAATGTCTTACATGAGTTTAAGAGGTAAAACTTTGACCTTAAATTCATTTCTAACCGCAGACAAGGCTGCATCTCCAAATGGAATATGTAAGGATGTTTGATAAGTTGTATTTTTTATTTTTTTATTTTTTTTAGTGACCCTGCTGAAGAACATCAAGCCTTTTAGGAAGCTGTAACTCAATATGTATAGATTGGCCTGGCGGTTTGTGTTTAGTCAGTAAAAGTCCATTAAATGCACGAAACAAACAAGAGACAGGAGCACTGGGGAAAGGTAAGTGTCTGTAATTCCCAGCAGAAGTTAACCACGTCCTTTCAGCCAACAGCAGGTAAAGCCATTCCAGCCCCTGCATGCAGCCCCTGCTGTAATGGATCTTGTCCTCGACAGCTGGAACTAAGCTGGGTTTGAAAAAGATTGTAGTCATCTTGCCATGTCTCATGTCGATGCCTTTCTGACAAGGTTTACATTTCCAGGCATCATTAAAATGGGAAACTTCTCTAACTATTTCTGCCTTTTATCCTTCATCCCCCCCCCCCCCCC